>JALJCO010007893.1:75000-114816 GCA_023101725.1 Atherinomorus stipes
TGCTATAAAAGGGCTGCTGTGTTTACCACTTTAAAAGTGAACAGAAGAATTGAGTTTAACTTTGAACAGCTGTGAAATAACATTGATCCAAACACTGATTTGTTTTCTTGCTTCCTTTGAAGAACTTGAAAACAGATCCATCACAGTGAACTTAAAGCCTGGCTTTTGTGAGCTGAGAGAAAAATCTTGTTAATTTCTTGTCTGACAGGATTTTAGCTGCTTAACCATGTTGAGTCTATTTCCTTTTATGATGTCACAAAAGTTTTCATTTGGGGAAAGGTCTGGATTAGCAGCAAACAGGTCTGACATCTTTTGTCTGCACAAGGTTTAACAATGTCTTGCAGATATATTCAAGAACGTCCTTGAAAGAGACACCATCTGGATGGGAGCTCATGAAATTCAATTTAAAAAAATGAAATGAAAAAGTAAAAGAAAAGAGAAAAATATTCACAAATGAAGTTTTACATACAGCAGGGAAGAAAGTTTTGAACATGTCAACATTTTTCTCGGAAAATATATTTCTGGTAAAGGTACTGACATGAAACTTTCACCAGATGTCAACAACAACCCAAGTAATGTACATATACAAAGAAATCCTAACATTTATGTCCATGAATTAAGTTATGTGTAATATAGTGAAATGACACAGGGAATAAGTATTGGCTATGCTCACTGAAATTTATTCAATACTTAGTGCAAAAACTTTTGTTGGTGATTCCAGCCTCCAGACGCCTCCTGTATGGAGAAACCAGTGGAATACGTTGCTCAGATGTGATTTTGGTCCATTCTTCCACACAAACTGCCTTCAAATCTTCAAGTTTCCAGGGGTCTCTCCTGTAAACTTGGATCTTCAGTTCTTTTGGGTCGGGTGATTGTGTGGGTCGTTCTAGCAGCTTTATTTTCTTTTTCTTAAACCAGGTGAGTGTTTCTCGGCTGTGTGTTGGGATGGTTGTCTTGCTGAAAGATCCAACCTGTTTCCATCTTCAGCAGCTGGCAGATGGCAGCAGATTCTGGTCCAGAATGTCTCTACTTTTCTCCATCCATTCTTCCTTCAATGATATGAAGTCTGCCAGTACCGCATGCTGAAAAACAGCCCACACCATGATGTTCCCACCTCCAAACTTCACTGTTGCTATGGTGTTTTTGGGCTCAAGTGCGGTGCCATTTCTCTTCCAAACATGTTGTCTTATGACATCTGAAGAGTTCAGTTTTGGTCTCATCTGACCAGACTATGGTTTCCAGAATGTCATGAGTTTGTCCAGATGTTATGTTGCAAACTTCAAATGAGCGTCAACATGCTTTTTCTTCAGAAATGGAGTCTTGCGTGGTGTGCGTGCATGAAGGCCATGGCGATTGAGTGCATTACTTCTTGTTTTCGCTGAAACAACTGTACCTGCTGATTCCAGGTCTTTCTGAAGCTCTCCACGAGTGGTCCTGGGCTGTTGGAGAACCTTTCTGATTATTGTTGTAACTCCTCTCTCTGAAATCTTACGAGAAGCACCTGGCTGTGGCCAGTTTTTGCCGATGCCGTGTTCTTTCCACTTCCAGATGATGGCCCCAATGGTTCTCACTGGAACTTTCAGAAGTTTAGAAATGCACTTGGAACCAAGGCCTTCAGTGTGTTTGCAATAATAAGTTTGCATAGGTCTTAAGACAGATCTTTGCTTTTACCCATCATGGAAAGCTTCTTGTCTGACACCTTGGTGATGAGAAACCTTTTTAAAGGCAACAAACAGGATTAAACCAGCTAAAATTACTTTGCACTGATAGGGGACAAGATTACTTTCTAAATACTGACAGACTCCAGCTGTTTTCTATATATTTTTGCGCCTCCATTTCTTCATGTGTTCAATACTTATTCCCTGTGTCATTTCAATATGTTAGAGATGACTTCATTAATGGACATACTGTAGATGAAAATTTCATGTCAATAGCTCTACTAGAAATATATTTTCTGAGAAAAATATTAACGTGTTCAACACTTTTTTTCCCCATGGTTGGGGCTTTTAAGCTTCATTTGTGAACATTTTTCATAAACAGATATGCTGCTTTAAAACCTGATTATTCTGAATTGATGGCGCTTTTCCAGATGGGCAAGTTGTCAGCTCCATAGGTGCCAGTACACCCCCATACCATCACAGATTACAAGGTGGAAGGTTCCTAAGATGATATAAAGATTTCCACCAAGAATCATGTCTGTCATTACTGCCACACTAGAGGAACAAAAGACTGGGGGAAAAGAACATGCAAATAATATGTGTAAACTGTACAACAGGCTTTTTACTTAATTGTGTAAAAAGCGAGAAAAAGTCCGAGAAATAAAGATGGACAGGGAGTCAACAGTCAGCAAAATACAACTTGAAACTGTGTAGCAATTTCAAAATGAGTGATTAATTTATAAAATAAAATATCGTCCAAAGATTCAGAGAACCTTTAAAATCTTTTTTTTGGGGGGGGGGGTTGCAAATGAGGTTATAGATGTTTTATCAAGCATCCCTTTTCAGGCATGCTGGGGCTTCCTTACATGTATTGATAATTCACATAATTTTTTCCCTGTATACAGAAATCTATCAAAACCAGTGGTTGCACGGCCAGAGCCAATTTCTGTAAGAATTCCTCATCTCAGTTTAATTTCATTTCTTATTTCAATAAGGAATTTCAAAGAACCAAGAAGGACTTGCTTTCTGATAGGGAATAGCATAAATTCACTTAAAGGGACTAGAGGCAAGATTAAGAAATGAGACTCGCGTGTGACACGACTGGCGCTGCGGGTACAATACTGTAACTACAGCCACCAACCAAGCTGGCACGGGAGCATGCACAAACTGAAGCTATAACGTTGTTTACTACGCTGATAAAGGCTTTTTCTTTTTCTTTTTCTTGCACTTTTTAGTCATCTTTCAGTTGATCTGGATCGTTTGCTGATGGCAGATGAATCCATAACTATCCCTTGCAGCGTTTGAATTTACCGCAGCCGTCTCCTTCAAGTATCAAAACTGTTGGGGACGCATATGCAGCGTTAATTGACGTCGCATCTGCAGGACAGCGCGGGAAATTAAGCCACAGAATCACAGCGCATTATGCAGCTCACAGCCAGTTAAAGGCAACGAGAGAGACATGGGTGGGCTCGTTCTTTTTGGTTTTTAACACTTCATCACCCAGTAGCATTAAAAAACTGGACATGCATGTTTATTCTTTCTCAATTCCTGTTTTTACTCCCTTTAACCACAAATATATGCAGAAGGGACCCAAATGTTGCCTAAAAATATTTACGCCTCAATTTCAGCTGTCCTTTCAATGAGTAGTAGGTTAATATGTTGGTGTGGTTTCTTTAAGTGCTACTGTCCAATGGAGAATAAACTGAGTGATATCTCAACATGGTGTGCATCTAGAATTTCTCTTCATTTATAAAGTTCTGTGTGAGCCATTTAAGAATGAGTTTATTGTTTCAGTTATTTTATAACATTCCCATATTCACTTTAATTACCATTACAACTTCTGATTGTACAGCAAAGTTGCGTATGATTTCCCTCTGGGCTATTTATGCAGAACAAAAGTCACATTAATTAATCACAAAGGAGAGCAGACAGACAGATATGTGACTAATAGGAAACAGCACAATCCTTTTAAGTTAGTTTAATTTGGTCTGATGGGACTTGGGAGGGCTTTGTCACTGTGAAATACCAAAAAATCTCAGTATGAGAGTCTGCTGTCGTTCTTAGTCACATTTGAATGTGAAATAAAAATAAGTGAAATCATATATTGTTTGTGCTGGTTTACAGTGCACAACCTCTCCACTATAATCTCTATGTGGACAAAATGTCCTTTTTTTTTCGGTCCAAAGCTACAGCAAAGAAAACAATGCATTACAGTATTTTTAAGATTTACAGTGTCTGGAAATAAAGAGGTCTCGGGTTAGCTCTGTCTAAGAGTTTTTGTACTGCACACCCCCGAGCCAGCAAAGTTACCCAAAACAAACACTGAACCTAAATAAGGATCAGAGGGCAGTAATGGATGGGCAATCCCTGCGATCCAGGTTGGACCTTAGTCTCTGTTAGATTGTGTAATGTCTGTGAGTGTGTGGGATGGTCTCTCTAGATATAGTGTGCATGAGCGTGCATATAGGTTGGTGTGTGCATCGTTTCAGTGTGTGCCTGTGTGTTTGTCTGGCCAGAGAGCGTTTGATCAAGACAGAGCAGCTTGGCTGCAGCCCCCAACTCCCAAAACAATGAGCGTATCCAACTTCTAGCCTCTTAACAAACAGGCAGCTGCAAAAGACACACATTTACACACACCTCTGAGGAATAAGCATTGATTTTCCCTGCTCCACGTCCCAGCTTTATAATGCACTCATCAATCATAACCACACTAACAAAGATGGAGGGAAAGTCAGAGTGGGAGGAAAGCAGAGGAAGGAAGGACTGAAACAAGAGGGAAAAGGGGCAAGAATGAAAAAGAAGTCAGAAGCCAGCTGCTAAATTGCTTACAAACCATTTCACACACACACACAAATTCCTTCTTTCATCAGTGACGGGCAAATGGTATTCGCCTCTTGCACCCTTCCTCCTCATCCTCCCTCCGCTGACACTAAATCTGGAGTCTAAATGAAGCATTCAGTCCCAGAAAACCACATATCGAGTTAGGAGAAAACCCAGCCAAAGGCTAAAACTCTTCCGAATTAAAAAAGGTTTTCTTTTTACCACAGAAAATGTAAATAAATGTAGCTCTTGTGGCCTTGAAATGAAAGGCTAGCAATCTATTCTAAAGATAAGACATTGCCTTTTGATCCTTTTTGCGGTTTGGAAGAGACTGAACATAGTGACTCCACTATCTGGAACTCGAAACACTTCAAGTCAATGAATAATATCTCTGCTCACAGCCTCCATCGACAGGCATGAAAGGACTTGATAAGAATAAGACATCAAACTCCTCAAAAGTGGTTTTTGCTTTAATCTTCAGGTCACTTGAGGTACATATCCTGCAGGGCTCTTGGGATTTACATTAAAATAGTGCAAGAGTTTAGTTACAGTGGTAGTACATGTTTAAACTGTCTCAAAGACAAGTTAAATTTAGGTGAAATATTCAGCTTTTGTTAAACTGTATTTGAATTATTTTACAGCACATATTTACTAAGACTGGAAGCGGATAGAAAAACAAAACTTAAATATTAATTTGTTTTTTGTTTCTTTGTTTTTCTAAGGAGGAAGAAGTGTATAATGTAAAAAGACTAAATTAATTAAAAATCAAGTACGCAAATAAATTAGTATATGTATTGAATGATATATTTTGGTCTGAAACACTACATTATAAATTAGGTTTAGTGATTCTTATACCATATTGATGGCTAACTTTCTTATTCTAGCAAGTTTCTTTACTCCCATGTATGTATAGTATATATATATATATATATATATATATACATATATATATATATGTATACATATATAAAGTCGTCCTCAATATTATTCATACCTTCCAATTAAAGCAAACTAATAATAAATAAAGATTTTCAAAACATTGATTTAGTGAAACAAAATGTTGCTTTTGAATTGTGCTTTAAAATAATATTTTAAAAAACAAACAAACAAAACTGTCCCAGACACGAGTGCACCTTTCCCATGAACACCTGTCAACAGGTGGAAAAGTCTTTTTGAATATTACAGAAAGCACCTGATTACAGCGATTACCTCAAAGAGTTGCTCAACAAAATTTTAGCAACAGAGCCCCATCATGCTTTTTTACTTGTTCTATTTTTTGTGTGTTTTGTAATATAGACTGTAGACAATATGGACGTCGTATCCCGGTCTTTCCCTGAATAGGGGAAGGTGAAGCCAGCTGGGCGTGTCCCACTGTCAAGTGTGTCGTCACTAAAATGGGTAAAGCGCAGCCTCGGGACAAATGGTTGACAGCTGACATACTCTGGGCTAAACGCTAACTGAGCTAACTCGAAACTAACAGGAGCTAACTAAGATTAGCCCCCTAAACGGCGGGGTAAAGGTAAGACACGCTCAGACTTGCTATTAGCCGAATACAAGCCACCGTTGTACTCTGCTACAGACTGAGACCTTACCGAGAGAAAACAAGGAGCTAACTAGGAGCCACCGGTCGACAGGCCGGCTTCCCGTCCGTCATGTCCATCAAAAAGACACGCCCTTAATTATGTGTAATTTCAAGATTAAATAACATCTAAACATATGAGTTATAAAAACGAAATTCACCCCCCTCACAGTTAACATGAAGGTAAACTTGACCTATTAAACCTAAAATGATTTATGAACCAGGCTGTAAACATGTTTATTTCTGCTGTTAAGTTGGCGTTTTTAACATGGGAGTTTATGGGGATTTGCTCCTTTTTGCTGCCAGCCCCTAGCGGGTGAAGGGAGAACAAATATTTACTTCTTCCAGGTAGCCTCATAGTTGGCCACCAGAGCTTATCGCTTGGTTGAACCACAATACAAAATCAATGTCATGATTTTCGTAACATTTTTATTTACTATTACTTTGTTCCATTTCAACTTATTTCACTGAGAGCTGATTTTTTTTCCTTCTTTAATTAGAGGGTATGAATAATTTTGAGGACTGTAGATATATTGGTTACTGACTTTTGTAATTTTTTTCTTGTTAAATTAGTGAAATCTTAAAAAGTTAAATAATTTAGAAAATGCATATACATTTGCAAATACACGTATTATGTAGAAGTACATACATTTGTAGCTGCAAAAAATAGCCAAAATACAATCTAATGCAATCTTCATGTAGTATTTTTTTAACTGAACCATGGCCTTTTCATAAACAACATGTATTTTTATCACTTAATGCATTTTATTTTGTGTGTTTGTTTTTTGTGTAAGCAATTTATTTATAATGATATGAAAACAGAATAAATTCAGTATAAAACTAAGGGAAAAATTAACAAAGAACAAGGCTGGAATGAAGCTACATGCAATTAAATGTTAAATAAATTAATAAAAATAAACAAATCAAATGAATAATAAATAATATAATATAAAGACAAATACACAAAGTAGATTAAATAAAATCAAATCAAATAAAGTGCATGAAGGTGTCAAAATGTTGTTTACTGTATCTTTCATGAAGGCCATTTGGACTTTTGGTGGAGCCATGCTGTTTTCCTAGATTATCAGATGGATTTCAGTGCAATGTCATCACAAAGGAGCAGAAAGCCATGCTCATCCCTGCTTGTTTGGGAGAGGCAAACTCCAAAACTGATAATACAATATGACTAACTTCAGCAACATTGGAAGATTAATGGAAACTGGAAGTGGAAAGTGGGAAGTTGAAAAACCTAAGATGATCTAGAGTTTCAGAGTCAACAAAGTGTCTGCAAAGATCACCTGCACTGTCAAATTACCATGTTGAATTAACTAAGGAAACAAGTTTATACCTGTCAACGTAAAACTCCCAAAATGAACTCAGGCAAAGTTGCATTGTACAGTATTAAAAAATGAAAAAAAAAAAAAAAAAGATTCATAATTGTAAGATTTAGCTCTTATACACATAAATCCAATCCACTTTGTTTATAAAGCAAATTGAAGTTAAAACATGTCTCCAAAACCCTGCACATCAAAAATATTCAGTAATAAAAACAAAATAAAATAAGGAAAACAAATGTTGCTCTGTATAGGTCCACTAGCTCTTATTAAAACAATAAGCTTTGAAAATATAAAATAAAATGCACTAAAATATAAAACAAATCAGATAAAACCAATATAAACAAATAAAAGACACAAAGGACTAAGTAACTCACACAATTAAAGAGAATAAAAGTCGGCCCTTAGGTGAGACTTAAAGCACTCACTATGGGGGCAGTTGGGTCGTGGTCAGTCAGGGGTAGCCAAGTTGGGCCCTACAGAGCTTCAGCCATGCAAGTTTAGTGTTTCAATATACTTGATTTAAATGAACAAGTCACTAAGCAGAACTTGACAAGCTGTCAGATCCATTTAAATCAAAATCACCATTGCACTAAGTGAATGCCATATGACCAGAGGTGCACAATTCAAATGGCAGAAAGTAAAAATCCTGCCATGTTTTTGGCTCTGCCTCTACATAAAGAGCAGGTGTTTTCACTAACGAGCTCATCTACCTGCAGAGGAGCCGTGCTGATTAAATTCAGCTGGTTTAGTGATTGGTTAGAATAAGTGTTGGATGGGATTTTTACTTTTTGGACCAGGGATGTCCACCTCTGCATATGACAGCTCGGTTAGTCTGGCTGGAGCTGACTACACTGTCCTCCCAGATTGCATTGTTTACATAAATAAATGCCTCATCGTGAACTGTTCAAAATTTCATCACACTTCAAAATCATGACACTAAAAGAAAGTTGAATTCAAAATACTGATGCTGTCATATAGTCAACAGTAACTCAACCAACGTATATTCCAAATTATTCATATAAGTAAAGCCCTTCATAAAGCAGTAACATTTTTCATATGCAGCTTACATGTTAATGAAGAAGTAGCTGGCTGTTAAAACATTAACATGACTCTTGCTGGGCTCTTTCCCATTGATTCCTTACTGGTTGCTTCTAAGAATCACATTGTGTCCTTCTCATCTAGTGCTCTATATGTGCAGCATTTCAGTTTTATTCAGTTCTGTTCATGTCAAAAGGCATATGGCACTTCCTCTAAGAAGACAGAAACTTGGGTTTTAATGAGTGTTGACGGCAGCAGATTTTTAACAAGAGTGAAAGAAGAGAAGCTGATTAAAACAATGTTGGCTTTCACATGCTGAATGTTACTATTGCTGAAAGGCGCAGTAAGAGGCGCAGGAACAGAAGTGGAAAATATACACTGAGTGGCAAAAGTTCAGTGATAATCAGCATCGCTTATCACTGGCAGTGAGGGAGAGCATGAATGCCCTGAATACTGATGATTCAAATTGTAAGTGGCATCAGCGAGCACAGACGCCCACACTGTATGAAACAGACAGTGAAGCAGCGTCGCACAGTTAATATACATACGGCATAATAATAGTGAGGTGGATAGGATTGTTGCTGTCATATATACGTACGACAATAACGCTCTCAGCTGTACTTATCGTGAGAAAACAAATTATCCACTGCTACCTAACCTAAATTGTCCATTAGCTTTTACTTCTAACCTTTAAAACATTGCTTTTAGCAAACCATTTTAACCAGGGCACACACTTTCTAACACTCCTGTGGCACATTTCATTTTCTCCACTTGAGAAGTGCAGCAGACTGGACTTGCACAGATAAACGCGACAGAGCAGCACTGCTGTACGACAGCAAATTCTTCGTACAAAAGCAAAAAATATCCAAACCTATTTCAACCAATGCAGGCTGCTCACTCTGCATTAATGCAGCTCTCCTTGTCTTTTGGTTGCACACTGCAAACAAAAGCATGAGGAATTTTTATTTGTTTAATTCATTTGAACTTTTTTGGATTTTTCCCCCTAATTGTTTATTATCTTTTACTTTTCATGAAGTTGCATGTCCTTTACTTGATCTATTTAAATGTCGCTCACCTACAGTATTTACCTTTTATTAGCCTTAAAGGTACAGTATGTAAAAATTCAGAGGTCAATGGCAGAAAAATGTGATATATAATTTAAAACTGGGTTTCAATTGATGTGCAATCAGTGCACTAGAATAGCTGTTATGTGTTTATTTTCTTAGAATGAGTCATATAGATCTACTGGCTGTGGGTGCACATACATGGAGGCTGCCAAATTTGTTCCACCATTTTTACTACAGTGTCCCTAAGTGGACAAAACAATGTGCGTGAAGTGAGAACCTTCTGAACTTTAAAACTTTGAAACTTAACACCCTTGAAGCTTTCCCACTGCTAATCATTCAACTTTAAATTATTTCCACAGTGTTTCTACAAAGTTTTGTTTTGTTTTTCTTCAATTAGGTTTTATATGAGAGCTAATAGTATTTTTTATTTGATTTCTTAATGGCTGGGCTGTTCCAGTTTGTAAACATCTGTTTGCATCTGCAGAGCTGTGCTAATGTATCAGCTAATTGTGTTAACTCCTAAAACTTTGCCAAAGTACCCGCGTTTGGGAGGTCTTAAGTCTAAAACTATTAAACAGTTTCTGCCCGAATGATTCTATAAATTGACTCAAGATCACTGTAGAAGTCTGTGTGGGTTTGTTGTATAATGAACCTGTACAGTCATGCACTCGTCCTTCTGTATTTCTGCACGTATGCTATACATGTCCCTGTGTGAGAAAGAGCTAAATCATGTGTGTGCATGTGTTGGACAATTCGAAAAAAGCATGATTCATAGCTGACTCACATACTTGACTCCCACAGAGGCACACTTTTCACAACAGCAGGCGAGCAAAACTCCCACAAACACCCTCTTTCTCTCTGTCACACACGTCTAATAAAATCAGATTTTGCACTGCCTTCTGAAGCGTTTGGGTCCTATAAAAGAGCTGGCCCTCCCAGTCAGGTTATGTGTCATCTGTTCCAAGAGCTCTGAAGCTTCGGTAACAATAAAATCTAGAAGGGTGCCTCAATCTGTCTCTGTGATTTGTAAATGCAGGATGTTAAAGACCGAAAGCTCTTACAACTAATTTTACTACTAAAAGCTTGCCAGTATGAATCCCAGAGCTGTCTGGGAAAGTTTCTGGGAAAAAACAACCATGGGAACTCCCTAAAAATAACAGTTTTCCCTGCCCTTCGTGTGCATTTAATGAGTAGGAATTCCTAAATCTATAATGATGGTGCTTGCTGTGTTTTCTTGAATGACAACATTTTTGCATTTGAATGAATTTATCTATTTGACACGGATTTGCACATCAATACATTTACCTTAAAGCAGGGATGTCATATATTACTGGCTTACCGATATCAGCTGATATCGGCATTAAAATGTGTTATCGGAAAATATCTATCAGTTTTTTTGGACCGATATTTTTACTCATGAAATCTAACAAGATCTTGTTCCATTAGCACCAGTTTAGCATGTACAAAAGTTATTCTGGAAGAACTTCATATCCCAGCATTCCTTTCAGAGTCATGTGACTACGGCAGCTGCTGCAGCTGCTACAGACTGACTTACTTTGAAGCTGCTTACAATATGTCTGGTTTTAAGTTGTTGGTTAAGTTACACACTCAAAAATAGAGGTACGAGTTAGGAACATTTCTGTACCTGTAGGTACATTTTTTACAAATATTCTCTCAAAAGTACAATATTGGTCTTTATGAGGCCAGAAGTGTACCGAAACTATGAAAAAGGGTCCAAAGTAATATAAAGTACAAATTTGTACCATTTCAACCCAAAGGGTACCTGCATGTGCGTAGCTTGTACAATAACTATAAATAGCAGTCCTTCTAAACAGTAGCATAATTATAGTTATTATGATTTTCATAATAATCATAGTAATCATAGTAATAATTGTATAATTTTGTACGTTTGGCCTAATATTTATATAATGATTAATTTATTATTGACATCTTTGATTGTTGTCATCATTTTGAATTTAGTTGATTTTTATTAATCATTTTTAATTGGTTTAATTGTACTTTATTAACTGATACAGCTTAATTAGGTACAACAATGGACCAAGACCAAAGGGTACAGAAATGTCTTTTAAAAAGGAACACCCCCAGTGACAAGCTTTGTACCCTTTTAAGTACAATTTGGTACCTCTATTTTTGAGTGTGTACCAAGTTGTCAGAAACATTATAATTAGCCACATGTTGGCTAATACCTGCTTGTATCTGATATATGGCAGCTAGATGTCCAAAATGAACTCCTCTGGTTGAGTTAAGGCTATTTGGGGATATTTGCTCTCAGAGCAGAATATAGTTGTTTCTCAAAATATGAGAGATACAACCTCACAGTTGTCTGCATATATCAGTATGGGTTATCAGATATAGAAAATTATGAGTTGGACAATATCAGATATTGGATATCAGTAAAAACATCCCTACTTATAATAGAAATAATCCATCTTATAGACCTGATGGAACATATGGAACATTTTATTACTATCGAACATCCCTACCTTTGCAATGTGTTTGGTGCCAAGCTTTGGCAAAGCTGCTCATCTCCATCTGCATTTCCTGGACAGGGTAGTTTGTTCCTTGATAGCTACTATCCTGCAATTTTTAGAACATACCCTCCCCAACACAGCTGAATCAAATGGTTAAATCCCTCATGCACATGTCATTGAGCTCTGCAGAGGCCTGATAACGAGACATTCATTAGATTCAGGTGTGTTGGTGAAGGGATGCAACCAAAATGTGCAGGATAGTAGCTCTCGGGGATCGGACATGGACACTCCTGAGTTAAAACTTAATATTGAAATTGAAAATAAAATTCAATTAAAAGAAAAAAAAAAGTTACTTATTTGAATATTTCCCATCATGCCCTGTTCTGTTCTGCACTGTAAGTTAAGAAGTGTGATCCCTTCACATCTTCCCGGTGACAAAATGTCAAGTGACTTTGAGGCTGACAGAAATGCAATTTTTCTTGCTCAACTTAACATACATAACATTATAATGTAATGTTGACACCCATTCAAACTTGTTTGGAATTCAAAATCAGGCTCCTACCACTGCTCCTGGGCAGAGGGAAGAGGCCGGCAGCAGCACCAACTGTTTAAAAAATAAAAATGAAATGCTATTATGTCAGTCTCAAAAAGTCAGTAGATTTGTTTTTAGTCAGTAAAGAAAGAGCTTTACAGGTACTGACTTTGTGTGGGTGGATACTGATACATGCTGAAGTTTTCAGATTTTTTTTGTCCTTTTTTTTGTTTGTTTTGGTTTGTTTGATTCACAGTAACAAATCATTTGAACTTTTAAAGCTACATTTTGCTTAAACAATAAAAAGTCTAACTGAAATTATTTCAACGTCAGGTTTAAAGGAGCTTGTAGTGCCTGTTGTCACTATAGATAGTGAGCTAAGCCAATAATCTGACGAGTTCAGTAAGAAAAAAATAAATAAATAAAAATATGGTTGAATATTTTTTTCCCCAGTTAAACCCTATTTAACAAAAACTTTCATAATGTTGCGTGCCCACTACATAAATACTGGTATGTGTTGCTCTGGTTTCAGTTAGGCTACTAAGGTTATCATTATTCATGGTACACTATCTGTTTGCAGTTTTCACTGTAGCAGAGGTATCTCCAATTTGTTTTTTTCCTCACACAACCAATCTTCAAATTCAGGTGCACAAAGGCAAACTACTAATTTCTGGCTGACAACCACTGATTTTGCAAGCTGCCATTGGTTCTAGGTGAGTCATCCTGTTAACATTCCAACCAACATGTCAAACTTACATGATATTATATTAAAACACTGAAAGTAACATGAACCTTTAGCCGCTTTCCCACTTAAATTAGTGCGTTCACGTGGGTTTTCCAAGCACGCATCGACCCGCTCATAATCGGCATTTCACTCCTTTCCCATTGACAAAATAAAAAGCCGGGTCTGATCACCTGCTGGCGAGCTGCATGTTGCGTGTTGATAATGTCTGCTGTGCGACAGAAATCAGAAAAGGAAGAAAACCAGCAAATGATTTTCTAGCGCAGATGGAATGCAGGCGATGTGAATTTGTAGCCGAAGCAGAGTTGTTTTGGTACTTTATATGATACGTGATTGGCGCAGTGTTACAATGTAACCACGTTCTGCCCAACGTCATCACGTAAATTCACGGGTCAACCCGGGTCTGGTGTTCCCACTGCATGCCGATCGGAGCCGAGCCGCTTGAAGGCGATTTTAACCTGCGTCGCTTGCCAAGTCGTTTGACACCGGTCAATGAGCCTTTCCCGCTGCCACTAAAAGCCGATTGTTCACGGGTTTAAACAGGTTTTTTGGCCAGTGGGAAAGGGGTATTTGTCTCCAACACGCTGAACTGCGGAAAAGGGTCAAATATGGGGTTGCGGCCATTAAAAAATATATTCAATTGGCTTTAAATATCTAAATAGTCTTGATGCCTCTTTACTCTTTAGCTTATTTAAACAAGATAATTATGCATGAATCATGTCCCCCAGGACTTTCCTTTACTTATGTAATAATGCCAAAGTGAGGGCTTTTTTGTTATTTCTGTAAGGCATGTTGAGTTGCAAAGTTGTATGAAAAGTGCTATAAATTAAGTCTAATTGATTGATAGACTTTCTTAGAGTTTTTCAAAGTACAATGACTTCAGTAACCAGACCCCACTCTGTGTAACCAGCTCCAAGTCTGGGTCCATAAAGCAGACTCCCTCTATACCTTTGAGATTAGGCTTAAAACTTTTACTTTTTGATCAAGCTTACGGTTAGGGCTGGCTTGACCCTTAGCCACATTTTTAGTAATGCTACGCCTTAGACCAGGGGTACCCAAGTCCAGTCCTCGAGAGCTACTATCCTGCAAGTTTTAGAACATACTCTCCCCAACACACCTGAATCAAATGGCTAATTCCCTCACGTACATGCAGAGGCCTGGTAACGAGCCATTCGTTTGATTCAGGTGTGTTGGAGAGGGGATGCAACCTGTGCAGGAAGAATGCTCTTGAGGACCGGACTTGGACACCGCAGACTATTGGGGGATGTCCGGGGATGCACTAAGCACTTCCCCTTCACTCTGTTACTCTTCACTCCATGTCTAAATATACATCATGATTATTGTCATTAACTTGTCTCTCTTTTCCTCCTCAGAAGGTATCTGTCATGGTGCTTGTTGACCCCTCTGTCCTGTAATCTCCATCCTGAATCACTTGGTTGTCCTTCTTGAGTCTCTCCACTCTGACCTCCCACCTCAAACATGCTCAAGTTGGGGAGTGAATCAAAGAAGATCCACTACAATCTGTTTGTATCTTTTGCTCAGCTGTTATTTTTATGAGGTACTTCATACTGTATGAACTCAGTTATAGTAAATTGGACTGATGTGGATCATATAGTGAAATTGTTTCAATTGTTTTTACTGAACTTGAATCAGACTGTATCCGTAGACGTGCCTTAAATTATAAAACACAATATTAAATGTTGCAATGAATATTGTTGAACTTCATCATGTTATAGTACTTAAGCATCCAACATATCCATCTCAGCTTTAACCTAAAAACATTGAACCTAAAGATTGTGAAATCCTCTGATCTGCTATGACTATCACTCTGGTTTATTTCTCTGGTGACAAAGCAGTGTCATCAGATGTTCTTGCATCCTGTCATGCCAGTTTCACTGCTGACTTTCAAGTCTAGCAATCAAATTTATGCCAGAGAAATTAGGGGAAATTCTGCCCAGCTCTCTGTGTGAACAGATGATAACATGACGTGTGGGAAAAATTCCTACCATTCCCAAATATGCTCACTTTACCCTTAAAATGCACCACTCCCATATTGTTTTAGCATCAGTTGTGTCAATTCTACACTGGTGCGGTGTGCAGAAATCAACAATCTGGCAGACTATTTGGCCCCAAACGCATGGAGCACATGTGAAGTGTACACATTACTGTACACATTCACATAAATACAGTATATCATATTTCCCACTGTCGCCACAGACACACCCGAGACCCAGCATGAGCCGAATGCCACATTAAGGCACGCCACGTGTGCAAGTGCGTGTGTGTTGTACAATGTCCGAGGACTCGGGTGGGGCCTTCTGTTCAGAGCCGGTGTGTAAGTCTGTCAGCTGTTGTGCACAGACGGTCTGAGACCAACAACTCACCATCCACCCACTCACACAGGAGCACATATAAACACATGCCATATGCACATGACCAATAACCAACCTCTGAGAAGCTGACACAGTGCCGCATGTAAATAAAGCTTTGTCATCGTTTGCATTTTATTGACTCGTGTGAATTAATAGACCCCCTGACCTGATTTTTAAGCACAAAACAGACGTGCAGAATAATAAGTGTCACTAATATTAGTTACCATTAGTCATCGGTCACAGTATATGTTAAGTGTGGGACTTGTGTCTTTTGCTCAAGCAGGTGAAACTGTCTGATGTGTCATGGTTGAAGAAAACTGGCCTGAAGATGCTGTTATTAAAGTCCAAAAGATCTAAATTTTTTTCCTCTTGAAATCAGTTTCTAAGTTCTTGGTTGGCATTTGTCTTGCACAATTTGTCACACACACCCATATCTGGCCCAGCGAATGCAAAAGAAATAGTTTTGTTGGTGTTTCTGATGGTATTTCAAACTTTATCTGTTAGAGTTTAAAAAACACATTCCAGACTGTCTGCAGGGATAAGTCCCTATTTTGCATTCAATGAAATGTGTTGTAGGTCTTTAGATTTCAAATTCAAACAACAAACTGGGATTTTCACACTGGGGGCAGCCTCACTAGCTTCTGAGTTTACAAGATGAGTAAATATCTGGAGGCGACTAGCGCGCTTTCAGATTCTTCATGGAAACTTTCACACTGCTAAGAACTAAGGCTTTCACACTGGGAGTGTGGCATGTGTGTGGCGTGTGCTTTACTGAGCTGCTAAGTAGCGGTTGCATGTTTGTACTCACACCAACAACCTTTCTCCTGCAGAGCAGCTGCAGTTGGCAACTGCCCGCACAATTGTTTTAAACACGGCATGCCTCTGGAAATGGCCAAAAATGCAACAAGTTTCGTGTAAAGATATAAAAAGCGCCCAACCATAACCTCAGTCATGCTCAGTTGCTGAAATGACCTGGAAATCGTTCATTATCATCTTCAGGTATTATTGGCAATAGTCTGAGGTCAATATAATGCTTTTCACTGTGTATTAAGCTGAGAACTGGTTACCTCATGCAATAAAAAAGTTATCATACCAACAATTTAGATGTTGTTCAGTTGAAACACAGCTGAGATGCACGTCTGATATCATGAAAACCATCTCATTCCACACACATCACACTCCCCGTGTGAGCTGGTAAGCTGACAGGACAATCCTTATCATTTCTAGACAAATTTGGAATATTTCATCCTAAAACTGTTTTTCAAGCCTAGATGAAACTGATTATTTGCATCTTCATCTAACGGATACATACGTTTAAAATGCATGGTTTCGATGAGATTTTCTTTCTTGGGGATAACTTGAAATTTAAAAGAACTACTGTATAACTACAGGTGACATCAGACAAAATGTGCTGTAAACATGTGGCATATACACAACAGAAACAGGGGTAGTTATACAGGTTTATGTCTTAGTCCTATTGCTAGATGTCCTAATGATTGACAAGGGTGAAAACAAGGGGCAAACTCTGAGAAAGAGTGAAGCCCGGAAGTTAAGTTAAATAATTGTAATTTTTTTCAGAGCAAATCCCCGTAGACTCCTATGTTAAAAAGACCACATTCACAACAGAAATATTTTTTCAGCCTGGCTCAGAATATCATTTTAGGTTTAAAAGGTCAAGTTGGCCTTCATGTCAACTGTGAGGGGGGTGGGGTTATAACTCATCCATTTAGATATTATTTAATCGTGAAATTACACATAATTAGGGGTGTGTCCCTTTGATTAACAAGCAGTAGACCTGATGCCGATTTTAGTTGTGGAAGCTAATAGCTAGCTCCCTGCTTACTCTCAGGAAGGCCTCAGTCTGTAGCAGAGTTGCAAAACGACCCTTTTTAGCTGGTTAACAGCAAGTTTGAGCGTGCCTTACCTTTTGACCACCTATCTTCGTTTGTTCCTGTTCACTTCAGATTAGCTCTGTTAGCATTAGCTTAGCTTTCAATCATTTGCCCTGTGGCTCAGACCGGCCCTGTCTTTGCCCATTATAGTATTTTCAGGGAGTGACGACACGCCAACAAACAAGATGGTGACGGTGGGAAGCGTCCAACTGGCTTCACTTTCTGCTATTTAGACGTGACCGGATATTACGTCCATTTTTTTTTTTTTTTTTTACAGTCTTTGTGTGAAATAGCTGAGTAAAACTGAAAACAAAAACTCCATCATTGGCTAATCAGATCAGAGCATAGCTACCAAACACTGCAGACATAACATAAACAAAAGGGGTCGCCATTAACATTAATTTGATTATACGAAGGCTATACATTGATAAAATACTTCTGGGATCTTAGCACATTTCAAATCTGCGAAGATAATTGCAACTGCTGTACTTAACCCTTTCTAAATGTCCAAACTAATTTTTCATTTAATTTGTTCTAAATGTTTTGCATGTTCACCAGAATCACTCTGAATGAGCGAACTAATCCTTACAGCTTCCTTTACTTATATTACAAATCAATAGTTTAGTAATAAAGTGGGTGTTGTAATTGAACCCTTTTTTTGTTTGTTGACCAAACAATACCACCAAATTCCATAAATCTCCCTTAAACTTATCTGTAAACTGTGTTAAGACTTTGAGCATCAACATCTGCTGTGTGATGTAAAAATAGCTGCTACCAACCTGACATAAATTTCTTGTCAACTTGAAAACACTTACAAACTGGACAGTCCCAATTTATGATGTCACGAATGACCTTCGTTTTTCCCCCCTTATTTTCTGAACTGTACATATATTTTCTTCTTAATGGAAACACTGCTTGAGGCATTGGCATCTCCGTAAAAATTTGGCAGTTGATTTCAGCTAAATTCATCCAGATAATAAATTAGATTTATGGATTAGTTTTTAGTGAAGCATGTCTCCCCTTGGCAGGTGGTTTAGGGATGTCTGGGCAATACTGGTGAGCCAAAATTAGGTTTCACTAATTTGCAGAAGGTTTCAGATTATTTCAAGTGTTTCATGAAAACATTAACCACGGCATGCAGTCATTAAACCTCGAGGCAAAGCTGTTACTGACGTGGAAACTTCATCTTCATTCTTCATGTTTTGGAGCATTTTATAAAAAGGAGAAAACATGATATTTTCTATTCTTATTCTCAGACTGGGAAATATGGACAGCAAATGTTATTTGTGCACACAATTTCTTTTTGTCTCCTAAAGAGTTTTACAATGTTTCACACAGGCCCCTGGGTACAGACCTAATCAGCCCAGCTGATGAATTATGCATGAGAAAATCTCTATTCCGATCACTCCTAGGTATCAAAGACACTCTCAAAACAAAACTCTGTTACATTTTCAAACAAATACGCGTGCTTTTGTTGCTCGAGCATGTATCAAATCAGCGTTTTTCCACTTAAAGACCCTTTTCTTATCATTTGATGATGTCAGACATTCACATCTTTAAGGCTGCTTCCTGCAGGAAATGATGGACTCATTCCTGCTTTTTAAGGCCTTCATTATTGGATGTGGTGCACTGCAACAGCTCTGCATAAGTGTGCAGGATAAGCAAAAGGTTCAACCAATACAGACCAAAACCCGAATAAACAAAAACTAATTAACCTTATATTAAATATCTTCAGAACCGAATCTTTAAACTGAAAAGAAACTTCATATCACTATGAATTACTAACCTATAGATGCAAACTTCGATTGAGGGACAAAAATGCACCAGGGGATGAATTCAAAATTTATTTTCTCATGCAGCATGTATGAATGGGTTAAATCTGTTGTGTGCTTTGGACTAGCTCTGCTCACCACTTGTATGCAGCTATAAAACAATAGTGGCCAAAAACATTGAAACCATGGAACTGAAACAAAAAAGTACAAAAATCAGGTCCAGGTCACACTGCATCAGTGTAGCAAACTGCACGTCAACATAGCTACTGTATGCAATTAACTGACTTTGAAAAATAATTTTTAAAAAAAACATAAACTGATGAATATAAGGCACAAACTGACAGAAATATAGCTCCACTGCTCAATGTTTTGCTGTCAGGATGATTTGTTTTTATGGTCAGCTGACACTTTCTCCAAGATTTTAAGGCACTGCTTCCATAATAAAAATCCAACCACAGTATGAACTACTTTTTACATTCAGGCAGTATTTACTGAGAAATTCTCAAGCCAATTACATTTTGAGCTCCCACGATTAGTCGATTAATTGTCTATCAAAATAGTCGGTGACCAATTTCATAATCGACAAATGGTTTATTGTTTGTAAGCTTTGTTTTCCCTCTCAAAATTGCCACTGTATACCATCCGCTGCCTTGTCTGCCCTCCTGACTGGTCATCTTTTCTTAAATTGTATTACATGAATAAACACACATACTACCAGTCAAAAGTTTGGACACGTTTTTTTCCATTAGATTCAATGAGAAACTGTCCAAACTTTTTGACTGGGACTGTAATTATATGCTACAATTTCTTATGATCCAATTAGTCGATTAATCGTCAACACAATCAATGACTATTCGAATATAAAATAATCGTTTGTGGCATCTCTAATTGCATTCCTGAAAGTTCCTGTTACCTCAAAATTTTGCTGCTCAATCTGCTCATACAAAATGGAAAAGCACCTAATTTTATGAAGACACTCATTTCCAGCAAATTACCGTAAATTCCGAGCTACAAGCAGCTACTTTTCTCACAAACTGCGGCTTGAATAAAGATATGGCTAATCCATGGATTGTTATGGACAAATGTGATTCATGAAAACTGGGGGAAAACTGAAATGAAATGAATGAAAACTGGGGGAAAAACACGTGATCTTTCTTATTTATGATGCCTCCCATAGTGCTCGAGCCATACACATCAAAACTGCCAACGAACAGCGTTGAAATTGCTTGCAGATATGAGGGATCTGGATTTTCCGTTTAATTGGCGAGAAAATGCTAAATGCTGATTTTATTAGATTTAGACTTCTGGTTGACCCAGAGCAGCAAAAAAAATACTTGTGCCCTCTTATTATGGACATCAGTTATGTCCTACAGTTGGAATTTCAAAGATCAGACGTCCAGAATGAAAGTTACAAGCTCTTTTACAAGCCCACTGTCCAACCAGTAGCGCCGGTCAGAGCTGCTGCACATAAGCTTGGCATCAGTGTTCACTGTTGAGAAAAAATTAAAAAAAAATTTTGTACAAAGCCTATATGTATGTTGCTGGCTTTCTTTTCTAAAAAATTTTGTGTAAATATCTCATGTTACAATGTGGAAACCTGCAGCTTATTGACAACTGTGCGGCCTATGTACACATCTCGGTACGGCTTGTATTCAGCTGTGCTTAACGGTCCAGAAAGTACAGTATAAGGAATGCATTTATATGGCTTTGGGAATCCATAAACATTTTATCCCAGTTGTTTTCTTTCAACAACCAACAGCAGTGAAGTCATGACAACAGATGCAACAAATTTCCACATTTGAAAAGGTCAAACTGTTGTGTTAAAATTTATAAGTGATAAATTATTTAACTGGCTGTCAGAGATAGTTCCAAACTAAATAAAATAATTCCATCAAATAAACAAATAAAAGTAAACATTTAATTTCACATTGTCACACACACATATGCACAGCAATGCAATAAGTAGCTGTACCCACCCACCCAACAGCTGTGGCCCCACTTGTTTAAAAGTTTCTGAGCCCGCCCCTGTTATCAGTGAACTTTAGCTGTCAATCACACAGCAGGCAACATGATTCCCCAGAGATCATCAGGTGCAGGATGAAGTATAGACACGCACAGTCAAAAACACTTCCCACGCATCCCGTTGTCTCCCCTCCGTTCCTGTTAAGTTATAATCAGCTTCTGCGTGTGTTTATGTGCTTTCAGGTGCGTAGTTTAAAATGTTCCTGCAGGTGTGTGTTTTTTCGTGGCTCACCTTTCATCCAGTCCACCACCTGGTTTGTACTCCATTTGCTCACCGGCTCCATCACCAGCGCCATCGAGGAAACTTTGCGCTGACTCCGCGTTGCGCGTAAGCCTGTGTCGTTACCCCGAAAGCCAAGCTTTGTCAGCCCCCCCTCGGCACACCTCCTTCCCTAGACCCTCCCGTCTTCCTCCCTTATGCAGCCAGGTGACTCCCCTTTTCTCTGTGTTCTGGTTTTCTCACACTATCCCGGTCCGGTACCGCCCCCGTCTCTGTCTCAGCCCGCTGTCGTGTCCCGTGAACGCAGCGGAGCTCTCAGTGCGGTACATTCCCCTGCTCGAGCCGCTCTGGCATGTGTCGCCTCTCTCTGTCTCTCTTTCTCTTCCCTCCCCTGTTCCCAGTGCGCCAGTCCAGTTCTGCGCCCTTGGTGAATTTGTGTGTGTGTGTGATAGATATCAAGGAGTGTGTGTAGGTGTGTGCGCAGCCGCTCCGTTACCGACAGCAGCAGTGTAGGATAGATAAGTCACACCGGACTCAGCACCCGGCAGCATCTCTCTCTCACACACATTTACTCTCTCCAGATATGATTAAACCGTGCACGCGGCCTGTGAGTGGCTGCGCGCGCACACGTCGGTGTATTTCCCTCCGGTGGGATAGTCATGCAGATATGATGGAGAGGGAGATACTCTCAGGAGAGATATTAAAGACATGAGTCCTCACTCTGCCTCCACCTACGCTGCTCTGCAAGTTCCCCCAGTTTCCTGTTATGGGATTCACGACTGGTGAAGATACACCTGGGCGGAACTACTGGTCGTTTGAAGTTTACAGCCTTTGATTGTAAATAATTTGGACATCTGTGGATGTTCAAATGTTCAAAGAATTTGTTAAAAGATTTTTAAACTGTATTATTATTATTGGTTGGTTTTTTTTTTGGGGGGGGGTCATTCACTGTGGCACAAACAGTTATACTCAACTGATTATGAGCTTTTTGGTAAAACACATGGTTTATCACTGTTCCTTCAGCAGCATTATTGGCTGTTTACCTTTGCACGCACAGTCCGCATGTCTGGTGGTTTATGACTTTAACATCCTCTTCATAAAATGGAAACCAGCTGGACAGACAAATGGTATCACCCAAAATAGCAAAATGACGGTGATTATGATGTATAAATGATGTATTATGGTCAAAAACATGGTAGTATTTATGTAGAACAATATATAGAAGTACATTGGATGCTGTGTGCACCTGTTTGTGATGTTTACCCAGGTAAAGGTAGTTTACACTGAATGTTTGTTAGAATTTGATTGTGTATTCCAAAGAGTGGCACCAGTCCACTGCCGTTTCTCAATACCAAGTATGCTAAAAACGTACTTGTGTACTTGCTAGTATGGACTTGTTGGAAGTACAGACTTTCGAGGACGGAAGGACGGAAGTACGCTCGTTGCATATTTTGGAAGAGAAATATACATGATTAGGCTACTGTACGTCAAAGACATTGTTGAAGTGATGTCATGACAGTGATCCATTAAAAGCCCTGCTGAGATGTGGCAGTTAAGTCCAGTTAATCTGAGCACCAACTGTCCTACTGTTAGCTACCGTTAGCTGTTCAGCTCCTGTTTCTGAAACCACTAAAGTCGCTTTTAATAATGGGCTAAACTTCATTTAGCCACCGAAGCTTAAGTAAGACAACTCTGTTGTAGAAAAGTTATGAAAACTAATTATGTAGAGTATTTTCAGCACTTATTTGACTTTTATCCACAATGCTGTATGGGATATAAGGGTGCCTGAAGTCTATAAAAAGTCACCTAATGCAGCCTTGGAAAAGTGGGCGAAGCAGGTACGCACACCCGGTAATGTGGAGCTGTCTTGATGCGTTCTTTGAATTGGAACAGCACTTGGACTTCAACTAATGACATTTCAAAAGTACACAAGAACGCAAGTACGTTAAAGTATGCATAAGAAATGGGCCCCCTCTAGCCCTGTCCCTGTATGTCTGTATTGCTTGTGCTGTATGTCACCTTAGGCACCTGATCCAGAATTTTTATTCCGTTTCACTTATCATTAATGTAAAGATATACTGCTTTATCTATACTTATCCATGAAACACAGGGGACATGAAGTGGAAAAAACACAAGGTGCAAAAAATGGACAGTTTTTCACAAAGCACAACAAAATTTTACAAGACATGGACTGCAGTTCTTGTTTGTGATTTGGACTGAACCCAGGTCAAAGGCAACAGACAGATTTCCTGTTTCAACTAGAGATACACCAATCTGATACCTGGATTGGATATTGGCTCTGATATTGACAAATTAGCTGGATCGGATATCGGATGAATGTGGCTGATCCAGCATTCCGATCCAGTCATTTCTGTTTTTATTAATATCGTATTAAATGTACACTTTTATATCTATGTTAATGTGTTGCCTTTCTTTAAACAAAGCTAAATATTTATGTGAAGCTTGATGACTCATATGGCAAGGTATGCAGTTTATTCATCCAAAAGTAGTATCAGATCGGTAACGGGTTTCGACCGATACTGTATGCTCAACTCTGATATCGGACTGGATCAGAAAAAACTGGATCAGTGCATCTCTAGTTTCAACTGGGAATACTTGCAACTTTCCTGCTGTTTTCATCCATGTACACACCAGCATGGCTCAATACAAGGTCTCTGAAACTTTTTATTTGGAATGACCTGGAATGACTTGATTACTACAAGCAAAAAAATCTTTCTTTTACTTATTTTAAGAGTGGCCAAGATTTTTTTTTCACATTTTGAGTGTGATGAGACATTTTGACTAGAAATTATAAAAATATACTTGCTAAGATTTGAGTTTTCCCAGTTTACCTCTTTTGTATGTACAGTAATGCTTTGTAAAATATTGATTTTTTTTTTTTTTTAAGTATCGTATTTTCTTTGTTGTTAAAATGCACAACATTTAAAAAAAAAACTATTTCACGTCAATGGAAAGTATCAACAAAAGTGCCATTCCATCCATCCATCCATCCATCCATTTCTTGCTGCTTATCCAGGGTCTGGTCACGGGGCAGCCACCACAGGGAAACCCAGACTTCCCTCTACGTGGACACATTTTTCAGCTCATCCAGGGGGATCCCGAGGTGTTCCCAGCCAGCTGGGAGATATAGTCCCTCCAGCATGTCCTGGGTCTTCCCCAGTGTCTCCTCCTGGAGAGACATGCCTGGAATACTTGAGGCATCCTAACCAGATGCCTGAGCCACCGCCGGCTCCTCTCGATGCAGAGGAGCAGCGACTACTCTGAGCCCTTTCCAGATGATCAACCTTCTCACTCTATCTCAAAGGGACAGCGCAGCCACCATGAGGAGGAAACTCATTTCAGCTCCTTGTATTTGTGATCTTGTTATTTCAGTCACCACCCACAGTCTGTGACCTGAGGGTAGGAACATAGATTGGCTGATAAACCGAAAGCTTTGCCTCAGCTCCTTCTTCACCAAAACAAGCCAATGCAGACCTGGCATCACTTCAAAAGCAGAACCAATCCACCCGTCAATCTCCCGTTCCATCCTTCCCTCACCCATGAGCAAGACCCTGGGATACTTGAACTCCTCCACTTTGGGCAGGACCATGCTTGTTGGAGTCAGTGTCCTCTACAAAAGTGCTTCCATGTTTAAAGTTTGCACTTCTTAAAATGATTAATTTCTTGATTTTTGTTTTCTCTCCCCTGGATCTAGTAATAATTTCATAAAATGAAAATTATGTTTATATGTGCTGTTTTTTTTAAGCCTATTTGCTCATCTAGAGAAATCCTTGAACCAGGACACAGAGCAGTAGATTGTATTTGCTGACAGTTTAATAAACCTCTGTGAGCCTGTGCTGCACACCACTGTTGTGCTAGCTTCCAATTAAATCAAGGATTCAGCCGAAAATCCTCATCTTTGTCCGTATGGCTTTGAACAAACTGTCTCTAAAAAAAAAGCACTGAACTTTCAATGCCTTATGTCCCCACCAGACCCCCTAAGATTTTCTGAGCAGGTCTCTCGACTGAGTGTGTGACGAGACTGAGTGTTAACAACACACCCAAGTATGCATGTCATTGTACACCTTGTACTGTGCAGGGATGACAGCCCGCCCTGCACTTTTACCCCCATCTTTACCTTTTGCTGGATAATTTTAGCATAAAAAGGAATACAAAAGCTTTTTGGGTGCATAAAAATGCAAATTGAGTCTGAAGTGGTGTTCTAATTGTTAGCAATACCCTGAGATCATGCCCCTGGCATTTTAAAAAACACAGTTTAAGACTAATGTCTTTGTAAAAATTTTGCATATGACTGCTCTGAATTCTGATTAGTGTTGTGCTACATGGTTTTATTCTGTTTCTGTCTTTAGAAGTAATAACAGTAACAAGTATCTGTGAAGGAAAAAAAGCTGTTTTAATAAACTCTGTTTTGATTAATATCTTTTCACTGTGTTAAACGACTTACCCCTGTAGAATGAAACTTTTATATTCATTAGCACCATCGGTCCTGTAACCGCAGAACTGCCATATTACTCATTAAATCCACACACAAGAAGACTTTTAATATCATTTTCAGAGCGGTAAAATTAGATGAGTTAGACATTGTTTATTCTGTTTTTAAGGAAACTTTGAGGGTACTGACTAGGGCTGCACGATTCTGGTAAAAATGTGAATCGGGATTTTTTTGCTTAAAATTAAGATCACGATTTTCTGAAACGATTTTTTTTCCCCAATAAAAATTTATTGCACAAATAAACTTTAACAAAACAAACAAAACAACCTATTCAAAAGGTAATTCAAAATAAAGCATGTGTTTGCACAAGAGCTTTGTTGGAGCATTTCTTTGGCAGATGCATAGTTGTAGTTCTTTAACATTGGTTAGGGGGTGGGGAGGCAACGGCAGTGTTGCATTTGAGGGCACTTGAAAAAATCTGGGAAGAATGGAAACTTATTTGTGATAAGCTCATGATTAAAAATGTTTCAGAATTGTTGTGGGTAGAATTGAGATTGCATGTATGTGTGAATTGAGATCACGATCTTTTAACGATTAATTGTGCAGCCCTAGTACTGACATAATCCATTAGAAGTCCTGTGAGTGGGCCATGACAGATAAATATGTATTTCACTGTCTCCGTCCCATGTACCTACACTTTATACTGGAAAGCTAAGATTGTTGAGATGTGAATGATGTATCCCATTTCAGCTAAACACTTATTCGGTAAACACTTATTTCAGACCAGTCACAAATTAAATTTACCTTTGAAGTCACATTGCATTGAGGATAAGGTCACAACACTTTTGTCATGATTAAAACGTTCTTTTGTCACTTTTGTCTCGATTAAAAAGGGATTAGATCTGTATTTTTTGCGCCATGCTACTGCATCAAAAGTCCAGAACAGTTGTCAGAACGGAACGATTGAAAGAGGCCAGCTGCACGATTGCAAAGTCCAGAACGCTTGACGCAAGGGGGGTGGGGGGAAGAGATGGAAAATGGGGTGGTGATGCCACCAGCTGGATGGGAGTTTTGCCGTCTCATTTACCGAAGTATTTTCAGACCTATAGTAGTTTTGAGGCCCCATCAGATTTAGTTCAGGAGACTCTGGTGAAAAGTGACAGTTACAAGTGTTGACATGGTTTGTCATATTTTCTCTTTTCCAATGATTTCAACTTACCGTACTTACTTCTGCTGCATCTCCGAAGTCGGGTTGCGGAGGCAGCTGCCTAAGCAGGAAGGCCCAGACTTCCCTCTCCCCAGCCACAGCCACCAGCTCATCCGGGGGGGTCTCGAGGGGGTTCCCAGGCCAGCTGAGAGACGTAGTCCCTCCAGCTTGTCCTGGGTCACCTCTGGGGCCTCGTCCAGGTGGGACGTGCCTGAAACACCTCACTTGTGGATTTGGAGGTGTTGAATCTCATCCCAGCCGCTTTACACTCAGATGTAAATCACTCCAGCGAGAGTTGGAGATCATGGCCCGATGACGCCAACAGAACCACATCATCTGCGAAAAGCAGAGACCCAATCCTGAGGCCACCAAACCGTATCTCCCCAACACCTCGGCTGCACTTAGATATCTTGTCCATAAAGGTTATTAACAGGATCAGTGACAAAGGGCAGCCTTGGCGGAGTCCAACCCTTACCAGGAATGGATTCGACCTACAGCCAGAAATGCGGACCAAGCTCTGGCACCGGTCATACAGGGACCGGACAGCTTGAACAAGGGGGTCCGGCACCTCCCCCAGGAATCCCGGGGGGACATGATTGAATGCCTTCTCTAAGTCAACAAAGCACATGTAGACTGGTTGTGCGAACTCCCATGCCCCCTCCAGGATCCTGAAGAGTGTGTAAAGCTGGTCCACTGTTCCATGACCAGGACGAAAAACACACTGCCCCTCCTCAATCTGAGGTTCGACTATCCTATGGACCCCTCCTCCCCAGGACCCCCAAATAGACCTTACCAGGGAGGCTGAGGAGTGTGATCCCCCTGAAGTTGGAGCACACCATCTGATCCCCCCCTTTTTGACAAGGGGGACCACCACCCCAGTCTGCCAGTCCAGAGGTACTGCCCCCAATGTCCACACGATGCTGCAGAGGTGTGTCAGCCAAGACAGCCCCACAGCATCCACAGCCTTAAGGAACTCCGGGCAGATCTCATCTACCCCCGGGACTCGGCCACCAAGGAGCTTTTTAACTACCTCAGCGACCTCAGCCCCAGTGACAGAAGAGTCCCCCCTGAGTCCCCAAACTCTGTTTCCTCCTCAGAAGTTGCGTTGGTGGGATTGAGGAGATCTTCAAAGTATTCTTTCCACCAGCCCACAATGTCACAAGTCAAGATCAGCAGTCCACCATCCCCACTGTACACAGTGTTGATGGTGCACTGCTTCCCCTCCTGAGCTGCAGAAGAGGCACAGAACACAGCACATACAGTACCAATTCAATGTCAATGGTTGAAGCTCTCCTGGAGGTGGGAGTTAAAGCTCTCTCTGACAGGGGACTCCACCAGATGTTCCCAGCAGACCCTCATGACACATTTGGGCCTGCCAGGTCTGACTGGCATCCTCCCCCACCATCTGAGCCCACTCACCACCAGGTGGTGATCAGTGGACAGGTCCTCCCCTCTCTTCACCCGAGTGTCCGGGATAAGGGGCCACAAGTCCGATGACACGACTATGAAGTCAATCATCGAGCTGCGGCCTAAGGTGTCCTGATGCCAGGTGTAGATGTGGACACTCTTTTGCCTGAACATGGTGTTTGTTATGAACAATCCATGACGAGCACAGAAGTCCAACAACAAGACACCACTTGGGTTCAGATCAGGGGGCCGTTCCTCCCAATCATGCCCCTCCAGGTCTCACTGTGGTTGCCCATATGAGCGTTGAAGTCCCCAAAGCAGGGCGATGGAGTCCCCAGAAGGAGCGCTTTCAAACACGCTGTCCATGTACTCCAGAAAGGGTGGGTACTCTGAACTGCTGTTTGGGGCATAGGCACATTTGACAGTCAGGTCTCGTCCCCCACCCGGAGGCGGAGGGAGGCTACCCTTTCATCCCTTGGGGTAAACCCCAATGTACAGGCGCCGAGCCGGAGGGCAATGAGTATCCCCACACCTGCTTGGCAAGGTCCAGCCCCTCTCGAGGATGGTGTTTCCAGAGCCTGAGCTGTGCGTTGAGGTGAGTCCAACTATATATAGTCGGAACCGCTCAACCTCGCGCACCAGCTCAGATTTTTTTCCAGGTGACATTCCACGTCCCTAGAGCTAGCTTCTGCAGTCGGGGGTCGGACCGCCAGGGTCTCCCCGCCCTTGGCCGCTTCCCAAGTCACACTGCACCCAACCCCTATGGCCCCTCTTGCAGGTGGTGAGTCCACGGGAAGGGGGGCCCATGTCATCATTTCGGGCTGAGCCCAGCTGGGCCCCATGAGCAGAAGCCCAGCCACCAGGCGCTCACCTCTGTGCCCCACCTCCAGGCCTGGTTCCAGAGGGGGAGCCCCAGTGACCCCCGTCCGGGTGAGGGACACGTGGCTCCAATATTGACTCTCTCCATGAGGGTGTTTGGGCTGCCCTTTGTCTGGTCCCTCCCCTAGTAACCTGTTTGCCATGGGGCCCCTCCCAGGGGCATAATCTAGCCCCAGACAACATAGCCTCTAGAATCTTCAGAACACTCAAACCCCTCCACCATGATAATGTGGCAGCTCAGGGAGGGGTGATTTCAACTTCTTTTTTTTCTTTTTTTTTAATGTAATGGACCTGCACAATGATTGAAGCAGTTTTCTTCCTCTGATGCCACCAAGTTCACCTTAAGGCTGAACTTTTACTGATGACAGTTTTGTAGTGTCTGTTTACTGCAGAAACACCATAGCCTCTGCTGTCAAGTCGTACAATTCTTTAAGTTAAAACCAGGCAGCTAATCTATGATTAAAACTTATATTTGCTGCACAGACTGATTATTCATATCGTTAGATCACTAATCTTAGTCTTGAAACTGCTCTAACAGGATGTGAGAAATCCCCATCTCAACTCAGCAATACAACAAAAAGTAATTTTTTATGACCTAAAACAGAGAAATACAAAGGCAATGTACAAGATGTAATTAAAGTTAAATTCAATTTCTACTATCTAGTCCAGCAGTCTTTTGTGTAGTGTTTTGTCTTGTTTTGACCTTTTCCTGGAACAATTTTATGTCAAATATCTGCAAATCTGTTCCTGCTAAAGGTCAATTAGATTTTTCTCTGTAGGTTAAACAAATACTGTACTTTAAATTGCTTTTCACTTCAAGACAAATCCCTAATGACACAATCTTCATTTTAATCCTACTTTTTAATTCCTCCTATTTCCACTAGCCTGAATCAAAGTAAGGTTGACTTTAACAAGTTGCTGCATTGCACCGAGCTGGAAACTGCAGGAGTAAATTCTAATTTGTACTTATTAGTGTTGTAAGTTGAGTCATGTAGTAACTGGAGCATCATTCACTTTAATCAAATCATGTAGGGCTGACTGTTTTGCATGAGGATGAGTAGAATTTACTCATTTTCCAGCCTTTCATAACCAGTGTTAGCACATTTCAATAATAGATGCTTGCAGTTGGTTTCGTTTGATTTGATTCACTCCTGCATCATTCACCTGTGGGTGGATGAATTTACATGCTTACTGTGAAGATGGTGAGTTTTTCATCCTAACAGAGACCTCTGCTGGTGACAACGATTGTGTGAAAGACAGTAGCCAGGGTTGTCATACACTGAAGCTTTAAAAGAGCTATATCATGTTTTTCAAACTTTCCAAAAGTCAGCCACAGGCATACAGTCTACAGTTGTCCTCAAAATCATTCATACCTTCCAATTAAAGGAGGAAAAAAATGAACTGTCAGTGAACTAGTTTGCAATTGGCAAAAGTAATAATAAATAAAAATTTTATGAAAATCATGACTGATTTTGAATTACGGTTTGAAATAAATATTAAAAGCAAATGTACAAAAATTAAAACAAGTAAACAAGCATAAATGGGCTCCTAAGCTAAAATTATGTTGAGCAACACTTTCAGGCAATTACTGCAAGCAGGTGTTTTCTGTAATGTTCAACAAGAATAGTACAAGAACACTGTTCATGGGAAATGTGCTACAATGTGTCTGGGACAGTTTTTTATTATTATTATTTCCAATCACAATTCAAAAGCAATATTTATTTCACTAAATTAGAATTTTGTACATTTTTATCCATTATTACTGTAGTTTCTTTACTTTCTTGTTATTTGAATTACTATTGTGAATTTAGCCTTTTCTGTAATTGGAGTGTATGAATAATTGTAAGGCTGTATATGCTATGCCACTGTATATGCTAATTATAATACCGGCACCACGATAGATAACTAATGTGGTGTTATGCATTAGGTATTTTTTGGGTCTAATTTCCAACATGGGAGTAAAATGCCTGGTGGTTGAAATAATTAGAAAAGCATCTTACAGGGTAGGACAGGGCTACAGCTTTGAGAGATTTATCCAGAAGAAATACTTAGACATGCCTGAACGATGCAAAATAACACTTTGAGGATGTTTTAGATGAGGAACTAACATGATAGCATGGTTGAATGCTCTAAAAATCTCAGTTCTGTAAACATTTTATTGCTTGTTTTAAATTCTTAATAGCACCTTATCTATTAGAACCTTCATTGTCCTGTGAGATCTCTGAGGTCATCAAACCAGTCGCTCTTGACAGTTCCTAGAACCAAGTTAAAGTGGCAGAGGAGACGGAGCCTTTTCTGTTGCTGCGTCGATTCTCTTTAAAAGTCTGCCTTTTAATATTAGATGAGTACGGAGTACTGCTCATTTTAAATCTTTATTAAAGCATATCTCTTTGCACTGGCTTTTCCTCCAGCTTGAGCAGCTTCTTCTGGTTTTTATGAGTATGATTTAATGCCTGTATCTGTTTTATTTTGTGGTTTTATGTGTGTTTTATTTGTGTGCTGGTTTTACTCTTTTATCTCCTCTCTCTTCATTTTTATGATTTTATAATTTATTGTTTTGGGTCCCGCACTTTGGTCAACTGAGGATTTTTTTACATGTGCGACTAACAAGTTAATTTTCCATGATGTCGTTCCTTTAACGACATCATGGAAAATTAAGTTAAAAGACTTGCAGTTGGTTCTCATATTTTTAATCATACCAGAAAAAAGACGATTACTGTACATATTTATATTTTTCTCTCAACTCGAGACTGAGATATAATACAAATTTTATTATATTCTAACATGATCACTGGTAGGGATGGGTATCGTTAGGATTTTTTGAATCTGATTCTGATTCTGGTTCTGCTTATCGATTCCGGTTCCTAACGATTCCTTATTTCGATTCCAAAATGGTAAAAAAAAAAAAAAAAAAAAAAGAAGAAGTCAAGTGTTTATTTAACAAAAGTAACTTTATTCCTTTACCTTTTAAGATAATGGTAAGCAAAAATAAGATAAAAATATCGTCTTAAAAATAGACAAATATCTAAAAATACTAAACTGCATTGCATTCACTGCAAAACAGCAAACACATCATGAAATAAAATGCATTCAGTAAATAACAGCTGCGTACAATCAGTTAATATCCCTGAGAAAACTGAAATAAAAATCAAAGTGCATCCTATGGTGCACTGTACATTCTGCACACAAGTCAAGTCATGCCTGAGCAATAATGGGTAACAGAAAAAGTGAAATAAAAATAAAGTGCACCTGTAGTGCACAATTCTGCACATACGTACAAGCAGCGGAGGCTAAAATGCATCTCAAGTGTATTCAGTGCATTTTAGCTGTTCACAATCAAAAACAAAATCATGAAAAAAAACACAAAAGTTTGTGTTAAAGTGTCCAACTCAACAGTTCTTGTTCAGGAAAATCAGCATATCAGCCTTTTCTGGTAGTATGTGCGATCTCTGTGCAAATGGTGTCTCCAGCGGAGGAGAAAACCGCAAGTGCTCAGTGAAAATTAAGGGCATTTTGTACAGCATGTGGAAATGCCAGTAGACATGTTTCGATACCGATTCCGGTACTTGTGCTGTGGGTTTCGGCTGACACGGAGTACTTATACCACTATGTTATTAAAAAATATATTTCACCAGCATGACTGTGATATGATTATTATTGTGGTAAATGTCTGGCTCAGGTTTAACCCTTTGTAAAACAATGAATTTAGCAAGTTGAAGCCATTTATTTTTAAATGCAGTCTTGCTGGAGGGGGAAACCAGTATGAAATACTGCCACATCACCGACATGATCGCTGGTTAGTTCCTTGTCTAACAGGTGATCAGTTCTTCCTTCGCCCCTCTAAACCAGTAGATGGACCACAGCTTTGTCTGAGTATTCTGGGATTCATCTCCCTCATCTTCCATGCTGGTAGATGTTCTACTGCAGGAAGCACAGAGCTGCTTCCCTGCTGTAGCTTCCTACAATAGAATAATAGTTGTAATAATAGCCTATTTTTAAGATTTAATAATAGCCTATTAAGGTAAATGCAAGATTACTGTAAGCCCTGTAACATAAATATCTTCTGGTTGGTACTGTGCAACATAATATAATCAGCTAAAACAGCTTCATACCTGATTTAGTAGCCAAACCACTTTGTGTTGTTAAAAGAAAATGTGGACAGTTTTTAAGATATTTCAATAAAATTAGAGGAACAGTTCAACTTCTGAGCTTTAAAAGGCCCTAAACAGTTAACATGACTCTGACCTTCCATCTTCATCATCCTCCTCGCTGCTGGTGGTGGTTTCATCCAGAGCTGCTCTGCTGTGGCTCCCTTTCTTTTATAAGCCTCTCCTTTCTAGGCATTATGCTGTAATTGGTAAATAAAGAGAGACCGACAGTGAGACTTCCTGTATGGATTGGATATATGGCAGCACCCTTGTCAGTCATTGTAACTGCAGTTAGGTACTCTTGGGGGGGGGGGGGTTCGAGGGCAAAGGTCAGGTGCTCCAGCACCACCTAGTGTCTACCTGTGCACGCCACTGGTGTGCTGTCACTGTAAGATAATGATCTTGAGTCAGGCTTGTCCAGCCGTCACTAGTTATGGAAACTTTGCTGCTATCATTAAGCTCAGATATTACGTTTGACTTTTCTACCTTTACCAGGCAGGAATTAAATGATTTGCCAAAATATCTCTGGAGGGAGATGTGTAGTTTGAATTGAAGGCACTGGTCATCTCCCTGCAAAAAAAATTCAACATAACTAAGTGATACTATACAAGTTTTCTAGCATCATATCTTTTAACTTAAACCTTGTCTATTTCCAACCTAAATCACATTGTTTTGTTGTTAGGAAATCAGTAATATGATGTGGCAGAAATACTCAAATGCAAGAATTGAAAACATTTTAAAAGAATAGAGAATACCTGTATTGTGTTTATTCTATAGATTCGATTTGATTTAACTCTGAGCAAGATCATTCGTTTGATGTTTGCTGGAAAACATAGCCTACACAATACGAAATACAGTATTTTTGCCACAGGATTTAGGATGGAAACATTACATCATTGTTACATTATTTTACTTACCTAAATGACGGAGCCTTGATGACGGAAAAGGATGTAGCCATTTGACTACAAACTTTGCTACCGCACGGTGACACTCCTCGGTTTTGTCTTTTGTCAGCCTCTTTTTCGCCAACGTGAACGGTGTCTCAGTATAGGGCTGCTGGCAAGGTGCTAACGCTACTTGAAGCAACATTAGCGCTGGCTGTGTCAGGTGTTGACGACCGCAGTACAACATTGGACAGTCTTTCAGGTCAATGCATGCTGTCGTAAATGTTTCGTCAAATTTGACATGCAACCTGTCTTGCAGCTAATTAGCTTATGACATATGTTGCACTTTCCTTTTTCATCTCCTCGTCTTTCAAAGTGAAGCCACACTTTGGAGCGTTTTCCACGGTCCATCATGCATAGTTAGCCCAGTTTTCCTACTTGTTTTCCTGGTGTGACCTTTAGTGACTTTAAACCAAGCGGCAACCTCCGGTGGTCAACTATAAAGCTTACTGCTATATAACTACAGTCCATTTACCATTTACTGTATAAAGTCATGGAAAAAATTTAAAGACCACCCTTGTTTTCTCATATTTCTTGGTCATTTTGATGCCTGGTAGCCTACCAGAGCCAGTTCAGACCTCCATGGGGTCCTAGGGGCTGGTAGGGTAGGGGCCCTCCTAACTGAACTGCAAAAACTTTCAACAGTGCACATGACACCCAGTGCTTTAAACATCAAAAATATATTGCACAACTGTGGATGTGGCGGCACTGGATGATAAAGCTGGCTCATCTGTGCCTGTGCTAAAAGAACCTGGCTCTGTCGCTACACTGGCTGTGCTGCTGCTTGTAGTAGGAACAGGTGCAGGCACAACACCTGTTATATGGATAAGGCTAATATTATTTCAGCTCCATCAAATTGGCTGTGCTTGTTTTACTTTCATATACTTCAAAGGTAGGCAATTTTTAAAATAATTATTTATCATACGAATTATTTATTTAGGACCATTGTCATAATATTTTATGGGTTTCAATTCTTATATTCTTATTAGATATCTGCATCTACAGTCGTCCTCAAAATTATTCATACCCTCCAATTAAAAAAGGAAAAAAAAAATCAGCTGTCAGTGAAATAAGATTAAATTGACAAAAGTATTAGTATATAAGAATTCTATGAAAATCGTGACACTGATTTTGAATTGTGGTTCAACAGAAATATTAAAAACAAACAAACAAAAAATAAAACGAGTGAACAAGCATGATGGGGCACCTACGCTAACATTTTGTTGAGCAACACCTTGAGGCAATCACTGCCATCAGGTGTTTTCTGTAACGTCCAATCAGAGTTCTGCACCTGTTGACGGGTATGTTTGTCTACTGTCAATGGAAAAGTGCTCTCATGTGTCTGGGACAGTTTGTTTGTTTTAAATTATTATTTTCAACCATAATTCAAAAGCAATATTCTATATCACTAAATTACAATTTTGTATATAATACAGTTTATATATAATTTTTAGTTATTATTAGTTTCTTAGTTTCTTGTTATTTGAATTACTATTGTGAATTTAGCCTTTTCTTTAATTGGAAGGCATGAAAGTTTTTGAGGACGACTGTACTGTATGTTTGCCTGTTGGTTATCCAAGCAAACAAAATTAAATCTTAGTCAATATTTATCCATCACTTTCTATTTTTTTTGTAAGTGCAGTTGTAACTGCAACACTAAACTGATAGAAGCCAGCAAGATGCACAGGGAGACAGGAGCTCCCCCCATGCTAAGCAAACATGGACGAGTCCCTCCCACCGGGAGAGGAGGGCTGTTTCCCTTAGTTCATTCTCATGTATTTTTCCCCTTTCCTCAGATATCTTTTAACTCCGCGCCATCTTCCACTTCCCTTGTCCAGCCTGACGTGCTGAAAATACAGGACACACGCGCAACGGGCGGTAACGTCGTCACATTTTTTTTTAGTTTTTTTTTTTATCCCTATACAGGGCCTCTAGTTTTCGGGGCCCTATAAGCACGCAGTGTGCGTATTGGGTGAACCGGTACTGCCTGGTACTACTAAAAGTACATTTGTCTGGGCAAATATAATGATAACAACAAAAATAGCTCATAAGAGTTTAATTTAAGAACTGATATAGCCATTTTCCATGCTTTTTTTTGATAAGTGATTTTGGTTATTAAGTTCTTACATCAAATAAATAGCTATGGCATTGTACTGCCAAAAACAGCTTTTAGGCATTCTATATTTTCCTTTCTGTCTCTTTTAGTCACATGATTCACATCACTGTTAGTACTTGATTGCATAATCAATATTTTCGATGGCAGGGTTACCCAACAGCTTCTTTGCTATCAAATGGCCGCCCTCATCATGTATAATGTATGGCTGAACGGGCAGTAGCTGCACTGACAGCATTCAAAATTTGTAAAAAATGTTTGTGAAGGAGCGCTTCCTGGATTCAGTTGTACTTCTTAGGAGGTGCTCTTTGGATGGGGCGGTAAGGTTAGATGAGCAGAAAGAACTTCAAGGCACTCTCCCTTACAGAAATTAAAAAGCCTTTATTTTTATGGCATAGTCATAATGACCTTAAAATCCAACACGTTTCAGCCCACTGGCTTTCATTAGGGAGTCAAACTGATTTTTCAGGTTCAGAGTGTCTTTATAGTATAAAGACACTATAAAGACACTCTGCCATAAAAATAAAGGCTTTTTAAGTTCTGTAAGGGAGAGTGCCTTGGAGTTCTTTCTGTTTAGCATTCAAAATTTCTTCAAAAAATTTTCTAGTTATTATTTTTATAATAAAAGGACCAGAATAAGACCAGACACCCAGACTGGTCCTTTTTTGTTAATCACAAATTTAAAGTAGAAGAAATAGGATCTACATGCAGGAACTCCTTTAAAGGATCATTATGACGTTTCAGGCTTCTGCCCTTCTTCAGACAAAACGGTTGCCCATTGGAGAAACACCTCCATAGACATCTATACAGTACTTTGTATAATACTTCGTATTCTATTTACATCCAGCCCCCAATCATTTCTCTTTCTGGGAAGTGTGTAAGAGTGCCGTTTACTGCTTAATCACAAATTTCCCCAACTAGACCTTTCACTGTTTTGTCATATTTTTGGTTTCTGTTCCCTGTCTTAATGGTTTAAACTGAAACTCGGAGTTCCCTATTAAAGGTTGTAAAACACGTTCGCCACAGTGAGTCCTGGTTCTGGAAATGATGTCATTCATCATTTAGAAGCCAGGTGAAGAAAATCTGTGTGAATACAAATCCATGTGTGCATGTACAGTAAATATGTTCTTGTCTTCAAGGACAAGAGATTTATGACATAGGGCTCCAATTTTTGCATTATGAGAAGGAGTTGACTACAGAAACTTGCACTACTTTTGTGACCATTGGGACCCCAGTTAGCCCCTTTAGTGGCCTGGATTCACAACATTGTCATGGTTTGGAATAGTTGTTTAATCCCCTCAGAATATTTAACATTTTCTGTTCATCTGTTTATTGTTGGGTTTGGACAGAATAGAATAGAATACAATAGAATAGAATAGATCTTTATTATCATTGTAACAAGTACAACAAAATTTAAAAGTGCTCTCCAATCAGTGCCTCAATTCCTAATATCTAAAAAAAAAAAAAGGAAAAATATATTTTTTAAAACATTGTCAGTCATTTTCTGTACCGCTTATCCAGTTCAGGGTCACTGGGGTTGTTGGAGCCTATCCCAGGATACATCCTGGACAGGCCCCCATTGTTTTGCAGGGTCAACATAGAGACACACACAACCATGCATGCTCATTCATACCTAAGGACAATTTAGAGTGACCAATTAACCTAACTGGCTGCATGGTGGTGTGGTGGTTAGCACCGCAGCCTCACAGTAAGAAGGTTTCTAGTTCCATTCCCTGGCTGGGGAGGGGTTTGAGCAATTCCAACAGTGGCCTTCCTGTGTGGAGTTCACATGTTCTCGTGTACGCGTGGGTCTCTCTCCGGTAGTCTACTCTGGCATCCTTCCACTGTCCAAAGACATGCATGTTAGGTTAATTAACACAAATATATATCATTTGTGTGACAACAATAAATAAGACTAAAAAGAAACTTGCAACGAGCTAAGCATCCTACTTAAACACTCAGTCACACAACATACACACCCAGTTATTTAGCAGCATTGACTGCTGTTATTGCAGTTACATAAAAGCTGCATTTGAATCTGTTTGTCCTTGCAATTATTGATTTAAATTGTCTGCCTGTAGGCAGCAGCTCAAACAGGGAGTGACCAGGATGGAAGGTGATGTTCTGGGCTTTTTTGAGGCAGCGTGAATTGTGTAGTTCATCCAGTGTGGGGAGAGGGCAGCCGATGATCTTCTGGTGGTGTTGGTGACCTGCTGGAGTGCTTTCTTCTGACCCACTGTGCAGCTGATATATATGCACATGCAGTATGTCATGTGCAGTTGGCTGAATATAAGCATGGATAGTTGTTGTTTGGCTTAGATCACTTAATGGATCACTTATTTAAAGGACCAATACCTGATTTTATTCTAATCATCTTAGGAAAAAAAGCTTTTTATACAATATACTATCGTATGTGGTAAAAGGGTCATTTTATTATTAAACAAACAAACTAACAAAACAAAACATTGTGCATGTACAGGCAGGGGTGAAAAGTCAGCTAGTATGAGTTTGTACTTTGTACTACATACCACCAAAAGATTCTGTGGCGGTACGCATACCAGAAAGATGGAAGTGTGGACACCTGCTTTAAAGCTCTCATTCAGAACCACGATATCCTCAAAATTATTCATAACCCACCCATTAAAGAAAAGTCTAAATTCACAATATTCAAATAAAAAGAAACTTTAAAACGCAATAATGTATATATTATTGCTATATATACTATATATATATATATAAATACATACATACATACATATATTTATATAGTCGTTCTCAAAATTATTCATACCCTCCTTTTTAAAAAATCAGCTGTCAATGAAATAAGATTAAATTGACAAAAAGTAGTAATAAATTAAAATTTCTATGAAAATCATGACATTTATTTTGAATTGTGGTTCAAAAGAAATAACAAAAACAAGCACACAAGATATAAAACAAGTCAACAAGCATGATGGGCTCTGAAGCTAAAATTGTTGAGGAACACCTCAGCGAATCAGGGCAATCAGGTGTTTTCTCCAATGTTCAAAAAGACTTTTACTCCTGTTGACAGGTATTTTGGTCCACTGTTCATGGGAAAAGTGCTCTATTGTGTATTGGACAATTTTGCTTATTTGTTTTTT
>JALJCO010007894.1:0-379199 GCA_023101725.1 Atherinomorus stipes
AGTAACCCTGACTAAACACCAAGGTAAACCGGAGCAAATGAAGATGGAGTCGTAGTAAAGTTGACTTTTTTACTGTCACGCCTCTTCATAAACATGCCGGTGAAAACTGTAAATATACAATACAAACAGTCAGTGTCTGTGTTTCAATCTCCGTGAAACATTTTATGACATCAAATATACACTTTAGTAACAGCCACATTAGTTACCAACTTGTTCTGGTCAGCTTGCAAACAATTGTGATTAACTTATTTTTCCAACACTTAAATCCTGCAATATACATATTTATATTCCTAAAATTCTTCAAAAACATATTTATGAACTTACTGCATTGCCTTTATGATGAACTTTCTTAGCAGATGATAATGGCTTAGATTCAGAGCATGCTTAACATGTCTGCCTTGCTTGATGATACAGGAAGAGAAGGAAAAAAGGAAGTGACCCTCACATATGGGATGTGAGGTCCTCTGATAAAACTGACTTCAAAATAAAAGTACCAGGCGTTTCTACCTTTTAGCCCTTTTTTTAAACTAGATTATTGAAAACATGAATTTCATTTTCTAAAAGAAACATTACACAGAAAATGAAATGATGCCCTTGTGGCAGCACACTCCCCGCCTGGCCTCAATGAGGTCACCATGAACTGAAAGTATCCATAACATCTGTCTTTTTATCAGTCTTTGGCCAGAAGGAGTACGAGTTCTGTGACCCGGGTCTCAGGGTATCGTTTGAGGTGCCTTGGTCAGTTATTTTCACCTCAGCCTTCCGTACACGCTCCATCCCTGTCCTGGAAAGGTGTGGATATGACTGCCATAGGCCAGCTGTTGCGCACAGTCTGCTTGTCTTTCAGAAGGACCAGGATCTCCAACTTGAAGGTTTCTGAGCGGATTTGTCCACTTTTGTGTTCGCTGCAAGGAAGGTAAGTATTCCTGACTCCAACGAGGTCAGAACTGGTTCGCTAGGGCCTGAACCTGCCTCCACTGTTTAGTGTAAAGGTCCTTGTCTGAGATGTCCACAAGTGGTGGTGGAACTCCTGATTTCTGCGTTAGGAGCATTTCTGGTGGGAAAGAATGAACCGGTTGTTGTGGGTCTGAAGACACAGGTAGGAGTGGTCGTGCATTCATGACAGCTCTGACTTCTGCCATGAGTGTGCAAAGCACCTCATGGGTTAGATGAGTCTTTTTTTGCAGAAGCATTGAATTGAGGATCCTCCGTGGCGAGACCAATCATGCGCTCCTCCAGGAACCTCCCCATGTGTGACGATGTGTGGCGGGTTGAAGCTCCAGCTGCATCCTTTCTCACTGAGATAACCCTGCACCATTTTGTCCATCCTAAGCTCCTTACATGCTCCCACAAAAGTTTGTGCCACAGTCAGAATGAAGCTGTTTTGCAGGGCCTCTTAGGGCAAAGAATCTCCTGAGGGCATTTATGCAGGCAGATGAATCCATCGACTCGATCCCACTTCAATATGGACAGCTCTCGAGCTGAGACAACTGAAAAATGATGGCCCAACGCTTGCTCTGTGCCTGTCCTCCCCGGGTGCGTCTGAAGTGTGAAGGAGACCAAGGACCAAACACATCCAAGTCCTACATACGTAAAAGGAGGGCAGGTTTGGAGACGGTACAGGTGGCAGGTTTGCCATGTGTTGTTCTTCAAACTTCCCACGAAGCTTTCGACAAGTTATGCATTTTGTGGAGGACTGAATTTTATTAGCCTCTTCCCACCCAAAATCCACAGTCTGCCGCTCTTACTGCTCCCTCCGTCAGATGACGACCCTGGTGTTTTACCTGATCATGGTGATGTCGTATCAGTAGTAAGAGACATGGCTGTCTTTAGGGAGGATGACAGGGTTCTTTTCTGCAGATGTAAGATGGGAATGTTTCAGTCTGCCTCCAACACAGATGAGGTTGTCTTCCAAGATTGGGCTAAGCTTTTGCAAGGGACTGTTTTTGGGCACTACCTTGTCTGTTTGAAGAGCCGAAAGTTCTTTTGCAAAGGCTGACCTCTGTGTCGCTTTCATAATAATGTCATTTGCTTGGGTCTTTTCCTCAATGGTGAGGGGCATTTCACATCTGTGCCATCCTTTGCACTTGTCATTTTGGTTTGAATGTTTGTGAGCCCTTGCCATGTGGATCAGGAATGCCAGTCCTCTTATGAGAGAGGAAAAGGTTGAAAAGCGCTGAAACCGATCACAAGTGAGTGAATGTTCTTCCAGTTTGGTAGTAAAGGTTTGTACCTGTGGGCGGATCTCTTCTTTTTCAGGTTCAATGAGCTCAAACTTTTCCTTGTTTTGAGTCATTTCTACAGATGGTTCATATAGGAATGAGGGACCAGTGAACCATGAGCTCTGCGGAAGTTGAGATGCTGATAAGGATCTTGACGCATAGTCTGCTGGGTTTTCATCTGTCCGTACATAGTGCCACTGATCCGGTTTGGAAGACTGCCGGATGCGTCGAACCCTGTTGTGGACATATGTATAGAAACGCTTTGTCTCGTTACAAATATACCCGAGCACCACTTTACTGTCAGTAAAGAAGTTTATTGCATCCAGTTTCAAGTCCAGCTCTTCTTGAATCAGATCCTTCATCTCGACTGCAAGAACTGCAGCACAGAGCTCGAGCCTTGGGATTGTAGGCTCAGACTGTGGAGCGAGTTTGGCCTTGCCCATGATGAGTCCTACTTCAGTTTTTCCATCCCGTTGGATGGTTCTCAGATAAGCTGCAACACTGATGGCTTTGGTGGAGGCGTCTGAGAACACACATACTTCTGTATGCACAGCTTCAGTTAGTGAAGTTGGTGTGTATGTACGAGGCACATGAAGTTCTTTGAGGTCTTGGAGGGAATTTCTCCAGGTTTCCCATTTCTTCTGTTTGTCTGCTGGGAGGGGAGTGTCCCAGTCGCAAGGTTCAGCAATCCGAAGTTCTCTTAGGAGGATTCTTCCTTGGATTGTAACGGGTGCCAACAGACCAAGGGGATCAAAGATACTGTTGACAGTTGAGAGGACTCCACGCTGAGTGAATGGCTTGATGGATGTCGACACAGAGTAGGTGAAAGTGTCTGATGTAATCTCCCAAAGCAGACCTAAGCTCCGCTGAGTGTGTGCTGTCTCACCACTCAGGTCTAGGTCTTTGATGTCTGGAACACAATCTTCTGGGGGAAAGGCTTTGGTGACCATGGGATAGTTTGACACCAGTTTGTGTAAGCGGATGTTCGATCTGGCAAGTGAGGTTTGTGTTCGTCGGACGAGATCGATTGCTTCTGCTTTAGTTGGCAATGACAACAAGCCATCGTCCACATAAAAATGTCTCTCGACAAACTTCACCGTGTCAGCACCATATTCCTGAGCACCTGCTGCTATTGCTCTCCGCAGCCCATAGACAGCTACTGCAGGGGAGGGTGAATTGCCAAACACGTGAACTTTCATACGATACTCCACGACTGGCTTACTGGGGTCATTGTCCTGGTGCCATAAGAAGCGAAGGAAGTTGCGATGGTTTTCCTGCACATGGAAGCAGTAAAACATCTGCTGGATGTCAGCCAGGATAGCAACTCTTTCTTTGCGGAAACGAAGGAGGACACCAAGAAGGGAGTTGTTGAGGTCTGGACCCGTTAGGAGTACGTCGTTGAGGGAGATTCCAGCGTGCTGGGCGCTGGAGTCAAACACTACCCTGATCTGATTGGGCTTTTGTGGGTGATAAACTCCAAACGACGGTAGATACCAGCACTCCTCTCCTTGTTTCAGTGGTGGTGCTTGCTCAGCATGACCATTGGCAAGAATCTTCCCCATGAATGCCACATATTCCTTCTGCATCTCAGGTCTTTTCATGAACTGTCGTTGCAGTGATGCGAACCGCTTGATCGCCTGCTCTCTATTGTTTGGCAAACGCTGGCGGGGTTCTTTAAATGGTAGTGGGGCAACCCAGTTGTTTGTCTCGTCTCTGTGAACATTTGTTTCCATGATGCTCATGAACTGGATGTCTTCCACTGATGGAGCAGGTTTGTTGTCGTTGTCGGTTACATTGAACACGGTCTGTCCAAGCATCCTTTCTGGTGATTTACCAGGCCTGTTAAAAGTTGGCAGAGTTTCCTTGATGCACATAAAACTTGTGCAGGGTTCACAGATGGAGGGTCGACCGCCGACCAACACATGAGTTTTGTATGCATTAACTTTTGGCTTATGCGAGTTACCTATGCACACTTCTCCGATCACTACCCAACCCAGGTCCAGGCGTTGGGCAAAGGGGGCGTCACGTGGTCCATTGACATGTTGCCTGACCTTATGTACTTGGAGTACGTCTCTTCCGAGAAGCAGAAGTATCTGCGCATCTGGGTCCAATTCTGGAAGGTCCTTGGCGATGTGGTGCAGATGTGGCTGGTGCAAGACAGCACTTGGTGTTGGGATCTCAGCCCTATTGTTTGGAATCTCAGGGCACTCAAGGAGAGGTGGAAGGGAGATGAGAACTTTACCATCAGTTGACTCAATCTGGAATCCCTTTGCTTCCCTGCCATGAGTTTCTATGATGCCAGAGCATGTTTTGAGATGGTACAAAACTGGCTTGCCCTGCACACCGAACAGCTCAAAGAACTCTGGTCTGGCCAAGGAACGATTGCTCTGATCGTCCAGTACCACGTAAGCTTTGATGGCCTTATGTTTGAAACCCTTAGGGTAGATTTCTGCAAGGCAGATCTTTGAGCATGAACGTCCCCACTGACCTGGACCACAAACACCTGTACAACTAGTTCTAACATCGTTTGGATTAGAAGTATCTTCTCCCTCCCCGCCGTCCTCTGGTGGTGGTGGAGCCTTAATGAGCTGAGGTGTTGGTCCAGGGTGCATAGCAGCCTCGTGGTGGGTGCTATCACATTCTGAGCATTTCACAGGTGACTTGCAGTGTTTGGCAAGATGAGTAGTTGAAGAACAACACCTAAAGCATATCCCTTTCTCTTTCAGGAAGAGTTTTCTTTCATCGATGGACTTGTTTCTGAAGATCCTACATTTAGTTAGAGGATGAGGCTTTTTGTGCAGTGGGCAGTTCTTGGTAGGGTCATTATCAGCTGTAGACACATCTGTCTTATGTGCTGTGATGGGCTTGTTGGAGTTAAAGTTCCTTATGTTGGGTTTTTCTGGTTTACTTAGGTTTGCGTTGCAACTTTGGTTCATAAAACTGGGATCGTTTCGCTTCTTAGCCTCATAACACACAAAGTCACAAAAGTAGTGAAAGGGAGGGAAGCGACCGTTGTGGTCTTCTTTGTACTGCGACCCAGATGACATCCACTTCTCTTGGAGCCCATATGGAAGCTTGTCCACAATAGGTCCAATTCCACGGGAGGTATCTAAATATGCCAGGCCTGTAAGATACCCATCCTCCTTGGCACCTTGTATCTCCATTAGTAAGTCTCCCAACTCGCGTAGTTTGACAAAATCCTTGGCTGAAATCCTGGCGAAACTGTCCAACCTCTGAAACAGTGACTGTTCAATTATTTCAGGGGCAGCATAACTGTCAAATAGTCTATCCCATGCTTTTCTCAGAGCCATGTCTGGGTTGCTGACATACACTGAACGTATGCGTCTAACCTGACTGCTGGACTCTTTTCCAAGCCATTTGGTCAAGAGATCCAACTCTTGAGTAGCTGAGAGGTGAATGTCAGCCACTGCACTGGTGAATGAGGACTGCCATGCCCGGAAATTCTCTGGCTTGTCATCAAACTGGTATAGTCCTGATGTAACAAGATCCCGTCTTGCTAAATATTGAGCCAAGGAGTCTGGGGGAGGTGGTCTGCTAACTGGAGACATGCTGTGAGGATTGTAGGTCTGAGCATGAACATTCAAAGAGGGGGTCTCCCTTTTGACCTTACAGTTCAACTGAACGTCTTCGGGTAAGTGCACTGCATTCAACTGTGTTCCACTCTTTGGCGGTTTAAACTCATTGTTTATAGGTTGCTTTTCACCAATATTCTCAAGTGGATGCCATGTTCTAAAGCTGTCATGTGATTCTGCAGGCATTGGAGATTGTACAGGAGAGATAGGTTCTTGTAAGGACAGAGGCTGATTTTGTAGCTCAATTTGGGACTGGACATATTCAGAAGTGCGTTGTATTTTAATCTTTTCTGACTCAGATTTCCTACTTCCCATAACTGCATGCATTTCTTCAGCATCTTCAAATACTTGTGCCTTTGCAACGGCTGCATCTGCTTCTTTTTGCAGTGTCAAAACTTCCAACTCTGTAGCTATTCTTGCAGTTTCCAATTTCAATTTAGCCTCCTGGCTGGCATATAAAGCTCTCACCTTGGCAGCTTCCGCTTCAGCTCTGGCCTGGGCCGCCCTTCCTGACGTTTTACTGCTCCCAGAACTGCTTACGGACTTTCTGCTCGATGCCATCTTGTCTCCTTTAAAGTATCAGATGCTGCCTTTTCACTGTAGTGCTCTTGTGCAGAGTGTAGTAACCCTGACTAAACACCAAGGTAAACCGGAGCAAATGAAGATGGAGTCGTAGTAAAGTCAACTTTACTACGACTCCATCTTCATTTGCTCCGGTTTACCTTGGTGTTTAGTCAGGGTTACTACACCTGCACAAGAGCACTACAGTCGTGGTGTCGTGAACTCGCACAAACATGCAAATAGGAAGTGCAATGTTCTTATGTTTAAGGTATAAAAATATACTAAATAGTGTCATTTCGAGTAAATTATGGACGCTCCCCCTCAGGACACTTAGTTTACATTGGATGAGCAGTATGGAAGAATATTGACAAGTTCTTGTGAACTTTAATGGACCTTTTGTTTCAAGCTCCAGTGAACTTCATTATATGAAAGTTGTGGGGAAAACTAAAACATCCCTGGATCTCCGGCTGCATTTGAGATATTAAAAAAGTGCTCCAGAGTCTTGCTCGGCATGAGGGCGAGTAGAAAATGAGCACACATCATTCTTGTACTATTCCTTTAACCCTGGTTTTCAAATGTGCACGACCTAAAGCTCTTTTTGCTGCAAATACTTCCTGCCCCTCGCTGCATCCACCATTTTTATTGAGAATTCGAGTGAATCTGGTGTTGTCTCTAGTCTACGTTTGTTTATTTATTTATTTATTTTTTTAAACTCCAAATTGTTATGGTTTTATAAATCACTTGAACAAGTGATTAAAAAAAGTGTTTTTATTATGGTTACAGTTTTATTAATAATTTGTTCAAAAGCTTTGGCAATATCCAGTTTTAGGGAGGAACCAGCTCAGGTTTGTACTCAAGTCTATGAACTGGACGATTACCATTGATGGTAATCAGAACTTCTGACCACCTTTCTGCTGTAAATCCATATCTGCCCCTCCAACTTAACAGCTGAATTCCTACACAGGCACCGTAGAGTGTGTAGCTTTGAAATCAAGTCCATAACATTAATGTCACCAGATGCTTGTTGGTATGAAGCTGCTCTGATGCCAGAAAAACTCCTCATATGCTGCAAAAACTGGTGCACATAGATGATGATTAACAGTGAATGAATATGAAAAAATACACATGAAATAAATATTTAGTTTCACTCAACAGTTTCTATACATGTCAATAAAGATGATTGTTAAAAGAAAAATATACCCTTCTCTACTGAGGGGATTGGGCCAAAGTAATCAGACAACAACCAAATAATCCCAGACTGGGAATTATGCAACTCTCAATTAAAGGGGAAGTTCATTTTTCTTTCAACTAGGACCTATTTTCTAGCATGAAATACATTCATTTCCTCACCCAGACAGTTTTAGTGCAACTTGAATTCCTTTAGGAGATATTTAGATCCACTCCAGATCAGCGTATGTCCAATATAATACAAGTGATGCGGGCAACCGCATGCAGCCTCTAAATAAGCCATTATCTGCCACAAACTCCTTCATTTCACCAATGTTTTCTAACCAAACATTAGTCGGACCCTCCTGTGAGCTCAAAGCGGCTTTGAGTTGCTTATTTGCAGTGATTTGTCCTTATTAACAGACATTTACTTGCTATGGTGTCACATAACAGTGACGTCATCAAAGCCGCCGCATTAAAAATGCACCCAAAAAACTGATTAAAGTCCCTTTTAAAGGTGACACATTGAGATTTAATTTATTCAACTCAAATTTAGCAAGTAAATATTACTTTTATTATTTTTCATGGGTGTAAAGTAAAATAATTTAATAGCAAACGTTCAACTCAAATTTAATAAGTTTGATAAGCTTATTTGCATATTTTCCCATCATGCATTGCAGTACTGTCTGTCCTTTCTGTACCGCGAGTGAAATGTCTATGTAATCTCCCGTCTCCTCGACGATCCATGTGTAGACCGTGGCACTGCTAACTGTTCTGACTATAAGCATGTCTTTTCCAAATGCCCAAAGAAAAGATTAGCAAGGTAATGTCTAATGACAACTTCTAATCAACTAAATTTTTATAATAATAGCGAGTCTGTCGCAAAACTACAACCTCCACTGGTAATTAATATGTTTAAATTGAGTAAAATAAACACAAATTCTTGAAATTCAACCCACTAAACCACATGGTTTTGTGTTTAAGTAACATAAATAATTTACATTCATTAAATGTGATTATTTCCATTTAAAGCAATTGAATAAAAATGTGTTGGTTCACCTTACATATATTTATTGGATGGAAAAACTGCCCTAAATTTAATTGAGTTGACCCGATGAATCATTTCTTTGAGTGTGTCTGTAAATAACACTAGGGACACATTGCATGCGGAAGCACTCCAAAGCGCAGCGCACAGATTTTCTCGTCAACACCGCTCCTCTTTCTGTCCACATTCTGTCCAGATCTATTTAAAAGATATTGGGTTTTTAAGCTTATCTGTGTGTTTTTACTTTGAAAATTAGTTTATTTTTATAGATTTGTCTCGTGTTCCTGCTTATTTTCCTGCCTGGCTTGACAAATTCGGCCGCGTCTCGCACAGAAAATAGAACAGGAGCCATAATGATCGCTCCACAGCGCGCCACGGCGCCAGGCAGCGACTGATGTGGTCAACACCGTCTGTTAACAAGGGCACCGAAATGAAACTGCACCACAAAAAGCCGCGTCGAGGTCAAATCTAAAAATAATAAAACTGTCTTATTCCTACTCTCTCTCGTCCATTCCCTTTAGCTGTGTTAGCCGTAGGCTGCACATCACGGAGCACCGTACGCAACGTCGCTTCCGTCTTTGGAGGTGTTTAAGCAGTTTTTGATAGTCTTTAAACGATTTCTTTATTTTTTAATATAATGCCAGTTGCTCTTTAACGTGTGCATGTCACGTACGCGTGCACCCGTTTTGGAACTTTTTAAACGTCATACAAACTGTCCGTCTCCATCTGTGCAGAACCCGAATAAATAATGCTGCGATCCACAAAGTCTACACAAAATATCACTTTAACATTTGATCCTAAATGTTTGTTTTACAGTGAGCATGCGGCACAGCAGAGCACCAAAAATAGCGATGCAGACTGCAGATGAGTGAGGTACGGGGCTGTGCTCTCTCCATGGTAACTGTCTGGACCAGACTGTTTAATGCCTCCTCGGTCTCCATCAATCTCACCGTTTCTGTCCTGCTCTCTGCCCTCCAGCCTGCATTCCTGCTTTGAGGGCAGTAAAGTTATAAATGCATCTGTGAGCTGTGACAGAGCAGGGCATGCTTCCAACCTGCTTCTCTCACTCTTTCTTTCCCTTCATCCTGAACACGCCTTTCTTTTTTTTTTTTTTACGTCTATCAATAATTCCTCCATCTCCCTCTTCAGCTCCCTCTTGTTTCTCGCGTCTCTGGCTCTACCAAGATAATTAAGCATGCCAGAGATGTGCTGACTTGGCACAATTGACAGCCATAGTGAAAGAGAGAAAGAAGCTAGTGACAGAGAGAGAGAGAGAGAGAGAGAGAGAGGGAGAGAGGTGGAAAGAGACCTTCAGGCTGCGTCTCCTTTCTGCAGTCCAGACTGTGCATCACTGCGACTGCTTTGTGTATGTGTTGTGTTCTGGGCAGGAAGTGAGTGTACTCGTGTGCGCCTCGGGGAGATCCAGTCATGCCTGATGACAGCGAACTTGCACTGTTTTAATTCTTCCAAGCTGCAAACCACAGTTCATGTGAATTTTTATTGAAATTTATAGGCCTATATGACAAACGGGAAGAGACATGTAACTCATTATCTTTTGACACAATTATTCTAGATGAAAATACATAAAATAAAATATGCATAGGGGGCATCAAATAGAACTGAGCTGGTGGACTACACTGTAAATTCTAACAAGTTCAGTTTACTTGAAAATATTGAAAAAAAACTATTACCTTGGGAAAGGAAAGTAAACGTGGAGATTATGGTGAAATTACTATGTTTGTAGTGAGCTTTTTTTTAAAGCTGTGACCACCTATCTCAGTATGGTTCGACTGATACAGATTTTTTAGGGCCAATACAGATATTTTCTCATCAGCCAATGGCCAATACAACCTGCAGATATTTGGGGCCAAAAAAGCATTTCACCCCAAAATCAATATAATGAAGGACACTATGAAAACTAATTTTGAAGTCTTTTTTTTTAAGTATTTCAATAAATATGTAAAAGAGAGACAGTGCATTTGTAAACAAATATTATATACAAATATATATATATACATATACACCGCCTGTCCCAAAAAAAAGTCCCCACCTGGATTTAACTAAGCAAATAGGTACGAGCCTCCTATTGGATAATTACTGCATGGGGGATTATCTTTCAGCTGGCAACAAGTTATTTAACCCCAACTGGTGCAATGACTTGCTTCTCATTTCCTAAACAACCAGTCGAAAGACACATCCCGTGGTCGTGGAAAAGATGTTAGTCTGTTTGAGAAGGGTCAAATCATTGGCATCAAGCAGAGAAAACATCTAAAGAGATTGAGAAACTACTAAAATTGGGTTAAGAACTGTCCAACGCATTATTAAAAACTGGAAGGATAGTGGACCATCATCTTCCAGGAAGAAATGTGGCTGGAAGGGCAGAAGAAGTGATGCAGCATCATGCCTAGTGCTACTGTACAAGTCTGTGGGGGCAGTTTTATGACCTATAGTTGCTGCAGTTGCTCAGGTCCAGGTTCAGCAACAATATGTGCTCAAAGAATGAGGTCAACTGACTACCTGAATATACTGAATGACCAGGTTATTCCATCAATGGACTTTTCTTCCCTGATGGCACAGGCATATTCCAAGATGACAATGCCAGGATTCATCGGCCAAAGACTGGTTCAGGGAGCATGACACATCATTTTCACACATGGATTGGCCACCACAGAGTCCAGACCTCAACCCCATTGAGAATCTTTGGGATGTGCTAGAGAGGGCTTTGCGCAGCGGTCAGACTCTACCATCATCAATGCAAGATCTGGGTGAAAAATTAATGCAACACTGGAGGGAAATAAATCTTTTGACATTGCAGAAGCTTATCGAAACAATGCCACAGCGAATGCGTGCCGTAATTAAAGCTAAAGGCGGTCCAACACAGTGTTAGAGTTTTTTTTGGTGGCGACCATTTGGACAGTGTGTGTATATATATATATATATATATATATATATACATATACATACATATACATTTACCAGCCACTTTATTAGGTACACCTGTGCAACTGCTCGTAAATGCAAAACTCTTATCAGCCAATCACATAGCAGGAACTCAATGCATTTAGGCATGTAGACATGGTCAAGATGATCTGCTGCAGTTCAAACCAGCATCAGAATGTGGAAGAAAGTGATTTAAGTGACTTTGAACGTGGCATGGTTGTTGGTGCCAGACAGGCTGGTTTGAGTGTCTCAGAAACTGCTGATCTACTGGGATTTTCCTGCACAACCATCTCAAGGGTTTACAGAGAATGGTCCCAAAAAGATGCTTGATGATGTCATGTCAATATGGAGCAAAATCTATGAGGAATGTTTCAAGCACCCTGTTGGATCTATGCCACGAAGGATTAAAGCAGTTCTGAAGGCAAGAGGGGGTCCAACCCAGTACTAGTAAGGTGTACCTAATAAAGTGGCCGGTGATACATGCCTCTCCATTAACTTTAGAGCATACACGGTGACTTTTTTGCCTTGCGAGGCATAAAATATCAAACGTGTTTGGTTTTCTCTTGAGGCCTCTTGAGGCAGAAAACTTACCAAAAATCAGACGCACACGGTGACCATCTGCTGAGCAAACGGCCTGGAATGACTTTCAGGTCAGCAGAAAGCTCTCTTGTGCGGCAGGCATTAGCCATTCCTCTGTCTGCTTTTCATTACTGTTGATGCCGTCCCCATCAGTAAGTGACTCATTGAACCACTTTCTGAGGTACTTGATTGGATTTTCTTTTATCAATGGAATCATTTCACCTTGCACATACACAACCCTGTTTCTAAACTTTCCTGTCTTCACCATGCACCTGGATTTCTTGGATATACTGTATGTGAATGTTTTGGTTGTTGGGACAATAATGATTATTTATGCTTCTATTAATCCTAATTGGGAAATTCAGTCTCTGCATTTAAACCATCCTAAGCTTGACCTGAGAGCAGTGGGCTGACAATTAAAGGAACTAGGGGCAGGAATTATGAAAGAATAAACATGCATTTCCAATTTTTTCATACTAATGGGTGATGAAGCAAAAGAATGAGCCCACCCACGTCTCTCTCCATTGCCATGAACAGGCTGGGTGCTGCATAATAAGCTGCAATTCGGTGGACAAATTTCCCGCACACTCCTACAGATGTGATGTCAACTGACACTGCATATGCGTCCCCAACACTTTTGATACAGGAAGAAGAAGAAGCAGGCTTGGCTTGGCTGGTGGCTGCAGCTACCCAGAGCGCCAGTCGCATCACTCATTTCTTAATCCTGCCCCTAGATCCTATACATCGCCCAGGGACCAGTTGGTGGGGGTTAAGGACCTTGCTCAAGGACCCGTAGTGGTTCACTTTGGCTTCATGTTGGGGATTCGAACCCCAGTCTTCCACCCTAAAGCCGGCAGTATTATAATAATAATAATGGATTAGATTTCTATAGCGCTTTTCAAGGCACTCAAAGCGCTTTACAGTAGATCCAGTATTCTTTCACTCCTCATTCATACTTGGTGATGGTAAACTATGTATGTAGCCACAGCTGCCCTGGGGCAGACTGACGGAAGTGTGGCTGCCATTTTGTGCCTACGACCACTCTCTGACCACCACCGGAACCATTCACACACATTCATACACCAGCAGTGCCCCCACTGGAGGCAAGGAGGGTTAAGTGTCTTGCCCAAGGACACAACGACTCATGGCTGGGGGATTGGGATTCGAACCGCCGATCCTTCGATCATTACCGACCTGCTCTACCACCTGAGCCACAGCCGCCCCATTATCACTAGGCTACCCACTCTCCTACAGGGTATGGTTCACATTTTACACACCGCTTCATGTCCGAATAAACCAAACTAAAATGGGCTATGTCTGTGCTACGCATTTACACACCAGGAAAACCTGGAGAAAAATCTTTCTATTAAATCTGTTCCAAATGAAAAGTGTGGTGTTGAAATTGGGGAGAGAAGGTGCAGACACAAGAAACAACTGTTGGAAGTCACCATGACATCTCTCTCTGGTTATTAAACTGCTGCTTGAAGCAGTGAATTTGTGTTTCGATGATTTTGGTCTTTCTGGAGCCAGAAGGGCTGAAGTTTTAAGAAGAGAGTGCAGGTGGAGATTGGTACCTGAATGCTGATCAGACATATTTGAGTGGTTCAGAAGGACCAGCATCACAACGACGACTGAGACCAGCTAATGGAACCACACTACTTTACAGGGGAAATTCATTATATTTCAGGAAGGAGGTTGACCTTTTCTTTTTAAGTGGAAAGTCATGATGAGCACTTCCCACTAAAACAAATGGCTTCACATCCGGCAGTGGATTGTTATGTACGTTTTACAGAGTCTATGCACACACATACACACACACACACACACATTCACACACCCATACACACAGCTAGGTGAGCTACAGTGCCCCAAAGTCACAAGTTTAGTAGGAGATCATTTATGGTTCCCCAGATGGACACTTTCAATGGGTCTTAAAGGACAATTAAAAAACAAATTAATCCTCTAAAAGCTTCTGTCTAACTAAAGAAGGTTAGTAAAACATGCATATATCTAATTTTGCTTTAGCTCTGGGTCATGTTTAAGGTGATCATTTAAAAGATAGAAACAAAAAAGTGGCGAGAGTTACTAAATGACCTCAGATGGCCCTAGTTAGGTCAGCTTACCGCCTGAATATACTGATGGCCTGTTTTACTTTTCATCTACAGTTGACCCTGACCACCAGTCAGGTTTAAACTGTGAAAGAGTTGTTCAGAGAAATTATTTTCACAATGTGTCCAGAGTCTTTGTGAATTTTTCAGATGTGCCGACTAAGGCCCCGTTCATCCATATCTCCCATCATCAACTTTGGAAACGATTAAAATGTTTGAATGTGGTTAATTTTATGATTATCTGTGACTAGATGTATCATTTTGCAGCAACACAGAGAGATGGCGCCCCTTTAAGGAGTTCTCAGTCGGCCAACTATAGTTGTTGCAAACTCTCTACATTGTCATTCCTCTGTAGGGATTCAAAGTCGGCCCTCCTGGCTGGGGGACCCAACCATTTGTCCAACGTGCCTGTTGGTGAGCAGTGTCTCTGCACGGCTGAGAGTTCTCCATGTATTTAGAACCATTGAGCAATGACTTAAAGAAAACTGCATTAACGCATATGATAATTATCCATGTTAATTAATTAATGTCTTGATGCAATAAGGCGTTAACATGCCCGCCCCTAGTTAATATATTCAAAATTTATATTTAAAAGTAAGGAAGCTGTGTAAAACGTAAATAAAAACGGAGCACTGCTCTCTGAAATACTTATATAGTCATGTTACTGACCTGCAGCCAATTAACCTAATCGCCGAATGCTCCTCCAGTTGATTTGGTTTTACTTTGGGGTTTTTTAAAATACTTTTTAAGTATGTAAAAACAAAAGCAGATACAGTTAAAATGTATACATAAAACAAATTTTAAATTGTGTTCGGATTCATGAAGTGGTACTTCAGCACCCCCAAAAACAGGCAAAAATAGCCCATGGTAATATACCATGTTTAAATTTTCTGACAGTTACAGCCAAATAGGAATGGTGATACCAAGATGTTTCAAGTCAATATGATACCAGTAGTTTATGGTACTATTTCATTACAGTTTGCATTAATATCTTGAATGCAGGGTAATATTAGATGTAAGTAAAACTTGAGAACATAAGTGCTGGAAAGAAATACTTTAAAAAAAGTAAAACATTTTTATTGATGAGTAAATTAAAAGAAATCTAATTAAAATCTTTTCAATTGTTAAATATTTCAAGTACAGGTTGAGATTAGTATTATTTTTATTTATTTAGTGTAAAATTTTCACATATAAAATGTAATAGTAATACTATAAATTTACCAAAACATAATGTGCAATAACCTGCATTAAAGTACTGAAAGATACCAAAACATCATCATCATCACTAACAGTAGCAACATCATCATGACATCTGATAGGCTACCACCATCATGTGGCATAGAAGCTAGAATCCGATAGGCTACCACCATCATGTGACACAAAAGCTAGAATCTGATAGGCTACCACCATCATGTGACATAGAAGCTAGAATCTGATAGGCTACCACCATCATGTGACATAGAAGCTCGATTCTAATAGGCTACCACCATCATGTGACATAGAAGCTAGAATCTGATAGGCTACCACCATCATGTGACACAGAAGCTAGAATCTGATAGGCTACCACCATCATGTGACACAGATTTCACACATTTCATTGGCTAAAACTCATAGAAGTGAAAACAACTAGCATGTTTTGTATCAGTGGCATCGGGATACTCAAAAAAGTATGGATTCCGATATTTTGTGTGGCTAGTATCGAAGTATCGAATCCAGAGTATCGACATGTCCATCCCTACAGCCAAACAGGATAACTGATATTAACTCTGACAGCTGCATGTTGTGCTCAGGCCTCACAAACTTCTCCAAGAACGTCTGATTTCCATGAATCAACATTCAGAAACACTTTAAAACACGTCTGCTGAAATTCGATGGTTTTACACCAACTCTGTTGCCTCATGCAGCATCTTGAACGAGCTCAGGCATAAGTCTCGCATGGACATGCATCCATTTAGACACAAGACGAACAATATCTTCATCATGATGAAATCGCCCGACAGCAGTGATGGTGCAGCGTGAGCTAGCCCTCCTCCCAGTTTCTTATTAGTGCATTACTGAGATGAGAAAGAAACATAAAAATGTAGGCTCTGCATGTTTTGCAGCTTAAGGTGCTGAGAGCGCATCAGGTTAATATTCACTGGTTAGTGTCGACAGAGAGAAACCTCATAAATATGTCCTCAGGTTGCCTGCTCACTATCAGCTTTAACGCTCTGCCCACGCAATCGCCCACACACATGAATAAGGTACAAGCTCACACACATGTGCACGCAAAACAGACAAGCATGATACACACACACATGCACGCCCACTCGCTACCTAGCCAGGATCTCAGCAGGCAGGCAGGCAGCGCCGACAGGCTGAGCCAAAATAACGACTTAAACTCAGTAACCTCAGCCATCATATCAACAACTGAATCAGAGCAGATAGGCAGTCTGGCTGGCTGGCGGCTCAGCTAAACAAATCAAGGATGGTTAAATGAACACGCAATGAAATAGATGTGTCCTTGCTCCACGGAGGAGTCGGTGGTTTGTGATGAAAATGTTAAACGCTTTTAAATCATTTTGAGAATGGCTGGATGTCAACACCCAGTTTGTTCAATCACCTGTGCCAGCTATTTAGGATGAAATGACAGTGAGCGATCTGTTTGAGAATGTAAATTCATAATACTCTACATGTCTGTGTCAAGAGTTAGGACAGACCGATACATCAGCCGGACGATATTTTAGGCCGATATTTTCATTTTTATTCACTTTCATACTTCAGGTGTGCTGGCCGATACCTCCACTCGGCATAAATTACAGACTTTATATGTACAGGAGGTACCGAAAGTGTTCAGACCCCTTTAAACATTTTACCCTATTTCATTTCAGCCATTTGCAAAAATCCAAAAAGTTCAATTTATATGTCACTAATGTCTACCATCTTGACAGAAAAAACAGAAATGTAGAAATTTTGCAAATTTATTAGAAAAGAAAAACTGAAATATCACATGGTCATAAGTATTCAGACCCTTTGAAGTGACACTCATATTTAACTCATATGCTGTCCATTTCCTCTGATCCTCCTTGAGATGGTTCTACTCCTTCATTGGAGTCCAGCTGTGTTTAATTAAACTGATTGGACTTGATTAGGAAAGACACACACCTGTCTATATAAGAGCTTCCAGCTCACAGTGCATGTCAGAGCAAATGAGGATCATGAGGTGGAAGGAACTGTCCAAGGAGCTCAGAGACAGAATTGTGGCGAGACACAGATCTGGACAAGGTTACAAAAGAATTTCTGCAGCACTAAAGGTTCCTAAGAGCACGGTGGCCTCCATAGTCCTTACATGGAAGAAGTTTGGGACCAGAACTCTTCCTAGACCCGGCCGTCCAGCCAAACTGAGCAATGGTGGGAGAAGAGCTTTGGTGAGAGAGTAAAGAAGAAGCCAAAGATCACTGTGGCTGAGCTCCAGAGATGCAGCAGGGAGATGGGGAAAGTTCCACAAAGTCAGCTATCACTGCAGCCTCCACCAGTCGGGGCTTTATGGCAGAGTGGCCCGATGGAAGCCTCTCCTCAGTGCAGACATATGAAAGCCCGCATAGAGTTTGCCAAAAACACATGAAGGACTCCCAGACTGAGAGAAATAAGATTCTCTGGTCTGATGAGACCAAGATTAAATTTTGAGTTAATTCGACGGTATGTGTGGAGAAAATCAGACACTGCTCACAACTGCCCAATACCATCCCAACAGTGAAGCATGGTGGTGGCAGCATCATGCTATGGGGGTGTTTTTCAGCTGCAGGGACAGGACGACTGGTTGCAGTTAAAGGAAAGATGAATGCGGCCAAGTTCAGAGATCCTGGAAGAAAACCTCTTCCAGAGTTCAGGACCTCAGACTGGGCCGAAGGTTCACCTTCCAACAAGACAATGACCCTCACACACAGCTGAAATAACAAAGGAGCGGCTTCAGAACAACTCTGGATCATTCTGGACCGGCCCAGCCAGAACCCTGACTTAAACCCAACTGAGCATCTCTGAGAGACCTGAAAATGGCTGAACACCACCGTTCACCATCCAACCTGACAGAACTGGAGAGGATCTGCAAGAAGAACGCAGAAGATCCCAAATCCAGGTGTGAAACACTTGTTGCATCATTTCAAGAAGACTCATGGCTGTACCAGCTCAGAAGTTGCTTCTACTCAGTACTGAGCAAAGTACTGAATACTTATGACCATGTGATATTTCAGTTTTTCTTTTCTAATAAATTTGCAAACATTTCTACATTTCTGTTTTTTTCTGTCTAGATGGGGTGATGAGTGACATTAATGAGAAATAAAATGAACTTCTTTGATTTTGGCAAATGGCTGCAATGAAACAAAGAGTGAAAACTTTAAAGGGATCTGAATCCTTTCCGTACCCACTGTACTGTTTCTATTTAATATTTGTTTACTAGTGCACTATTTCCTTTTTATATACTTATTTGAATGCTTTGTTCCATAATGAAAGAGTTGTAAAATTAGTTTTCATTGTGTCCTTCATTATATTAAATTGGGACTCAAATGCAGTATCGACCCCCAAAATATCAGCAAGTTGTATTTGCTGTATTTGCCCTACTAAAATTGCCTTTTTTCATATTTCACATAATCAATAAAGACTGAACCTGCTTTCCGTTTCACCCAAATAACTCATAAATCATTACGTCAACCATAAATGTACGGCTAATAAATGAATTTCTGATGGGAAAAGAGTTTTCAGGGTTTGTAAAGCTCCACGGAAATGCATCTATTGTTCTACAGCTGCAGTTTTTCAAAGACAGATAAAAGGCATGTGATGAGCAGAGAAGAAAAATCCATCCCTGCACAGGAAGCGCTCAGGCGAATCGCAGAGTTGAAGGTCACACAAGTTTTAGCAGTGCTCCGAGCCCATTACACAATTACTGTAGTTAATGCATGGAAATAGACTGAAAGCATGTAAATCTGCCTCCAGAAGAGTGCGAGCCATTATTCTGCCTGGGCACCGTGCTGCATAGATTAACATGGTGTCTATTTTGTTATGGACAGCTGGAAAAAGCAGCTGAAATGCTCTCCCTGCAGACACGCCTGTGGGTGTTTCCACCAGCCCGATGCAACATGACGACATGCATCTCCACAGCAGCCTCGCAGCAGGAGGGAGCTGTGCTGAGCTGCACTACAAGGATCATATCGCAGCTGCGTTTTGTTACTGTTCATGGAAATGGGACCTCTCCTGCTGCTGATGACGCTCGCTAAATGCTCTCCACTGGCTAATTGGCAGGAGCTTCCACTGTGAGGAGGGTCTGGGAAACAGTTATGCGTATATCACATTTGGTGAAGCTTCCAGCGACGACTTTATATAAAATATATAAATTTAAACAACAATCAATGAACGACACATAATTTAAACAGTGTTTTTAATGATATATATTAGAAAGACATGAGTTTAAAGCCTGGTCTTGCCTCAGTTTGGATAAAACATTTCAGAGCAGCAAAGAAATTTAATACAATGTTCTCGTGATTGATTGAATTTCACTTCTGGGAAAAATGAAGTATTTTTCATTTTCATTTATTAATCCATGTATTAATTCAAAATATGGTGCTCATATCATTGACTGGAGTAAGAGTAATGGTATCTATGCACAACTCCACTACTTTCAGTTTTAGTTTCGGTTTATTTTACAATCAGTTTAAAATACAAATACAGAAACACAAAATCAGGAACATTTGTAAAAATGGGACTCCCCGGAAACTATCTATAGCTGATAAACAGGGACACAGTTACTGACATAAGTTACAAGACATTTCCTAATTTACTCCCATACCCCCAACCTAAAACCCTGCTCTTCTTTAGACTCCCCAGATACAGATAAACACATACTTCTTGGACTCAAACCAGCTCCAACTTGTGAATAAAAAGTCATAATTTGATTTTCACAATTCTTTTTAAGTCACAATTCTGCCTCTTTTTTTTACAGAACACAAAAAAAATTAGGCCATTTTTTCAGTTTCTGAAAAAATAACCCCATTAATTCTGACTTTTTTCTATAACTTAAAAATACATATATTTATATTTTTGGGAAGATATATTTTTCTTTAAAAAAAAAAAAAAAAAAAAGCAGAATTCTGAGGGGAAAAAAGTACGAATTATGACTTTAAAGGTGCCATGACATCAAATTTCACTTTACCGGGGTTTTGGGGGTATAATATGATCTGTTGTGCACTGATGAGGCCATGTGGATGTCCAGAGTGAGATCAAAGTTCCTGTTTATGGTCTGTCAGCTTTGTTTCTTTGTTCAAAAATGGTTGACTCAGACAGCAGCTTATCATTCTACGTAGTTTTATCATTCTACATAATTCAATTGCTCCAATTAGAGCACACTATCAAGCAAACAGCCTCACCCCTCCTCTCTCCCCCCCTCCCTCGCTGATTCAACTGCGTGAGTGGAGCTGAGTAACTGCTGAGCAGTCAGGTCTGGGTTTTTTTTTTAAACAAATTGATTTAAAAGAAAACTTCTGCAGCAACACTGGGGGAGGGGGCCACAACCTTGTCATTACCTGTAAGTTTATTTATTTTCTAAATGCTGTCTTGTCTGATAAACGTAGCTCACTATCTGAAGCGCACATGATGCTAGCAGTTAGCCTTTAGCAAACTCTGACCGCAGCTTGACCTACTTTCTCTAAATAAGGTTATAGCCAAATAAGGTGTAGCCAATCAAAATGAAGTCAACTTTATCTCCGGGTAAAGCTGCATATCAATACCGCACCCAACTTTTTTACTGAGGAAGTGAGGTCTAGCGTGCCAAAACAATCCCCCGCTGTAAACAGTGACGTTTTTTTTTCTCTGGAGTATTTACATATGCAGTAATGTCAACTACATGAACTAGTTTTTACTGATATGTCACTGCTCCTTTAATTACAGAATTATGACTTCTTTCACAGGACATTGAAAAAAAATCTCCTTTTTTTTTAAGTTTTTGGAAAAACCAGTCCGAATTCTGACCTTTTTGTGGATTGTGAAGTCATGTTACTGTGGAAACACACTTAGACCAATTTCTCTTATTCCCTTTTCTATTTGACCAAGTCCTGTAACCGGTCTGTCCTTTCTCCCATTGTCTACGGTCTCCCTTTGTTCTTGAGAAGCACCTGGACTGCCTGGACCTCCTCCTCCACCTGTCTGATAACTTTAGGAATGAAACTATGAAAAACTAGAAAAGCACTCGGAGAGCGCAGACCTCTGCCAAGCAGCTCGACTCCCTTATTTTTGTGTGTTCTGGATCATAGTATCCTGAATTTTCTTGGCGTTGGTAAGGAGGTTTTATGTTCACAATGGGGTGTCTGTCAGAACACACAGGACTTGCTTGTATAGTTAAGTGTCTTTACTGGTCACTCTTAATCACAACAGCACAGTAATGCAACAGACGACAGGCACATGGTGAATGGAGGAACACTACTGAATAAGCAAATCAGCTAAATAACGTTAAAGGCTAAATAAACATCCTGTTCAGGCCGAAATGCAACTAGTTACTTCCAGTTCTTCACAGACACACGCAGTTCACCATATTTACCTGCTAGAAGTCTGTCCAACAGTCTTCTGTCCTCGTGCTCACTGCTGCTTAGAAGTTTCATTTCTGCATCCTGACATCATGTGCTCAGTAGCGCAGCTGCACACTTCTGCCACAAGGGGGCACTCACGCCTCTTCAACAGCCTTTCCAACATGGCCGACCTCACAATGATAAAGAATCCTTCAAAAAGTTCCTGGATCCAGAAGGTGATCCAGATCACCAGCAAAATTTAATGGGTTCGTTCTTGGACTGAGACACGCGGCTGGTGAAAATTTCAGGTCAATCCGTCCAGAACTTTTTCCGTAAAGTTGACAGACAGACAGACAAACCAACGCTACCAAAAACATTACCTCCTTGGCGGAGGTAATAAAAGATCCTCATGATGCCCTTTCTATTTTGGTATCATTTCCTTAGTGCCTTACCTAAATCTAAAAATCACATTTCCCCTCATTTCCCTTTTATTAGATATTTTCAACATAAGGACAATGGAGAAAGAAGGCCAATTCAAGTTAAACGAAGAAGTAGGACGACATTGTACTGATGTTAACTGAAAAACTTCTACTCTTGAAGCAGGAAATGAACCAGTTCAGGGCAGTGGCTCTGAGTTCAGTTCCCTGTTTTAGATGGTCGATTATTACATTGTGGTCTATTCTATTGTGTGGAATATTACACTGAGGTTGAGGGGAATAAGGATGGTACAGTCGATGGAGAGGAGAAGATGATTGTGAACTTTTAACTTTTTAACTCTGTGCTACGATCGGGCTGGAAACAAGACTGAAACTTTCCAGTAGTAGATAAGCGAACAGCTGATTGAGGATGACCTTTTTAAGGACTTTATGGAGGATTGGAAATGGGTCTGTGGTTGCAGGTGGTGTGGGATTGGTGTTAGGTTTCTTCTGGATTGGCTGGACAACTGCATGCCTGAGATGGGTTGGAACGGTCCGATGGTCTATGAGCTATTGATGATAAAAAGGATGCTTGAACCTATGGTGTCAAAGACGCCCTTCAGGAGCGCAGTGGGAACCATCCGAAGGGCAGGATGCTGCTTTCAGGCTGCTGACGATGTCCAAGAAGGCGGATAGAGATTGATGATCAATGATCAGCAATGATCTTAGAGAAGAAACTGTTGCTGCCAATCATTCTGAGGATTATGAGGTCATTTCCAAACATCTTGGAGAGGAGAATCATTGAATCGTTTAAGGCTGAGTGACAGCCAATATCGAGGTTGTATCTCCCACTGATTCAGTAAGTGGTGAATAGAAATTCTTACATGCGTGCCAGGAAAATAACTGATGTGTGCATTTTTCATGAATATTGAGAAATAGCTTCACATGGTTCTATATTGATATGCAAATTAGCCACGAGCAAATGACCACAGACTGAATGTTGTCTTCTAGCTGGTATCAGGAAGCACAGTAAGGTGTACTTAGTGACTCCATTACTGTTTGTTCAAAGGCGCCTGATTGGGAAGTCAGGACGATAGTTGGAACTTGATCAGGACATGCTTAGTTTCTGGTCTTTCAAAAAAATGGATGTCCAAGAGCCACGTTTCAGACTCTACCGTCCTCAGTCAGAATGTTAATGGCAGAGCAATTAGAGGAACACTGGATCAGTATGATTGTTCAGAAGAGTTACAATGAGAGCCTCTTCTGTCTAAAAAAATCAAAACAGCACAGCCTAAATTTGCAGTGTCGCATCTAAACAAATCACTAAACATCTGAACCTATGTTCTTTGTACAAACAAGACCAAACTGGAGATATGCCAATAACACATGACACCATGTTAAGCACCAGAGGGGATTCTACCATGAAAGTTTTAGGGGTGCTGAGCACCCAAAGAGCTGCTTGGCCAGACAAGATAATTTTTTTAAAATTTGTTTTGTACAGTACAGTACAGTACAGAACAGTTTCATCCCCACATGTGTGAAAGATCAGCAAAACACTATCTGGGAAAGTCTGTGACTTATTATCAAGAAAGAAGCTATGACACAGGCTGATTTCCAGCATGTTGCTGCCTTGTTCCAACGGTGAACCAGATCCACTAAAACCCACTTTTTCCTTCTTATTTACAAAGTTTCTGATCATTTCCAAGCCTTAGATTTACATATTTATCACCCAGCATCTAGAAACAAAGTTATTACTGCTGCTATGTAAAAATCCCAATTCAGCTTTATCTGGATGAGAGAAGCTTATTTTGGGCATGCAAGTGTTATGTTTAAGCGGTGAACCAGATCCATCACAACCCCATTTATCCTCCGTATTTATGGAGATTCTGACAGTTTTCCAAACTTACATTTAGAATATTTTATGAAAAAAAAGTTAGGCTACTACTGCTGCTATTTGAAATATGTGAGATCAAACCAGTTTTGAGGGGTGGGGGTTGCTGTATTGTTGTGAAAATATTTTATTTCAACAAAGTACAGTATGGTTTTTCACACTTTTCAAGTTTGTAAAAAAAAAAAAACATACACAGTTGAGATTAGAGATATCTGATATCAACCAATACCGATATATGTAGATAACTGTTGCATTTTGAGAAATGCAACTACAAACTAAAAACTGCTGGGTCAAAAATAGCAGGATTAAAAAGGTACCAACTACTTTCTGAGTTACTTTGACTCAGAAAATTGGGTTATTTTTTTTACCCAACTTTCGGGTTTAATATTTGACCTAGAAGTCGGGTTATGTTGACTGCAGTGTTGGGTTATTTTAACCCAGAAGTTGGGTCAACAACCCAACAACCCAAATATCTGAAATAACCCAGAAATTGGTTAGTCCCTTTTTAACCCAGTAGTTTGAGTGTGTACACATGTAGTACTCCCCATCCCAAAGGTTTCTGACAACTTGGTAACTTAACCAACAACTTATCAGACATATTATAAGCAGCTTCAAAGCAAGTCAGTCTGTAGCAGCAGCAGCTGCACCGTAGTCACATGACTCTGAAAGGAATGCTGGGATATGAAGTTCCTCCAGGATAACAAGGGCTTTTCTACATGCTGGAATTATGCTAATGGAGCAAGATCTTGCAAGATTTCATTGTTCCATTACATAATCTCATGGTAAAAGATTTCGGTCCAAAAAATATCGGTCCAAAAGGCTGATACCAATATTTTCCAATATCCCAATATGCCCATATCAGCCAATAATATTGGTAGGCTGACAATATCAAACATCCCTAGTAGGGGAGGGGAGGGAAAAGAGGAAAAAATATATAGATATATATATATATATATAGCTAAAAAAATCTCCAGTAAATCTCCACCTACAGTATGTTTAGTACAAACCAAAGCCCACATATGTGAACAAACACCAGACACGAAATGAAGTACAGCAGTGAAGGGTGATGATGTGAGCTTAATCTGGGTACCGAGAGGCCACATTGTCAAATTTACAGCAGAATATTAGAAAAAAAAAAAAGTTAAGGGGTTGCAATGGTCCCGTTCAAATCCAAACCAAAACCCACCTGAAATACTGCAACAGGACCTGCAGAATGGTGTGATCATAAACCAGCAAAATTCCTCCACAGCCATCTGTGACTGACATCATACAGAAAACACAATATTTTTCTTGTAAATGTGGCTGAATCACAGGGTGTACACACTTCTTGTTGTTCTTCTTAGATTATATTTAATTCAAGAGCGAGGAAGAACCAGAGAATTTTTCACTCTGTCATGGACAAGATCAATACACACAGGCTTTGCTTTATCGGCCTAAAACATTACTAAATAAAATGTACATATGACTTCTACTGTCAGCAACCAAACACAAAGACGGGGAAATTAGGTGAAGATGGAAACTTACTGTGTGATTCAGAGCATTCCTGACATACAACTAACACACAGACACACGCGTCAATCTGGTAATTATAAAGAATAAATATGGATGCACATATGTGCATATTCATGGACACATGCGTGTAATTATGTTGCAAATGTTGTGAGTGCACACATGCATGGACACACACAGATTCCTACCTTAAGCAACATGCAAACACGTACAATTATCTTGTCATGCATCTGGTAATTACGGCAAACTAATATAGACACACTATCTAAACACACCGTGCACACACACAAACATCGGTCCCAACCACGAGCGCATGTGTCAATAATCAGCAGGTTTACTTTCTCTGGTTGGTGGGTTTAGAATGAAATAAGTGCACTTTAAAAAGTTTACCTTAAAATTATGAGTTAAACGGCTGCCTTAAAATTTTGAATTAACTGGAATGTTTTTTTTTGTGTGTTTAAGATGTGTTTGATTAAGTATTTCAATTCATAACAACAACATAGCAGAAGGTTGTTAATTTGAAATAAAGTAACACATTAGGACAACATAAATGCTAAAATGTATTTTACAGTGCAAGTATGCACCGTATACTCACTAGAAAAGGTCCAAAATTTCCGTAAAGCTACTGAAAAATGCGTAAAGATACGTATTGATATGGTATTGGCACATAACTTTTAATTTCCCGTTCATAAATCTACATTTTGGACCATACAGGGGTTTCTGTCAAGAGTGGCATAAACCCAACATATAAGTCCCTGCAGGTATAAACCAGTACAGAAGCTGAATGGTAAGTGATCCAACATGCTAGTCAGAGAAGAAGTGCATCACATGCACTACAGTATGTGTGGGGGCGATGACACACCAGTGTACCCACAAGAATGAACTGAACTACACCACTGAATTGAATGCAATATTGAAGTATTATCTGTATTAGCAAATCGACCGATATAGATTTTTTAGGGCAGAGATATTTTCTCATCAGCCTCCAGTTATGGCTGATACAACCTGCTGATATTTAGGGACGCTATTTGGGGCCGATACTGCATTTGATCCCAAAATATAATACAGGACAACAATAAAAACTAATTTTGAAAGTTCTTTTAACATAAAATAGACTTCAAATAGATATATAAAAAAACATTGTATTTGTCAACAAGTATTAAATGGAAACATTAAATTTGTGAATATCGAAAAAAAGAAACATTGCACTTGTAACACTATCATAAAGAAACATTAAATATGTAATATATACAAAAAACTGATGCCTGTATAGATGCCTGTCTGTAAATTATGCCAAGGGGAGGGTATCGGCCAACATACCGAAATATTGGCCGATGCTGATACCAGCAAAAAAAAAAAAAGGCAAATACTGGCCTAAAATCTCATAGTTCTGACTTTTTTCTAGAACATTAAAAAAAACATTTGTTTTCAGGAGATTTTCTGTTTTTTCAATTTGTCTTAAACAAGTCTGACTTCTGACCTTATTCAGGACCATTAGAATTTTTTTTTTTTCTATAAACAAGTCCGAATTCAGACTTTTTTTTCAGAAAAAAAAAAAAAAAAGTAATTTGTTTTCAGGAGATTTTTTTGTTTTTTCCAAAGTAAAAGAAGGGAGTTTTTTTTTTATTATTATTATTGTTATTTTTTCTGAAAAAAAGTAAGAATTCAGGCTTTTTTTCTCAGAATTCTGATTTTTTTTTCCTAAAAATTCTGACTTTTTAAATTTTTTTTATTTTTTTATTTTTTAGTTTTTTCAGTTTTTGAAAAACAAAGTCTGAATTCTGACTTTTTTCCAGAACATCAAAAAATTGGGAGTTTTTTTTTTTTATTATTATTATTTTTCTGAAAAAGTCAGAATTCAGATTTTATTCACAGAATTCTGACTTTTTTCCAGAACATAAAAAAAATACTTTTGGGATTTTTTTTTTTTTAATTTGTGAAAAAAGTCTGAAGTCTGATTTTTTTTTTTCAGGAACATTTTTAAAAAACTGGATTTTTTTTTTTTTATTTCTGAAAAAAGTCAGAATTTAGACTTTTTTCTCATAACTCTGACTTTTTTCCAGAGCATTAAAAAAATGAATTTGTTTTCAGGTGATTTTTTTTCTTCAGTTAATGACAAAAAAGTTTAACTTCTGAATATTTCAGAAATTGAAAAAAAAAAATGTTTTTATATTCTATTTCTCAGAATTTTTATTTTCTTCAGTGGTCCTAATCTTCTTCCATACAAGATCATTGCAGAGGTTAGTATAAGTGCTACTTGTGACATTCACAGTCACTCAGTGATGAAAAGCAAATCAGTAGAAGCTTGATGATCCTCCATGTATACTGTATAAACCTGCGCCTGATATAAACACATTCATCGGAACATCGGGTCTTGTACAGTGTCAGTATCACAGCACAAGAAATCCCAGCCCCCACATTCATTTCATTGAGGGTAAAGAGCCTCTCTGGCAACTGACTAAACCCTGGAACGCTGCTATCTAAAGCCAGAAAGATTCCTAAATCAACTCTGCAATCCTGTTAAAATGTATGTTTCTCGGTGGAAATCAGTATCACCAACAGAGGCAGAAGCAACTTCTCTTTTAAGTGCAGAAATGAAATACAGCAGATCATGAAATTTGAATTGATTGCCCTGAGCATGTGTGCGATTATCTCCTGATTATTTTTAACAGTTTGGTTTTGTTTCGCACGACTGGTTTTTCTCAGCACTGCGAGTCCCACAGGGTTAAGATCTTTTCCTCTCCTTCGACTGCTCTGCACTAAGATGGCTTTTCAGAGATACAATTAAAGCATAAAGCTGGTGTGCTGAACTCTGTGGAGCCTTAGGACATTGGTACAGTAATTGTCTTGGGGGAAATCTGCTATTCAAACAACTGTGAGAAAAACTGTTGCATAGAAATGTAACTTTGATCAGAGTTCGGCTGCTTAAATGTCTCCTGCTTTAAAAACCAGGGGAAGAAACTGAAAGAAACTTACAGTTCAAGTATAACACAGACGGGTAGAAAAGGAAAGAGTCAAACATCCTCCAGCTCCTGTCAGCAGACAAGCAGAAGGGCAGGAGGTCCCCGTGTAATAGCCAGGAGCTGTCAGTCATTTTATAGACGGACGAGGGCTCCACATTAGTACAACTCAATATGGATCGACTGCTGTGGGAGACCGCGATGTGAGAGACGGCGCAGAGGAGGGAGGACGACAGACAGAGCGAGATAAATGGCGATGGACAGAAGAAGGTGACCACAGAGGGAGAAGAATGTGAGAAAATGAGGCAAAAAAAAGGGAGAAGACAGGCTGGGATTTAAAGTGACGCCAGTATTTGGTCTCTTCATAATATCTCGACTCCGCAGGGCATGTGTTAGAAATGTCGTTGAGGGAAAGATGACACTTTTCCACGTCTGAAAAGTGCCAACACTCTTTTTCTTCCCTGGTCATTGTTACTCCTCTTTCTTTTCTACAGAGGATAAATCGGAGGAAGATTTACCATTATGACAAGTTTCATTATGAACCAGCAGATTTTCAGCTTTCTTCCTGGAGCGGATGCCATCTGAGACTGCAAAGATGTCATCTCATGTGTGGACTGCAGAATCTCCCGCAGGACGGTGAGAAGAAGAGTTAGGAATACAGCAGGTGGCTTGATGGAGACGCAGGGCTGGATGTTGGTGTACAAATGCAAACAGTTGCAGTGAGATATATAAAAAAAGAACGTCTGCTTACAAGCTACACACTCAAACATACAGGAACCAATTTTTACCTAAAAGGGTACAAAGCTTGTCGCAGGGGGTGTTCCTTTTTGAAAGACATCTCTGTACCTTCGGTCCTGGTCCATTTTTGAACCTTATCAAGCTGTATGAGTTAATAAAGTACAATTAAACCAATTAAAAATGATGAATAAAAGTCAATAAAATAGAGATTATGACAACAATCAAAGATGCTAATAAGTTAATAATTATATATAAAAATATTAGGCCAAACACATATATAATTATACATATAATTATTACTATGATTATTATGAAAATCATAATAACTATAATTACATTACTGTTTAGAAGTACTGCTATTTATAGTTATTGTACAAGCTACACACATTTTTCAATGCTGCAGGTACCCTTAGGGTTGAAATTGTACAAATTTGTACTTTGTATTACTTTGGACCCTTTTTCATAGTATATAGGTACTTCTGGCCTCATATAGACCAATATTGTACTTTTGAGAGAACATTTGTAAAACATGTACCTGCAGGTACAGAAATGTTCCTGTCTCTTACCTCTTTTTGAGAGTGTAGGGGTCGACCGATACAGATTTTTTTGGGGCTGATACCGATACAACTATTTTCTCATCCATCTCAACTAGGGCTGTGCGATATACTGATATGATATCGCGGTATGATATTTACATGAGAGAGATAGGATATTTACACATATCGTTATATCGCGGTATTAGTAGCGCAAATTTTTTTGCTTTACTTTTTCGTAATGACCCGGCTGCACCTCGACTGACTACAACGATGTCACCTAATTATTTAATCAGGGTAGGAAAAAATATCGATACACTGAAATATCGTGATATTTTCATATGCGATACCATATCTTTATTTAAAAACGTGGTATTGATCTATTTTACTAATGAAATCCCACAAGATATCGTTTTGTTACAAAATCTCCTGAGATTTCACAAAATACCGTGAGATTTTGTAACAGAACAATGAAATCTCGCGGTATTTCGTTAAAATCTCCTGAGGTTTTGTAACAAAACTATGATATCTCATGAGATATCATTCGTAAAATAGACCGATATTGTGTTTTTAAAAATATGAATATGGCATATGAAAATATTGCGATATTTCAGTGTATCGATATCTCTTACCACCCCTATTATTTGAACTGTCTGGAAGACAATCCTCCTCAAGACTTTTACAAAGAAATCATAAAAACCAGCCAACTAAAAATACCGGTATATATCGTATATCATCATCTAAAATAAATATATTGTGATATGATATTTGTTCCATATCACCCAGCTCTAGCCTCAACCAATGGCTGGTACAACCTGATGATATCTAGGGCCGATACTTCATTTGACCCCAAAATTGATGGAATGAAGGACATAGTGGGCAGATTGATCCATTTATCAATAACATCAATTTTTATTCTGATACATCAAACAGTAGTAGTGTGATAACATCAGTGACTCCATGTTAGTTCTAAAAACTGTCAGAAACTTCATAAATAGAGGTAATTAGTTTTAGGTTTATTGTTGTAAAAAAACATTTACGTGCACAAAATTGGGACCAAAGGATACAGATTCTTTAGGGCCGATACCAATACCGATATTTTCTCATCAGCCTCAGCCGATAGGGCCAATACTGCATTTGACCAAAATTAAAATAATGAAGGACAACAATGGAAACTATTCTTGAAAACTCATTTGAAATAAAAAAAAAGAAACAAAGCACTTCAAATATATATATAATATATATATATATATAACATATATATGTGTGTATATATATTTATAAAAAAGAGAAAGTCCACTATTTAAGGTATATGCCACCCCTGAGTGAAATTGAGCCTCCCCCACAGTAGAGTTGGACAAGTGGGCAGAAGCGTTTTGTAACTGATCCAGTCATTCTCTGAATCTGGCAGCACTGACTTTAGCTTAGCTTAGCATAGTTGCTGTAATCTGACGTTTCCAACTAGCACCACTTGGCGAAAGTAAAGTAATTTACTCAAGATTTTTTAACCCGCACATTCTGATCGAGTAAAAACCAGAACCCGATTTCACATCAAAGGATTGACTAGGTGGTATTCAATAGGGGAACTATATGCAGCGGAAGTACAGGCCAATCACAGGGAAGCACCGTGGATAGTAGCAAAGACAGTACGCGTGCGCAGCATCCGGTGGCAAGCCTGTTCATGGAAGTTGGGGATAGGGATGGGCGATATGGACTAAAAAATGTATCACGATAATTTCTTGTATTTATCACGGTAACGATAAGTGACGATAAAAACATCAGCAAAATATTTTGTATTATAAATTTGTCACTAAATTCGGTCCTGAAAGCCCTACAAAGTACTAGAAGCCACTAAACTATATCAATTAAGTTCAAGTAGTGCACCTGTATTGCAAAACTAGTGACACCAATTAAACAAGTCTAAAATATGAGAGACCAAATTCCACATTTATTCAAACGATGCAAACAGCAAAACTAAATTGGCCTTTTAAAAAAACCAAAGTAGTGCAACTGCAAACAACCTGATAAATTGTCATCTCACGATAAAAACTATAAGTTCAAATTGTTATTGTGGGGAATTTCTTTGACGATATATCGCACACGATAAAATATCGCCCATCCCTAGTTGGGGATGCTTCGCATGCGTGCTGCCTTTGCTACTCTCCGCGGTGCTTCCCTGCTGCTTTTATGGTTCCTGACGACTCACGTGGTTCTCGTCTCATCGTGAAGTCAGACGCAGTCGAGCCCAACGAGCTTACTGGTGTGATTCAGGGCTCTTCATGCTCTGCATAGCCTCATCATCACAATCAATGGCGTTTAGGTAGCTAAAGATGTTAGCATAGGTTATCCTCGGCCACAGAGGAGGGAAGGTATCAATATTTCACCGTGTCTGATCTCTGTTTTGTTGTGTGCTCCCATCTCGCCATCATGCTTTAAGTAAAGCACCTAGCCACATACGAAAAAATACGAGATAGTTATGTAAATACCCCGGCTGGCGAGGTACTTCCACTACAAACCGGATGCTTCACCCATTATTTTTGGCCGCACCCACAACCCAGGAGATGCACCAGTAAAATCATGGATATATATTATGAGTTTAAAGTTGTACTTCCATGGTCATTTCATTAATATTTCTGTGTTCTCCATTATTATTGAATGCATTCTGCATCGTTTCTGTTAAAAAAAAACCTTCTGGTATCTTTGTATCCAGCTGTATTTGTATACTAGAAGAGAGGCTTGTGGTCCAACGGCAGCTTTTCCGGGTCCTTCTCATGAATTTCCGTCTGATTGGCTGGCTCCCGTCAGTGTATGAAGGAAGCTCCGCCCTCCGCTCTTATTTTGCTACAGACAGGAAATAGAGCCGACAAACAAGTTTGTTCCGCCATGCTAACAAACAGTTAGCTAATTAGCTTCTCAACTCCGAAGCTACAGTCGTGCCGTCTTTACTTCTAGTGTGTAGTGGAGGGTTACCTGCCTTCCAATGGACAGATAGAAACCCCACGTGGGATACGCTATTTGCAATGTGACGTAGAAGTGTGAGGCTGTTCCCCGATTCGCTCTTTTCTTCGTATTGTTTCTCTGATGAGAAAGTACAGCAGACTGGGGGAACGCAACGCTAGCAAGTCAGCATGTGTAAGTAAACAAGGGGAAACCCTCCGTATTTCAGAAGGAGCAAGTTAAACGGGTTTTCAGTGGAAGGAGGCCTTTAATGTTTTGGGGGTTTTTCCTAAATGATATTGTTACAAGTGCACGGTTTCATTTTTTTTTTTTTTTTTTTTTTGTTATACTTGTATGATCCCCGAGGGGAAAATTAGGGCTCTGCATTTTACCCATCTCTGTACTGAGAGTATCAGAGAGCAGTGGGCTGCTACTTAAAGTGCACGGGGAGCAGTTGGTGGGGGGTTAAGGACCTTGCTCAGGGGTCCACAGTGGTTCACCTAGGAGTCGTGTCGGGGGATCGAACCCGGGTCCTCCGCGCCCAAGCCCACGACGCAACCACTGGGCTATCCAGTCCCCCAATGGATATTTTAAGAATATATTATTATATTTTAATTAATTTTACATAGTAATTTGAAGAGCTTTGTTTCTTTTTTATCTGAAGAGTTTTCAAAATCAGTTTTCATTGTTGTCCTTTATTAATTTTGGGGTCAAATGCAGTATTGGTCCCAAATATCATCAGGTTGTATCGGCTGAGGCTGATGAGAATGTATCGGTATCAGCCATTAAAAAAATCTGTATCGGTCTAATTTTGATTTGAATTTCAAAAGTGAGATTAAATACATCCATTTATGTTTCAAGGCAAAAAAGAAAAAGAAAACAACAGAATTTAAAAACTCATATTAAAATGTTTGTCAAAAGAGGCTTCAGGGACAGAATCTGCTGTTTTACAGCTAGGCAGGGGGGGGGGGGCTGGGGGGTGCATCCAAAACCAATGAAAAGGCAAATGGGAGCAAAAAGTAACTTTCCAGTGTTGGGAAACATACCCACTTTCATACACAACAGGAAGCAACAAACTCACCACGAGTATCAGAGTGGATTAAAAAATGACCGTAAACATCGGCAGACATGCCGGGCGGGGCCTGGCGGAGCGTCGCGCTGTTGGAGACGGTGCATGTTTTACCCGACGCGACCCCCGCTCGGTAAACACAACCTTGCTTCAGCCTCACAGACATCGACTGCCCATGTCTGCCTGCATCTAAATGCTGCCGCGTTTGTTTACTATCGCTCGATGACTTCACTCCCCCCCCCCTCCCTTCGCCCCCTCAGGGCTTCAGCAGAGACTGACCAGAGAGAAGCCAGACATGCACATTCACACACACAGCTGATGAATTATGTAACAAAAGCACTGAGAGAGGAGAGAGAAAGCTCGGCTGCAGAGTGATGACCGCTAATAATAACAGCAGGAAGTGTGCACATATCTGCAGATAAACTAGTTTGCGTGTGTTAAGAATCGATGCCAGCACATTAAATCTAAATCATAACCATGCTATCAGCCCCACGATGCCCCGTTTTTAGTTTAAATAACTAAAAGAAGGTAGCAGAGCGCAGCCTGCTGAGATATGACTCAACCCGGCTGAGTCAGTCCATCAATGTGGTTTTGTAGAAGCTCACAGACTGTGATTTCTGTGATCCCATCTGCCGGAGAATAAAACTTCTGTCAGCTACCTTGTGCTCACAGAGCCACCTCTAAGCCATCAAGCTGTCTTGATTTGCAAAATCAAATTGCCTGGACCAAGAACTGGAGAGTGGATTGCCAGTCCTGCGTGTGATCTGTTTAACGTTGCTGATAGAAACATCACACACGGATTCAGCAAACAAAAGATGGCAGAATGTGAAATTCACTGCAGCTTTATGAAAATCTGGTCTGAAGAGCAGCATCTCTGAAACCGTCATCATTCACCTTTATAAGTCTGTTTGTTTCAACAGTTCTGCAGCTGTCTTACAGAAGCCTCTTCAGGAGATGCACGAACGAAGCAAAGAAGCTGCACAGTCCTCAAATTTATTCCTACCCTCCTGTTAAAGAAAAAGGCTAAACTCACAATAGTGATTCAATAACAAGAAACTAAAGAAAACTAATAAGAAATTAAAATCTAGTCGGTTTTAACTTGGTAAAAAAAAGAAAATACATATATTTCTTTTGAATTGTAGTTAAAAAGAATCATTTTAAAAAGAAAAAAAAAAAAAAGAAACACTGTTCAACACAATTTACAGCACCTTGTACATGTGGACCAAAATACCTGTCAACAGGTGCAGCCGTCTGATTGGATGTTACAGAAAACACCTGATTGCAGTGGTTGTCATAAAGTGATGCAACATTTTAGTTTCATCAGGATTTTTCTTGTATTATATTTGTATTTTTATTTGTTATTTACATAAAATCTTAAAAAACATAAAAACAGATAAAACAGAAACCTCCTAAAATGGTCACAGAATATCTCATCTAAATGTTAAATAAAAAAAAAAAAAAATTCAACTAATTTAAAAAAACCTGATTCATCACTAATGAACAAAAAAATTATATATATATATATATATATATATATATATATATATAATATAATATAAAATTATATATATATATATATATATATATATATATATATATATATATATACACACACATACAATATATCCATATCCTCCAATTAAAGAAAAGGCTAAATTTACAATAGTAATTAATACAACAAGAAAATAAATAAATTAGTGATAAATAAAAAATTACAAAATTATAATTTAGTAAAATAAAATAATGCTTTTAAACTATGTTTGGAATCAAAACTGTCCCAGGCACATAATAGCACCTTGCCCAAGAACAGTTTAAACCAAACTACCTGTCAATAGGGCTAGGTGCCTCACGATACGATACTATCACGATATTTTGCCAACGATAATAAAAATATCACAATACAGTGATTCTGCAAAAATCCATATATTGCATTAAATTTATCCACGATAGACCACAGTATTTGTCCCTGAAGACATTCCAAATTTATCGACCAAAGTGAATCCATGTGAAATGAATTACAAAATGTTATCAATCAGTTGCACATAAGTGACATCAGTTCATATGAAATGAGCAAAACAGTAAAACAAAGTGCACAGTTGTACTTCTAAAGGGAGCATATGAAAAATAAACATTTCAGTCATTATTTCATCATAATCTCAAACAACTGGGCGGTCTATGAAAACCTGGACACACATTTTAATTTGTACTTTACACCATGTCTAAAGTTTAACCTGAACCTGCAGATGCACGTAGATATCAGTGCTGATGCAGGGACTTTTCTACATGCTGAACCGCTGCAGAAAGAACAACGAAATCTCACGAGATCTCGCGAGGCTTCGTTAGCAAAAAATATTGATACAGCGTGTTTTAATATCGATATGATATCTCAACATAAAATAATCGATATTTTGGCACACCCCTACTGTCGACAGGTGAAGACGTCTTTTTGAATATTACAGAAAACATTGCAGCAATTGCCTCAAAATGTTGCTCAACGAAATGTTAGCTTCGCAGCCCCATCATGCTTATTTTCTTGTTTTATATTTTGCATTTTTGCTTTTAATATTTTTTTCAAAACATAGTTCAAAATCAGTGTCATAGAATTTTTATTTATTATTACATTTGTCAATTTCAGCTTTATTTCGCTCTTTGTTTCATTGCAGCCATTTGCCGAGATCAAAAAATGTTATTTAATTTGTCATTATTGTACACTCAGCACCCCATCTTGACAGGAAAAAAACAGAAATGAAGGAATTTTTGCAAATTTGTTTAAGAAAAACTAAAATATCACATTGTCATAAGTATTCAGAGCCTTTGCAGTGACTCATATTTAACACACTGAGGTCAAGTCGTGGGGGCAATCGTCTGACTCCTGAGGCCTCCAACTGAAGGGGCAACTTTCTCATCATTTAAATGACTATTCTACTCACATAGTTGTGTTTAGTTTCCATGCTAACAGTGGTGAATTAACCTGATGATGGTGCGGGATGAAAGACAAAGGTTCTCTGAGCTTTCAGCCCAGAAGGATCAATAACAGAATGAACTTCTGTTACACTGAAGGCTATTTATTGATAAAAAATGCTATGCAATATTCATAACTGTGATTTCATTAGTGTAACATTACAACTTTCTAGAATTAATGACCTTAGAACAAACAAAACTGCATTAGTTAGCCTTCTTGAGCATCTAGCATGTTGAGCTGCCACAGTGCTTCAGTAGCCCCAAAGGAACAGACCAAAAACTGGCTGCTGCGAGCTGTTCTCATTATCGATAGCCACCGGAGGGGCATCCTCCGGATCCTGCAGACATCATGACATGCCACAAACTGAATCCTAAATATCAATATAAGAATTTCCATTAGTCAAATAATACAAAAGCATCTAAAGAGTAAAAACAAAAATGATAACAGTGAAATGGATCAGTTCCTTCATCAACCAGTCTTTTGCCTATTAAAAGGATCGTGATTGGCTACAGCCATGCTGCAGCTATTCTTCCTGGGGTGCAGAGAATATGTAAAATAACAAAAGATCATTAAAAATACAAAACAAAAGGTTACAAATGTAATAAGTAGAGCAAAATAAAAATGAAGGAAGCATAAGAGTACTAGTTGTGTAAAATTATATATATAAGTGTGTGTGTTTTTATTAAATGTTTCTTTTTGATATTGTGACAGGTGACTGTTTCTTCTTTATATATTTATTTGACGTGCTTTCTTTATTTTTTTCTTAAAAGAGTTTTCAAAACAAGTTTTGGGTGTGTTCTTCATTATATCAACTCTGGGGTCAAATGCAGTTTCGGCCCCAAATATTGACAGGATGCATCAGCCATCGGCCGAGGCTGATGATAAAATATCAGTTTTGGTATTGGCCCTAAAAAACCTGTATCGGTCGATCCCTAAAATATATACACACACTTTGAAAACACATATGCATACACACACATACACATGTACATATGTACAAATATACAAAAAAATACAGCAGTGTTTCTGCTGTTTCTGTTGAAAAGAAAAATTATTTTTTTTCCCCAAAAATTTTTGTCTCATCAGTGGTCCTTATCTAGTTGGACAGTTTTTCTGTTGTTTTCATTATTGTTCGTAGATTTGTGTAAAGTTTTTAGTTGGATAAAACCCAGTGAAGCATTGAGACTTTCCAGTTTACAGTAATTAAAAATTGCCTGTTTTTTATTAATAATTTATTTTATAGACTTTGAATGCTCATTGGAGGCATTTCCTGTTCAAAGAAGCACGAAACATGAAACAACTCATTATATGAGTTTGTGCATTTATTTTGTTGATCAAAACCCAAAACTTTCTGTTCTATTTATGGAATAAATCATAAAGTCATCACCACTCGTGTACGGTGCAGGTAGAGATGCACTTGTGCAAAAGATAAATAGACAAACTTGCTGGCTAGTTAAACTCTACCAGCTTGAATGTTTTAATATTTCAATTAACATCCAAACCTGGAGGGTGTCAGGCTGAGGATGGAAGCATCGCCCCTGCCATTACTGGATCACTGAACCTCACACGGAGCCCAGACCACGAAGATAAACTAATGGGAGTGTAAGCAGTTGCATAATGACTTAATAACCAATTACACTGCTAGCCAAGCGATCAGCAGTCCTGGAAAATGTCTAACCCGTGCACAACACTGTGACGGTACTGGAAAAGTTCGTTTAGTGACAGGCGGCTGCACCTAAATGGCTGAATGAACACATTAAGCTTCCTTCTTTCCTGAAAATGATGTGAATAAAGTTCTGTATTTAGTATATTCATATGCATTTTCTAGTCTTGTGTCCACTCATCTGTTATCTTTAATTCTGGGTATTTTCTTGACATTTATTTATTTAAACATCTGGTCTACTTCCATGCTGCAAAAACGCAATTTTTCTTGCTGGAGGAAAATAACGTCATTCCGATCGACACCAAAGCAGCGAATGGCTGATCCTGTCCAGCTCTATCTAAGACCTTGAAGGGCCAACATGAGATTATACCTGTAATATATGCCCAATGCTTTAGCTGACAGTAGTTTTGTGGTCCATCCAGCACCATTTAGAAAACAATGAGAACATCACAAGTTACATGGTGACAGCCAGCTGTCAGCCTACGTAACAAACAGCCATGAAATTACAACCACTGACAGGTTAAGTAGGAAAGAGCAAATCATTGTTATGCTTGTTTGTTTTTTTTAACTATTATTATTTCCAACCACAATTAAAAAGCAATATCTTATTCCACTAAATTATATTTTTGTAAATTTTTATTTATTATTACTTTCTTTACTTTCATGTTACTTGAATTACTGTTAAATATTTGGAAAGAAGGGGGGGAGAGTTAAAAAACAGAAAATAACAAATAAACCAAATAAAAGGAGTATGGTAGGGGAAAAATACATAAAAGAAAAAGAAATAATTATAAAAGAAAAAACAAAAGAGGTAGAGGAGGGGGGAGGGGGGGGTAGTATTATGAAAAAAGGAAGAGACAGTGAAAAACAGAAGATATTAAGGAGAAAATCTCTTTTAATCATTCCTCACAAGTAAAGGGAGGGAGGGTAATAGGCAGAGAGAAAAAAATGTGAAAGAGAAGAAAATGAAATCTACTGAGAGGAAATGGGTAGCAGGGTTCAAGGGTGGGACTAGGGATAGTTGGTATATAGGAATAGAAAAACGATGCCTTTAAAAACTGTGACAAATGTGGAAGGATGGAGGGGATGCTGATGATGAGGTTGTGGAAAACGAAAAAAATAAACTGAGGGAAGTGTTGAGAACAGTGGGGAATAACGAGGAATGGATGGGGAAGGATGGGGAAATTTGGGATAAGTCTGAAATGGGTATAAGATACTCGAAAAACTCTAATAAAAAGGATAATGATGGGGGTGAAGATAAGGGAGTGAAGATAAAAGGGGTTAAAATTTAAAGTGGGGTAAGAAATTAAAGAAATGGGGGCTTAAACGATAAAAGAAAAGCTGTAAATAAAAAGAAAAAAAAAATCCGACTAAAAAAAATAAAATATAACAAAATTGCAAAACAGAGAAAATATAATTTAAAACAGGGAAAGAAATATAAATAAATGATTCAAAAAAAGATGGGAAATGGCATAAAAAGTGGGGTAAAGGCAAGTAAGAAGAGCATAAAAACAATCGAAAAAAAATCTAAATAAGAAATAAAAAATTTAAAAAAAAACCAAAAAGTTAAAAAAACAGAAGGGGATGAAAAGGGAAAAAATGAGAAGAGATGGGAAAATAAGATTAGAGATAAGATTCTATATGGGTGATTAAAATACATTAAGGAGAGGCCATAGAGAAAAAAAAAGATCTAACAAAGAAAAAGAAACCAGTGGAGGGGTGACTGGGTGGAGCCATAGAGGAGAGTGCTTGGGGACAAATAGAAAAACATACCGGGACAAACAGAGTTTTAATACAATGCCTAAAAAATTAGGAAAAAAATCCACCCAAAAACTATTCGAAATATCCAAAATAAAACCTATTGGAAAATAAAAAAAATTCTGGCAATTGGAAAAAAAATCTCTTCTCAAAATTAAGAAAAGGATATTTGGGTAGGTGAAGGGAAGAGGAGGGGAAGGGGAAAATATGGTATGGGAAAGTGAAAATATGATGTATAAAAGTATGTGTGGGGAAGGGAAGAAGGGTGAAAGTATGTGTATATATGTGTATGTGTGTATGGTATGTGTGTATATATATGTGGTGTGTGTATGTATGTATGTGGTATGTGTGTGTATGTATATATATATGTATATATATATATATGTATATATATATATATATATGTGTATATGTATGTATGTGTATGTATATATATATATATGTGTGTGTGTGTATATATATATATATAAAAATAAATGGGGTAGGGATGTATATAATGTATGTGTATGTATGTATATAATATATATGTAGTGTGTATATAAGTGTATCTGTGTATGTATATAGTGTGTAGTATGTGTGTATGTGTGTATGGTGTATATGTATATGTATGTATGTGTATATGTGTGTGTGTGTGTGTATATGTGTGTATATATATATATATATATATATATATATATATATATATATATATATGTGTGTATATATATAATATATATATATATAATATGTGTGTGTGTATATGTGTATATAACATATAAAAAAAAAGAGGTATAGGGGGAAGGGTGGGGGGTGGATATTTTATGATCTTATCTCTTGTCTCTCCTTCTAGAATTCAGTTTTCATATAAATTCATTCAGATATTATTTCGGGTACATTTATGGTGTGAGGAGGAAATTGCGGTGCAGGATGAGCATAGTCATATATTCCATAATATCATTTCCTAAAAGAATGCATAAAAATATTCAGCATTTTCTTTAATTGGAGGGTGTAAATAATTTTGAGAATGATTGTACTTGAAGCGCACTGTTCTTTTTTATATTAAAAGAGTTGTAAAATTACTTTTCATTGTATCTTCATTCTATTAATTTGGGAATCAAATACATTATCGGTAGGGAAAAATCTCAGGTTTTCTTGAAATCTCATGAGATTTCATAAGAAAATGATGAAATCTCACGAGATTTCATAGGTAGAATAGCTCAATATCGCGTTTTCAAATATCAATATAAAATCTGCAAATGAAAATATCGTGATATTTCAGGTATCAATATTTTTTCCAAGCCCTAATATTTGGTTATTTACAGAAATAAGCATGTATAAACTCTTTTCACACAGAACATCCTAAAAGAAACTGTCTTTAGAAGTTTTGAAGTCTGTAAAAGATTTTTTTGAGGAAGAAGTGTTTTATTTTTTTAGACTTTAGAAACAGCCTGATTGGTTAAATATCGATTAAATATCAGTGGGGTAGCCAATGTCCGATTCTCAGTTTTAAGGCCAATATAGGCCAATTACTGTATATAGTGCATCCCTAATTATTGGCCCCAAATATCAGCCTATTGTATCAGCTGAGGCTAATGAGAAAATATTGGTATCGGTATCGGTCCTAAAAAATCTGCATTGGTTGATCCCTACTTGATATCAGATCTACTTCTCAATTAATCTACAAAACGCCCTGTTTTCCACTTGTAAACACTATTTATGTAGACAACTAAAGCCTGTTAGGAGTAACTAATGAAACTTCAGAGATATAACAAATTATATGGAAACAATTTCCAACATTATTCAACCAGTAAAGATGTTTTCAGTGCATCCTTTTTCCTGCTGTAGCTACAGAGTCCCGACTCCTGATCTAATCTTATAAGGAGACTTGCAGCAAAATGTTTGCTAGGAGTTTTTAAAGTCAAACTTGCTCTATTTTTTTTTTTTTTTTTTACTGAGGAAGCCAGTAAAGATCCAGCAGACTTGTAGCTGCTGGCTTGTGTTATGTGGGGAATCTTTTTCAAATGGAAATTCCTTCAAAAGTGGTGTGAATGCAGCCTCATTTCGTGACTGAGAATCATCGTAACAGCTGAGAGTCATTTTGCAAATGCTGTAAAAAAGGTAAAAAAAGGCTCCTGGTAAACCAATGTCGAACACTTTGACTTGAAGAAAAGGATGGCCATGCTTTTTCATATGAAAAAAGGGATTACACGGTGCATGATTCTCTCTCCTGTTCAACATATGGATGAAACATTGATTAGATAAGTGTGAATCTCAGATATCTGGTTAATCTTCAGTTTTTATTTACTTTACTCCTTTGACTGAGACAATTCTGCAAACACTGCAGCTCAGGTAGATTTAATTTAAAACTAAATTTCATTCTTAAAAGTGTATCTGTTCCTTTATTCCGGAAAAATGCCATTTTCCTGCAGGTTGCACACATTTTTAGTCTCTTGCTATTTAAAATAGGCTGATTTTACCTCACAGTCGGCATGTCATGGGTTTTAATCTGTTTATAAACCAGCATTTTGGAAAGTTGCGTGTAGTTTTTCCCCATTACACCTGAACTATAGTTACAAGACTCAACATAGATGAAGTCATTGTGTGTTATAAGAAAGTGATTAAGCTGAAGTTAAGTCGGTAATAACATGGGAAGCAGAACTCGCAGCTGCTTTTCTCTCTGCAACACAGTAAAGCTGCTCAGTCGAAGAGTTTAGCTCAGCAGAGTCCATCATTAATGTCACCGTGCGCAGAATGATGCTCAAATTCGCTTCTTTTAAAGGCTTACAGTGAAGTCAGAATATTACAAATCTGACCTTTTGTAGGAAGCTGCAAGCTGTGACTCTCCAGATAAACTCTCATACAACTATGCTCCCTATTAGTTTCTAATTCATGTGCATGCAGGATCATGTTCAGGTTTAGGAGTCAAGAATATATTACTGAGCTGGGATGTTTAAAAAGACGAAGAAGAAATAGAATAATCCATTAGACTGGCTCAGCTGGTCAATCATTAAGGGAAAAATCAGTTTCTCTTTTATTGTAAGTGACGCACAATATGAAAATATTAAACCGATACTGATTACCAATAATTTTCTGCTTCTCATGGCTGATACTTGTACCGATATCAAAGCTGGAAATGATGTAATATTCATTCCTTTTGCAACATTAGAAAAACACTCCTGCTGCATCTGCTGCAGATCCGGTCGTTGCCGGAGACATTAAACTGTTTTCATACTTTTATTGTATTGCTTTATGTTGTATCTTATGCATTTATGCATGTATTGTAGTACTTCGGTCAGCTGCTATGTTGTTTTTAAAGTGGTTTAGAAATAAATATGGTATGGTACATCTCTTCTCTCTTTTCGGAGAAAACGTTTCAGTGTCAGGACACGACAATGTGGCAACGATGGCTCCAGGAATGTCAGAGTCCCATCAAAACACGCCGGAAGTACAGACTTTCAAGGCTGAACACCCATGTTAAGATGTTTTAAGAGTATTTATTGAAGTACTAGTGTTTTCTTTTCCTTTTTCATTCAGTCTCCTGGTCTGTACTTGAACTATAATAGAGATTGTACAAATGCTTTTATAAAGCTCTTATAAAGCACTAAAAAAAGGGAACTGATGCAGCACAGTGTGCATATCATGTGTTGTGATTGCATATTGCATGTGTTGGAAAGGTCCATGTCATTTAATGCTGGTTGCCATGTAGAAGGAGCTTACAGTAGAAAAACCTGGAGCAGAAGATGCATGCATGCATGTTCGGCTCAGACCTACATTGTTTAAAAAAAACAGAAAAGAAAAAATTGTGATATAACAATTTTTGGTGTTTTGTAATTTTGTCCTGTTTTTAAAAAAGGAATATAGAATAATATAAATAATACAGATCCAGGCAAGAAAGTTCCTCTTTCTGCTGACTGCCAGCCGACTGCCAGCCACTTACCAGCGACTTGTCTGCTAATTCGATCGCACAGAGAAACGCCCGTGTTCCCAGGGGAAGTGATTTCAGAGCATAAATGAACGCCCGAAACAAGGACGTTTCCACACGCCAAGTTTGGACACCGTGCGTGATGACGTATTCACGGGAGAAATCGTTCAGCCAGTGATGGTGCAGAAATAGTGCACTATTACTGCACCACTTATGGCAGAAAAAGGCGAAACTTCTTCATCCCTGCATCTGTATATAGATAATATAAGGAAAATAAACTGTGGATTCACAAGTGTCCCGTGATAAAACATGAAAACCTGTAACTCTATATATATATATATATATATATGAAAATCATATAGTTTATGGTAGTTTTTCTTTGCATATGAACTTTTGTGTCCACCAGCTTGTCTATCGAACATCCCTGATCGTAACTCTGACGAGTGTGCTCACCTTTGAAGGCATTTGTGGCCGGTAGATCAGTTTCCTGCATACTGCTCCTTCCCGCGCTCCGCCAGCTGCTGCAGATGCTGTGATGGATGCCGGAAGACCGACCTTAACTGGTCCGAGCGGTCGCCGCTGGGGGGAGGGAGGGTGGTCGAGAGGAAGGGGTGACACCAGCCAGTCTCGCTGCCATCTTTCTTCATCAACAGCCCATGTGTTTGATTTAAAGGCGGCCGTCTATGGAACCCGGCGGCGGCGGCGGGCCAGCGTCCCTCCTCTGCTCGGGAACAGCTCGTGTTGTCACTCTTGTTCCACTGACTGGTCTGGATGAGGAGTTTAGCTGCCCGCTGATGGAAGGGGGTACGGATAAGTGAGAGGGATGACAAAGATAGATGGTTTGTGGAAGATGGTCTCTTTAAGCGTGTCTCTTATGCTTTGCACTGGCCAACGTGATGTCTCCAGCTCTTCGTCCTCCTTTGCTGGCTTATCAATCCTTTCTTTTCTTGCTCTGATGTATTTGCAGCCTCACGCTGGCTCCACAGCTAGAGAAAGAAACACAGAGAGGGAGCAGCTCAGTAAATAAAATCATGAGACACGGAAAACAACAGGAGGTATAGATGCACCCAAGCGAAACGCGGGCAGGGCGAAGTGCTGGCCTGGAATGACCAGCTGGAAAACCGCAGCACGCACTCCCCATGCACGGAGTATGTGTCAGGGTTTTGGATGGCATGGCCCCTTTTAGTTCCTCGCACCCACGAGGTTCTTACATGAAAGGGAAAAGTTTTTCTGAGAGCCGAGCGCCGCCGTGACCCTGTTTCACTGAGCAGGGGAGAGATAGCGCCACATGTCAGCGCGCCACTTTGAAGTCTGCCTGATAAACAGGGCTGGAGGAGGCTAAGGCTGAGGGAACAACAAAACTTTATTTACATTTCAAAAGTACCAAGTGCCTGTTTTTGTGTCTTGGAAAGGCACAAAAATCATGACAAAAAAGAAGGAGGGTTCAGGAAATACAGGAGGAAGACCGGTCGAGGTAACGGAACTGAACTGAAGCACCTTTTTTCTTGGTGCTGAGACATAAAAACGAGGGATGGTTGTGTCGAAGGGGGAAAAAAAAAGTGAAATCACACAGGAGGAAAGCCTTTGCTGAAACATAAAAGAGAGAAACAGCCCACGTGAAGTGAAGCAACAAAAAAAGAGAAAGAAAAAGCGCGAAAAATTATCAAAGAAAAGAAGAGGAGGCAGAGACATAAAAGAAGCAGAAATCAGACATAAAATAAAGAGACGGTGGTTTTCAGAAAGTTCAAGGGAAGAAATGATACGAGAAAAAGTCGAGGAGGGGAGGATTTGTTGGGGAAAAAAAAAAAAAAAGCAGACAAGCGGTAAACAAACATACGCCCTGTCTGAGGTTTTGGAAAAGCTCGACAGATCTCCATCTTATCTCGGCTCTGTTCTGATCAAGTCTTGTTGCTGCAAACATGCATTCAACAAGAACGATCTGGGCCACCGTGACAAGAAGGGAAATCCACCTTATTATGTGCCTTAATGGTGACTCAGCATTTTGTCCACGCAGGATGAAGCGAGGACCTGCGATGGACCAGATGTCCAGGATGCACCTGCTAATCGCTGGGATCCCGTCCCGCTTCCCCGCGGTACAGAAAATTAGCATCTAGAAATACAACAGACGTGACTGGTCTGCAGGATGAATATTGCTTCAATAATCCTCCAGTTGGTGGAAATTAACCACCGTTCAAGTAAATCAAGGAGGGTCAGAGAGCAGGAGGGAAAGAACAGGAGAGGAGGAGGGAGAGGAGAAAAAGGGAGGACAAGTAGGAGCAGGACGGACACAAGGCAAGAAAAAGTCTCCAGTCCTCAAAATTATTCATACCCTCCAATTAAAGGAGGAAAAAAATCAGCTGCCAGTGAAATAAGATGAAATTGACTAAAGTAATAAGTTAAAATGTATAAAAATGAAAATTAATTTAAAAAAAAATCTGAATAAAATATTATACATATATATATATATATATAATACATACATATATATATATATATATATATATATATATATATATATATATATATGTATAAATAATTGTGGTTCAACTGAAATATTAGGGATGCATGACATTGGAATTTTGGCTGATATCCGAAAAGCCAATATTTTAAAATTCATGTGGCCGATAACCAATATTGATACCAATATTAAAGCTGAAAAAATAAGCAGCCATTGATATTAGCAGGTTTGGTATCCGTTGCTGACACTTTGAAAAATAGAGGTGGGGAAAAAATATCAATACACTGAAATATTGCAATATTTTCAGACGGCAATTTCACATCGATATTTAAAAAGGCAGTATCAAACCTATTTTACTGACAAAATCTTGTAAAATTTCATCGTTCTGTTACAAAATCTCACAATATTTGGTGAATTCTTGCAAGATTTCGTAACAGGATGAGAAAATATTGCGAGATTTCGTTAGTAAAATAGATTGATACCACATTTTTAAATATCAATGTGATATCAGCACATGAAAATATTGTAAAATGTTTGTGAATTCTCGCAAAATTTCATAAGAGGATGAAATATTGTATTGCAAGATTTTGTCAAATAGATCGATATCACGTTTTTAATTGTCAATATGATATCAGCACATGAAGATGTCACAATATTTCAGTGTATCATAATTTTTCCCCACCCCTAATCTTTAGAAGTTTTAAAGTCTGTAAAAAATAACTTTTTGAAGAAGAAGTCTTTTTTTAATTTTAGACTACACAGCGGGCCGATCGGTTGAATATCGGTTAAATATCGGTGGGGTGGCCGATGTCCGATACTCAGTTTTAAGGCCGATATAGGCCGATACCAATCGGGGGACGATTATATTGTGCATCCTTATTAAAACAAATACACAAAAAATAAAACAAGTAAACAAGCTTATTATTGTATCCTTCATTATATTAATTTGGGAGTCAAATGCAGTATCGGCACCAAATATCGGCCCTAAACATGGGCAGGTTGTATCGGCTGAGGCTGATGAAAAAATATAAGTATCGGCCCTAAAAAAAACTGTAGTAATCCCTCGCAAACACAAACCATATTCTCATGAGTAAAAACCAAGTAAAGAGCTGTGGTGTTGCAGGAGTTAAAGAATCTTTAAAAAGTCGTCTTTTTTTAACACGTACGTCTTCCAGCAGCTGATAAGGACGCTGTTGAATCGTGAGCATATATTAAGCTCTGCTGCACCATCAAAAAAAGCCTGCATAAAACAGCATATGGTCTTTTCAGGGGTCCAGGAGCACAGACTTTATATCTGATTCCATTATAGTACTAATGCTTTATAATGCAGTACAGCATAAAGCTAATGGCTTGTACAAAGCTTCAACGGCTTATCAGGGCGACGGCAGGAAGTTTCCATTTTAAAGATTTCCAAGCTTAAATGCTTGCAAACTCAGTTCGCCCTGATTGGTCTGAATATCTGTGTTTGTATTGGGGAAGAAATCAGTCCTCCAGCCTCTAAACTGTTGTCTGTGCGTCTGTCTGTCTGTCTGCTGTGTCAGCCAAGGACAGCTTGTCAGAGCAGGTTGAAGAAAAACTGAGCTCCGGGAGAATATTTGTTCTCCGGTCATTTAAGGACAAGTGCGAGTCTGATACAGGACTGTTTTATCTCTGCCTCCATCCAGCTGGAAGACTGCAAGTCTGAGCAACACAGAGCGCACAAAGCTACGCGAAACGCAGGGAACATGTGGAATGAAAAGCCAAGCGAGGCTGAGCGAGATTTTATCGTCCTTTAGCAGTCGCTGGAAACAGAACAGCCAAAATGAGAAGATTGTTGCTGGAAAGGACAATATGTGCTGTATCATAATGTTCTTACAGCAGAGCTGCAGAGATACTGAAGGTTTCACTCATAACCTGTCGTCAAAATAACTTCCTGACGTCCAAAGTGAGCATCAGAATGAGAAGGAAAGGAGATTTAAGTGACCTGGTTGTTGGATGTTAAGTATTTCAGGAACTGCTGATCTACTGGGATTTGCACACAACCATCTCTAGGGTTTCCAGAGAATGCTCTGAAGAAGAGAAAATATCCAGGGACCAGCAGTTGTCTGGACTAGAATGTCTTGATGATGTCAGAGGAGACTGGGCAGACTGGTTGGAGATGATGGAAAGGCAACTGGAAGTCTGGTTCTAACCAAGTACGGCTGCTCGACTATGGAAAAAGATCATTATCACCATTATTTTGGTCAATATTGAAATCATAATTAGTCAAACGATGCATTTATGTGCATATAACCCATCAGGCAACACCCAGGTGGGCTGGAAAAGCACGGACATGATTCTGTGTTTTGGTTGACAAAAACAAAACCACACCTTGGCTCTAAATGGCTTCAGAGTCTGCTGTCAGCTTCCTCGTGCATAAACACTCGACACGGATTATGCCTCAGGACAATTAACTGAACATCTGCACAGGAGAAAAAGTGCAGTAAGATTTTCATAATGCCTGCAGCTGATGTGTACGTTTGTAGCTGTCTGATGATGCAAATAAAGCTGCAGTGTTCTTCAAAGACTGCACTTAAACCAGAAAACCACCAGACTCAATAACGCACACTCAGTGTTAGTGTTATCACATCAGGCCTTGAAGCTTAACGTCTCCATCGCTGTCCGTGACCTCCAATCCTCTCGAGGGGGTGAGGTGAGGAGAGTCTCCATGATGGCATTATTAGTAACGAAGCGTATTTCTGCGGCGCGGTGACATATGGCAACAACTAGCAGCACTAACAGGCAGCACTGACTCCTCGGCTGGGTCACACGGGGACGCGTGCTTATCAGCGAGACAGCAGTCAGACAGACAAACACGGAGCGGGGAACAGACTATTTAACCTGGGGCTGCTCACATCTGTTACACTGAAAATTCAAGCATGCTAAGAATGTGATTGCATAACAAAAAAGAAGATCTGAGGCTGCTGAGGTGAATCGGAGTTATGCTGCAAATGTTTATCTAACAGCACAGGCTGAAATTCGCCTCTGATGGAACCTTTCTACCAGGATAACTCCGAATTTCTGATGAAATGAGGAAAATGCTGGACTTTTACTGGGGATTAACAGGTTCAAACTGCCGCATGAACCTTAAATATTAGCTTAAATATTTTATTTGCTTCCAAAATAATTAAATACATTAAAGAAACTCAAGACTGACATTTATTTATACACTGCAGTAAAAAATTTGTGGAAATGACCATGACTATGATGTCTTGAATGCATGCTTTAATGTGCTGATCACACAACCGTAACTTCAAGTAATTCTGCAATACTACAACAAAATAAGTAGTTCTGTGCAGTTAGAAGTTAATCAGACTTATAATTACACACATTTCCGATGTTAAAGAGGCGGAGCTCGCTAGCCGTTAGCAATTAGCCCCTATTACCCCTTATTTCAGTGAAAATAAGTAAATTATCAGGATGCTTCCTTTCAATGAACTTTCTTTTTAGAAAACATGATGAACAACCTAAAATTTCTGGAGAAAAAAGTTTCAACAATATTTTCACCGTTACACATTTACCTAATTTTACTTTATTTATAAACAGTACATATCTTCATTTGATTTATATTTTATGCTTTCATATAAACCTGCATTTTATCAATTGAAATATAAAATATGATATATATTCATATTTTATATAAAAAAAATTGTTCTCTACTTAAAATTAACTTATACAACTGGTCAATTTTATGTATCATTTAAATAAATATAAACTTTGTACATATTAAATAGATTTTATATTCTATTAAATAAGTGATATTTAATTTTTTCTATATACTATTTATCTATTTTTTATTCTGCTTAGATATGTGAAATAAACATTTAATATGTATATATTCCTTTATTTTCATGTGCATAACAACTTCCAGGCAGTAAAAGTCAGTATTTCATATGAGCAGAGGAACTTTTTGAGATCTACAAGTCATTTTAAATACACATACGGTACATGTACAGTACATTTCCACACATGTGTAGTAATCCTGACCACCTGAACTTGAAGCAAAAATAAAAGATAGAATAAGTTATCTTTTTATTTTTATCAAATACCCCCCAGAGTGTCTCCAAGTACCCCAAGGGTGCGTGTACCCCCATTTGGGAAACACTGCTGTAGAGTACGAGCAGTACCACCTTCTGAACTGAGCTGAGGAAGCCTCTCACTCAACACTGTTCGTTAATCACCATGTAGAAGGCGTCAGCATTTGCATTTATAGGCCTTTAAACGGTCCCAGTTCACATAAAGAACCAGTAAAAACACGTAATCATTCATTTTTAACAAGCATGAATAAACCCTGAATACACCGGATTTACTAAGACACAGTACCAGCTTCCAGAAATGTTACTCCCTCATAATAAAAGCAAAAAAAAAAGAAAGAAATGTGTGTGATGATGACGTTTTTTAAGGCCATCCACGTCAAGATTACTCAAGATCCTAAATGATTAAATGAAGATTCACATTAGTCTTCCTCATTACTCCTCTCTACACATGGGCTACCTCAGGTTGCTGCGCTTGGCTTGTGGCCAGACGGCAGTTAGCGGAGGTTTTTAAGGCCGAGCCCAGCAGGCCTCACGCCTCCATGAAGAATTCAACTCCAGCTGTTGCCCAAGGAGACACCCAGCCATTTATATTACTGCACAGCTAACTGAATAAAGATCTGAGGATTTCTGAGCAAAACAGCACTTACTGGGAACAACAACAGACATTACTAATATTAATAATAATAATAAGAAAACTTTTTAAAGTAGAAGTATGAAACTAATTTTCATTCTGGTGCCACATTTGATCTCAAACAGTAACAAAAAAAAAGAAGAAGAAGAAATAAAAAACAGAAAAAAAGCATAACAACCTATAAATGACAAAAAGATTCCCGGTTCTTCCCTTTATTTAAGAGAAAAGACTTTAATGATCAGGATGTTTACCTTTTAATGAATTTTCTCTTTTGAAAAAAAATTACAAATAGCATTTTTGGTAATATATATATATATATATATATATATATATATATATATATATAGCCTCAGTATATATTGCCTCAGAAAGATGTAAAATGTGTAATACTGTAAGTTCTCCTGCTGCCTCAGAAAAGTTTATATTCAAAAATTAAAAATGCAACTCATGGACAAATTAAGAAATGCAATTAATTCTTATAAAGTAGTTAATGTTTTCTCCAATGTTCCCATTTGTCAAATTCACCTGTTTTTAAAAATCATTTCCGTAATTTTCCAGCATTGTATTCTGTACACATCTGGCACACAATAAGGATAGACCGATACATTGGGTGGCTGATATTTTAGGTCGATATTTGCGGGGGGTTTTTTTGCTGCTATCAACATCGCCCTATATATTTGGTGTGTTGGCCGATACCCCCACTCTGAATGATATTAAACATTTTCTATCTATATATTTATTATAAGTTTAATGCTTCTTTTATTTTTTTTTCTACAACTGTGCTCTTTATTTATTTGAAGTTCTTTGTTCTTGTTTATATACAAAGATTTGTAGAATTAATTTGCATTGTACTTCATTATATCAATTTGGGAGTCAAATGCAGTATCGGCCCCAAATATCAGCAGGTTGTATTGGTCATTGACTGAGGCTGATGAGAAGAAATTAGGAATATTCTATTTTTTTTTTTTTTTTTTTCTTAGCGATATCCGATATTGTCCAACTCTTAATTTCCAATATCCGATATCATCCAATACTGATATATACAGACAACTGTAAGGTTGTATCTCTCATATTTTGATAAATACAATGATATTCTGCTCTGAGAGCGAAGATGCCAAAATATCCTTAACTCAGCCAGGAGTTCATTTTGGACATCTGGCTGCCAGATATCAGATACTAGCAGGTATTAGATACGACCATATATCAGATACTAGCAGGTATTAGCCAACATGTGGCTAATTCTAATGTTTCTGACAACTTAGTAACTTAACCAACAACTTAAAACCAGACATATTATCAGCAGCTTCAAAGCAAGTCAGTCTGTAGCAGCAGCAGCTGCACCAAAGTCACATAACTCTGAAAGGAATGCTGGGATATGAAGTTCTTCCACAATAACAGCAGTTTTTATACACACTGGAGTGGTGATAATGGATCGAAATCTCGCAAGCTTTTGTTTGTAAAAATATTAGTCTGAAAAAAACTATATTGATATTTTGCGTTATCACATTTTAATACCAATATCAGGCTTGGACATCCCTACTTCATTGTATTGATTAAGGAGTCAAATGCAGTATCCGCCCCAAATATCGGACGATTGTATTGGTCATCGGCTGAGGCTGATGAGAAAATATCTGTATCGGCCCTAAAAAATCTGTATCAGTCGATTCCTAGTGCACAGACCCCCCCCCAAAAAAAGATTACTTGATCACTTGCAACAAAATGTCTTGTGAACTCTTAAATCCTGCCTGAAAAAGCTGAGCAGTGCACCCTGATGATATCATCCTCCATCTTTCCATCTCTCATGTTAAATAAAGCAGAATCATCTGGAAGAAAAAAAAACACTTTGGAAGAATTATCTAGAACTCGGTTCACCGCAGGCAAGAAAAGAAACATCTGAAAGAGTAAAATAATGCACAAAATGGCTGGAAAAGCAAGGGACAAGAAAAGCCTTCATTCGTCACATCCTGGTGGGATCTGGCTCCGTGTCACGCTGACTGACGGCCCGCCGTGACACATCTGACGAGCTTAATCTGGCCGTGCATCAACTGTAGTATCGGACACATAAACCACAGAGAGAGCGGCGAGCGACAGGCAGGAAGCTGATGCCAGTAACACAATACCACTGCCTATTATTTATGCTTATGTGTGCATGCTTTGTGGTATAGATTAACACGGACATGTTTAAAAACTATGGGTCTAATCTGACAATCCATACTGACAGAACAGCTCCACACGGACTACGATGCGACGAGAGCCATCAGGCAAAATTAGCCTCCACTTCTGTGGAGATAAAAGGCCTTCGTCTCACAGCTCTCCAAGGATTTACTTTGCATGTTTCCCCATCTCGGATGGGCTGCTTTTCTAGCAGTCACCATCGCCAAGCTGAGACAAAAAGATGGAAAGCACCAGCTAGATTAGAGGAAGAATCAAAACAGAGGTTGTCTCGAGGCAACAACGCTGGGTTTGTGTATTAGTACTGGGAAAATACACTGATGTAAACTCATGAGCTGCAAGTGACTGACAAAGTGAGACAGGAAACTAGAAAAACCGCCTGTAGGATGATGCTGTGGACAGACTGTATTTCACCCCGAGTGGGGAATGATTATCTAAAAAGGATACCAGAGGAGATCATTCCCAGTCAAAAAATAAAGAATACCACAGTAAAAGTAGAACACACACCAAAGAGTATCGTGTCTGAAAATGTCCTAAATCAGTGTTTCTCAAATGGGGGTACACGCACCCCTGGGTACTTGGATACACTCAGGGGTACTTGATAAAAATAAAGGGATAATTTATTTTATGTTTTCCTTCTGCTTCAGTTTGTTTGAAGAGTTGAGTCAGTTCAGGTGGATGGGATGACGACACACACGGAAACGTGCAGTACATGTATGTTCATTTAAAATAACTTGTAGATTGTTTTTGTTTTGTCGTTTTTTTCGGTCTCTTTTTTTTTAAGCTCCCTCTTGTCTGAAGCTGAAATGCCCCCAGACGGGTGGGGTGTTCTCTAGCTCAACAAGCTCACATTCCACGTTGTTAGGAGTTTTTAGAAACAGGATGGTCAGCGCACCACACCAAGTGGAGGCCAAGTTTCACCATCCCATCTTTCAATTATGTCCAGTGGTATCCAAAAACTTAATGAAACAATAAATAGCTAAATAAACAAATCCTGCACCCAACAATTCACCCAACAGGATCGTGCCGAACCGAGAGTAGTGCACCCATCGGTTCGGCACAACATATATAGTTACATCCCTACTATCCACTCATGCAGCCTCCTGTGCAGCGGGAATTTTGTCATGAAGAGGTTAATAAAAAAAAAAAATACAAGATTAAATGTATTAAATCGTATTGAATACCCCCCCCCCCCCCCCCCCGCAAAAAAACAAAAAAAAAACACAATTCGGATTGTGTAAAAATTCAGATCTGAAGTGGGGGCTTGTCCGGGAGATATACTGTATTTCTGCTGATCAGAAACGTTCCCTGCAATCACAAAACTTTAAGCTGGAAAGTTTGTCTCAATGCAGAACGCTTTGGAAGTTGGACCAGAGGTCTGCGACTGCGCAGTGGCTGATGCTAGCTAACCCAAGCTAACCTCAACCAGGCGTTCAAATACAAACAGAGTAAATCCATCTCCAAGTAACTTAATATAAGGCGGCAGACCGCAGACCACTTCACTGACCATCGTTTTTATGTAAACCATAAGCCACCAATGAAAAGTATAACATCTAAAATGTGGCAGCGCAACATTCCATCCATTCGTTGGCTTTACCTACTTGTTCCAATGCATGCAAGGTACTACACAGTACCTACACACAATTTTAGGGAGGGAAAGGGGGAAATATGAAACAAACAGTCAAATTACAGTTCATGTAGTTCATTTCATCCTCCCACCTTTTTTAATGCATCTCATACACCCCGAGTTTAAATAGGAAAGAAAACAAAAACAAAAGAAACAACAACAACAAAAAAAAGGATAAAAATAGTATACGGCATTGCGCCGATCTAGGAGCTCCTAGGAGGGGAGGAAGGGCTGGGGGTGTTGATGGCTGTGGGGTGGTCTCTCACGGGTCAGTAGGGGCTTAAAGCACCCTTTAAATAAACAATAAACAATAAATAAATAAATAAATACACCTCAATTTCATATGAAATGTACCTCTTCCATCCCCCTCCTCCTCCATACTCCTGCAATACTATTATGATTATTCCCATCTATTATTATTAATAATAATAATGATTATTTGTTTATTTGATTTTGGGGCGAAACCATAAGTTTGTATTGCTGTTTATCTCTTATCTATTGATTTCAGTTATCATTATTTTTTCCTTATATAGTCTCAAAACACAACTCACTCGCAACTCAACACACACACACACGTAAAACCACCAATGTTGTTGTTTGGTGTCGATTAGTTTGTCTGTATGTTCGTGTCACTGTATTGTCGTCTTGCACAATAAAAATAAAGGTTGTTGGGGGGGGGGGGGGGTTAGCGACCTTTCTGGCTGTTTATATGAAAGAGGTAAGTACAACCTGGTCAGGTCTATGACAAGTTTTTGGACAGTGAGGAAGCTGAGCTGGGAATGAGGAACCTTCTTTCTGGGGGTGACGGTTCTAAGCACCACACCACCAAGAAAACCAGCCTTTAATCCGCTGAGAAGAAAACAAAAGAAGTTGTTTTTGGCTGCAGAACACGGCACTGAACGGGGATAGACTTGGAAAGTCATTTGCATGACCCATTTAACTGCAAAAATTAGATTTATGCCGTTGATTTAGATTATTTAATCACAGAGCATGACACCATTGACATGCAGCAGATTAGATCCTGCTCCCTCATTAAAGCACCAGTACACGCCATTTTTAGCTGTTTAGATGCTCTAATATCAGATGGGATGTGTCTTCTTGGCCTCAGTCTATCGGAGCAGAACTTTAGGTGCACTGATTTTTCCAAAAACACACTGAGAGGGAGTTCATTTTCCTTTTTAAAAAAAAAAGAAGAAGGCAGCAGATGGTCTGAGAAACCTGAACATACTGAGTGCAGTCTAAACCCTTTTACATGATATACATGCACAGTTTCCAACATGCTTGCACACAACATTCTGAGCAATGGGATGAAGAGATTATTACACTTTTTAAATGATTTTCATCCTTTTAATGTTTATTTTGGCAGCCATTTACAGACATGTACCATGATTAAAGGCTTTCTTAAAATCTGTTAGCGTTTCACGTTCTCGATTATTCAGCTTTAGTTTCTAACTTCTACAGCCTCAGGCTCAACATCTCTGAGATAAAAAGAGCTTCTCTTCCAGATGTTTATATCATCTGGTCACAACTTTTAAACTTTCAATGACTTTTCCTGCATGTCTGAAAAGCCATATTTGTTTTCTGTTTGAGCCTTTTCATGTGAACCATTTCATTTCATACAATTAAAGTTGAGTAAGGAGTGTGGAGACAATCACAGCTTAAAGCAGCAGGGTGTATTTTCAGTGAAATGAAAGAGTAAGGCATTTTAAAGTGAAGAATGGACTCACACGGTGAATATAGTGTCCTTTGAAGAAGCTCTAAACAGGATGAAAAGACCATTAGTTTTGTTAGATAAAAGTGTTTTCATCTGGAAAAGGACTGGTGCTTTTAAAGTGTCGGAGAAGAACAAAAACGTCAACATTTTCCACAATGAAGACATAAACTAGCACAAGAGTACAGGCCATTCAGACCTGTGCATCAACAGGAAAATATGCACATGCATTTGAATACGGGGCAAACGTGCAGACAGAGAAGCTGGAGGCAGCAGACATTAAAACATGCACCACGTTTGCTCTCACTGCAAAAGAGACAATCAGTCAAGCAGAGTGATTCATGTCCCCAGAAGAAAACTGCTGACTCTATCGACCGATACAGATATTTTCTCATCAGCCTCAGCCGATGGCTGATACAAGCTGCCGATATTTGGGACCGATACTGCATTTTACTCCTAAATTAACTCATTGATTGACTGTCAGGCATTTTCAGAGCAGAGCGCTCCATATTGCCAAGGTTTTTAAGCATTTTTACTGATATTTGGAGAGCCACAGAACATTGTGTACTATGCTAATGCAAACACCGAATCTACCAAAGGAAAGCTTAGACTCTGTACTTTCATCAGAAAAAAAAAAATAGTTTCTAGCTTTTTCTGTTCTTTAGTAATCTGCAGTAGAACATGGGGTCGTTGCAGCAAAAATGCTGCTTTTCACCAAAAAGCTGAGAAAACAAGCATTTTATGCAGCAATGCGCTTCAAGTGGAAAAGTGACTTGATGCCAACATTTTTTGCTTTAGTGACGCCTCCAGCATCTGAACAGATGTTAACTTCTATATGAAACAACAAAAACAACACTGAGCGAAAATAAATTATTTTAATTATTTTTGGCAAAATAATTAGGGATGTTCAATTTTAGCTTTTTTAACGATATCCGATATACCGATATTGTCCAACTCTTAAATTCCAAAATCCGACATCAACCGATACCAATATATGCAGACAGCTGTGACGTTGTATCTCTCATATTTTGACAATGATATTCTGCTTAGAGAGTGAAGATGCCAAAATATCCTTAGCTCGGCCAGAGGAGCTCATTTTGGACATCTGGCTGCCAGATATCAGATACTAGCAGGTATTAGCCAACATGTGGCTGATTCTAATGTGTCTGACAACTTGGTAACTTAACCAACAACTTTAAAACCAGACATATTATCAACAGCTTCAAAGCAAGTCAGTCTGTAGCAGCAGCAGCTGCACTGTGGTCACATGACTCTGAAAGGAATGCTGGGATATGAAGTTTTTCCACAATAACAGGGATTTTTATACATGCTGGACCAATGCTAATGGAACAAGATCTCGCGAGATTTCATTACGGAGCAACAAAAACTAGCAAAATTTAATTTTTCAAAATATTGGCCCAAAAAAACTATACTGATATTTTTCGATATCACATTTTAATGCCAATATCGGCCAATAATATTGGTTGGTCCGATAATATCGGACACCCCAAAATTAATTATTTACTAGTTATATAAGCCACAAGTTTGTTTCACGACATCATGTTTGACATAAAAATATATCGGCCAGCTGATGTATCGGTCCCTCCTTAATTCAGACTTTAAAGGGGGGGTAACATGCAAAATTGACTTTTAGGTTGTTTTTTTATGTTTACTGTATTTTCAGAACTATTTAAGGTAACACAGTTATTTGGTTGTGCCCTAAAAGGAATTTATGTGTCTAATAATGACATGAAAGCCCCTCTTTAAGACACTGAAGAAATACCAAACTCACGCAGAAAACACGTATAAAATGCACTGCATTAATTTTTATCTGCTATGAAATGCTTCTGTTTTATCGTTTCATTTCTGTGAAGCCCTTTCTGTACCTTTTAGTTGTAGAAAAGGGCTATATAAATAGATAAAGAAGAGAATTACAAGTTAATGATAGCACTACTGTCATGAGTTTATACATGGGAGCCTGAGCTGGTTTCGTACTCTGCCTTTTGAGAAGCCAGAACTTTCTTCTCATCCTCATCTTGATCATGTGACTAAACGCAATGTGATTGGCTGAGGAGGTATTTTTGTTCGCTCGTGGATGGTGAGAGTACACGATCACCTCCTGATCTGGGGAAGTTCCCCCCGCCTCATTCTGGGAGCTTCTGCTTCTGGCTTGACGGTAGCGTTTCAGACAGTCCCATCAGACAGCGGGGTAGATGGGTCAGGCCTAATGGCTCATCTCCTTCAGCCGTAAGTGGACATTAGAGCTGACGCTCTACATGAAACAACCTGTTATGACTCCTTAATCTCTCAGTTCAGTCTCTCAGTGGCCATAAAACTGCAGCCAGACAAGAAGCTGACTAAGGAAAATGAGCGCGATAATAATGCAGTTAAAGTGCAGCAGTTGTGAGTCCTGCTGGAGCTTCGCAGCCGCTGCACGCTCCTCTTCCTCTTCCTCATCCTCTGCATTCATCAGCTGCTTTACCTTCGTTTCATATGTGGCAGACAGGCCACAGATTCCAGCACATTAAGTCACCAAATGAATCTGTTCAGCACGTTTACGTCCACCATGCACCTGACTTTCAGCCGAATTCTCTACTTCATTCATCTGAGAGATTTTTTTTATTTCTCTGACAGTTATTGAGCTTCTTTCACTGCTTCGTCCACGCTGATGAATGAAGGTGAGTGTTGCTCAGCAGCCGCGGCCTCTTCCCAGTTCACTGCTGCTCTCTTCTAGACACAATTACACATCTGTCACCACAGACGGACGACATGTCTGAGGTGACGGCCCTCCGTTACATAAGTTCGGATCACTTGTCATGCTTCAGCAGCTCTGACAGCAGTGAAATGTGTGCGTAGTCTAATCTAATAATGCAACCTCATTTGCTGACTTTTCCTGTGCATTCATTTATTCTTGTCACATAGCTTTCTTTTCTTTTATACATTGAGGTTTTTCTTTTTATTTCTACAATAAAACTAAGTATAATTTACATGCTTCTGTGTTATTAATGCAATGAACATGCAGTATCAATGTTTAATTCATTTTCCCCTTTCACCATTATACTGTAGAGTTTAATGAATTCACATCAACAACAGTAACATGCCCACAAATCAAGGAGAAAAATTAATCATTTTAACCAGAATAATCACAGAATATCTAACTTGGAATAAAGACACTTATTACTGAAAATTGCTGAAGTGTGTATTTGAGATCTAGAAAAAGTAGAGTTTTGGGGTTTATGCATCTTTTATATCTTAATCGAGTCAAGTTTACTTCATGCCCGTCATCTTAATGTTAACCATTTCCAATTATACAGTCAGATATGATGCAGCTTGTTTTGTTCTTTGTTTTCTTTTACCTTTTTTAAACTCATATTAACATTATCAAGTCACAGATTTTTTTTTTGTTTATAAACATGACAGCAAAACTAGGCATGTTTAATAATAGCTTTTTTTTTTTTTTAAAACCAATATACCAATTTTACCAACATAGCAATATTGTCCAACTCTTATTTTCCAATATCAACCAATGCCCAAAACAAAGAAACAAAGTTTCTTCTTTTCCTTGTAGTAAAAACTAAAGTATCTTATGGTATTTACAGCGGGTAAAAAAGTATTGAAGACATCAACATTTTTTTCAGAAAATATATTTCTAGTAGAGCTATTAATATGAAATTTTCACCAGATGTTGGCAACAACCCAAGTAACGCACACATACAAAGAAATACTGACATTTACGTTCATATATTAAGTTATGTGTAATGTAGTGAAATGACAGGGCAAAAAAAAAGAATTGAATACGCTTACTGAAACTTATTTAATACTAAGTGCAGAAGCCTTTGTTGGTGGTTTCAGCCTCCAGACGCCTCCTGTACGGAGAAACCAGTGGAAAACGTTGCTCAGATGTGATTTTGGTCCATTCTTCCATAAACTGCCTTCAAATCTTCAAGGTTCCGGGTCTCTTCTGTGAACTCGGATCTTCAGTTTTTTCAAAAGATTTTCAGTTGGATTTAATTAACAGGTTCGTTTTGTAGCTTTACTTTCTTCTTCTTAAAGCAGGTGAGTGTTTCTTGGCTGTGTGGTGGGACGGTCGTCTTGCTGAAAGATCCAGCCTCTTTTCATCTTCAGCAGATTCTGGTCCAGAATGTCTCTCTACTTTCCTCCATTCATTCTTCCTTCAATCATATGAAGTCTGCCAGAACCACATGCTGAAAAACAGCCCCCACCATGATGCTCCCACCTCCAAACTTCACTGTTGCTATGGTGTTTTTGGTGCCGTTTCTCCTCCAAACATGTTGTGTCTTATGACATCTGAAGAGTTCAGTTCTGGTCTCATCTGACCAGACTATGTTTTCCAGAATATCATGGGTTTGTCCAGATGTTGTGTTGCAAACTTCAAACCAGCATCAACCTGCTTCTTCTTCAGAAATGGAGTCTTGCGTGGTGTGCGTGCATGAAGGCCATGGCGGTTGAGTGCATTCCTTCTTGTTTTCTCTGAAACAACTGTAGCTGCTGGTTCCAGGTCTTTCTGAAGTTCTCCACGAGTGGTCCTGGGCTGTTGGAGAACCTTTCTGATGATTGTTCTGACTCCTCTGTCTGAAATCTTGTGAGGAGCACCTGGCCGTGGCCGCTTTATGACCATGCCGTGTTCTTTCCACTTCCGGATGATGGTCCCAATGGTGCTCACTGGAACTTTCAGAAGTTTACAAATGCACCTGGAACCAATGCCTTCAGTGTGTTTGCAATAATAAGGTTGTGTAGGTCTTTAGACAGCTCTTTGCTTTTACCCATCATGCAATGCTTCTTGTCCGACATCTTGGTGATGAGAAACCTTTTTAAAGGCATCAATCAGGACTAAAGCAGCTGACATTACTTTGCACTGATAGGGGACAGGTTACTTTCTAAATACTGACAGACTCCAGCTGCTTTCTTGGCTTCCAGATCTTTTGGTCTCCATGTCTTCATGTGTTCAAAACTTATTTCCTGTGTCATTTCACCATATTACACGTAACTTATGGACATGAATGTTAGGATTTTGTATGTGTGCATTACTTGGGCTGTTGCCGACAACAGGGGTGAGGGAAGGGACTCGAATGGAAAGTAGCATCTTGCTAAATCCGGTATATTTACAAAGAAATTCTGTTCATGAATTTACACTGTCCCATCTAAATAAAGTCTGTCTACAGATAGCTGGTAAAAAATTTCATGTCAACAGCTCTACAAGAAATATACTTTCTAAGAAAAATGCTGACGTGTTCAATACTTTTTTCCTTGCTGTATATTGTTTGCATCTCCTCACTTCTCTCTACATGATTTCTGTACTGCACACAGGCACACGTGCATGTGCACGTGCAGGTGCACACACTCCAGAGATGGGAATTGTGGAGTCACCGAGTCTTTTCCGTGCCCTATCTTTGTTCCTACCAGCCACTGAACCAGCTTGTGCAGATTGGACGAACCTGGCATCAGCCGGATCTGTAACGTCACTAATGCTAATTGGGTAAGCGAGTGTGAGTGCGCCACCTACTGGCGTGGAGGAAATAATCTGGTAGCTATCACCTATTATGTATCGATATTTTCAGTTTGGATCAAAGCTCCTGGACTCCTGATCAATGAATATACTGAACGTATCAGTTCAGTTCAACATCACTGCTACAGAAACTTTTTACATCAGTAATCGAGCCTCATTTACCTTTTGTTTTATTCATGGTCCTAAATTCAGGCTGGAACAAAAGTTTATGTAAATATAAGCAGAGTGAAGAGATGAAGCGTTGGCAGCGTTGCTGATTAGAAGTGTCCCTTTCATGTCATCATGGCTTGTAGATGAACTTTTACTCTAATCTGTTGCAACCCTGACATTTTAATTCCCACACTGAGCCTTTAACATCACTACAATCAACTTCAGCAAGTTTTCTTTTATTAGAGAAAGGAAGTGAAGAAGGAATTAAAGATAGGATACAAGACTGTCCTCTGGCCTGAAGCTCAAGTCATACCGTGTCAGTCTGGTATCACTTCCTACATGATAACTCTTCCTGCTGCCTATTACATCCTCAGGACTCCGGTAATGTTGCTGTATGCTTTCTCATCACAAACACCTTCCAGGTACGTAGGCAGTGTGTGAAAATTCATAATGTAAGGCTGCATTTAAACACACACACACACACACAAAAGAACCGCACATGAACTTACAGGTTGTTCCCAGCAGTCTAACATATATGTCTCACCTTACAAACACAAACACGGCTTCTTTACCTGAAGCAAACATAATCTTTAAACATGTAACCTCCCCCTCCCATACACACATCTATGATATCCATCCACAGAAAGTCATTAAGTCCCAACCACCCCCAGCCACGACATGCCCATAACAAAAGTTCAGAGATGTGTTATTAGAGATAATGTGTAGCTTGACTGAGAAATTCCCACAGTGATGCCGTAGCTGGGAGCTACAGCCAGAATGAAACCAGCGAGAGGTGTTTATACGATTACTTTCAGGGCATTTTTGCTTTGTGAGATAAACATAAAGCAGAGCATGAGGAGAGCAGGTGAGAGTGAAAATTAGCCGTGAATACACAGACTTATACAAGATGATGAAGCACACGGATGCTGCATTAAAGGAGGTAACAGTAGAGAAGAAAAACACACCTTCTGCAGGTGTAAAACATCAGATTCCCTTCATGAAGGGAAGTAGATGTTCATGCCACGATTGACTCAAATCCAGGTCGTAATTTTGTAATTCATCCACCCTGTTCCCAGTGTTGTGTCGTGTTTTATGTGATGTCAGAAGCAATTACAGATGCAAATTATATTACCAAGTCAGTAAAAACACATCTTAGCTGCAAACAGCTTGTGTTTTTATGTTCAGTCGTTCTAAAACTCTAGTAAGTGTTGGATTTAAATTCTTATCCAGTTTCTACTGAAGGGGATTAAATACAAAATAAAGCAGAAAACCAGAACAGCAACAGGAAACTCAACAATAACCAAGCAGCAACCTCTGGCGAGAGAAGTGAAGCCCATGCAGAAGTGTGGAAAAATTGCAGTTCCCCCCTCATCCACTAGGGGCTGCCTCCAAAACAGAGCAAACCCCCATAGACTCCCATGTTAAAAAGACCAACTTCACAGCAGAAATAAACATGTTTACAGCTGAAATAAATATGTTTACAGCAGAAATAAACATGTTTACAGCTGAAATAAACATGTTTACAGCAGAAATAAACATGTTTACAGCAGAAATAAACATGTTTACGGCTGAAATAAACATGTTTACAGCTTAAATAAATGTGTTTACAGCAGAATAAACATGTTTACAGATTAAATAAATGTGTTTACAGCAGAATAAACATGTTTACAGCTGAAATAAATGTGTTTACAGCAGAATAAACATGTTTACAGCTGAAATAAACATGTTTACAGCAGAAATAAACATGTTTACAGCCTGGTTCAAAACAATATTTTAGCCTCAATAGGTCAAGTTTACCTTTATGTCAACTGAGAAATGGTGAATTTTTTTAAAAACTCATCCATTTACATGTCATTTGATCCTGAAGTTATGCTTAATTAGGGGCGTGTCCTTTTGATTGACAGGTGGCAGACTGGATGACTAATACCTATCTCCCTGTTTGCTCAAAGGAAAGCCTCAGCCTGTAGTAAAATAGCGCAACGGTGGTTTTAGCCCGCTAACAGCAAGTACGAGTGGGCCTTACCTTAAACCTGCCGATTAGGGAGCTAATTTTCTTTAGGTCTTGCTAACTTCGGGCTAGCTACATGACCTTATCTGGTGTCCGTGTATCAGCTGGAATCTGGATCAGACATATTTGACAGAAACCGGAAAGCGTGCAGGTGTGAAGGCTGCAGATCACCAGCTCTCCACCACCGTGCCTGTCGGTATGAGGAGTCTGTTTTGGTTTTTATGGCCAGACATCAGCACCGTGGTTTTGTCTTTGTTCGGTTGGTGCAGATGCAGTTTTAACAACCTCAGCTTTTTCACGTTGCGCTGTCGTCATGCCAACGGAGGCCTGCACAGCCTGTATGAGGTGCAGTTTGGGATTTTATGTGCTTTCTCTGAACATTTCTTGGCCTGATCTTTGATCTTTCTATCTTTTTTACAGAATGATAGAAAAATGATAAAAACTGATTTCTGTGTCACGTTGTCTCGTTTCTACTTCTGCCTGTCTTTCATTCAGTCTGAGTCTTCTGTGTATTTGCTGTATTTATTCCTAATTAGTTGCTGATTACCACACCTGCTCACCGCTGCATCATTTCCTCCCTCTGGATAAATGATCCTCGGTTTTCTCCATCTTTCTCATCCAGGTTAGTTTTTGTCATGTATCTCAGACCTAGTCAGTCTTCTCATCAGTTTTGTGACAGTGGGCACGTTTACATGGAGACTTTTTTCCCTTTCGGGATGAAATTATTCTGATTGAGAGTTTCAGGGCAGCTGTTTACATGGGAATTAGTTCATTCCGATCTGGCGTGTACATGCGCCAATATTTATTCAGAATAATCCTGTCTGACATGCGCAGAATGATGTTACATTACGTTATTTAATAAAGACGGAGATATAAAAACTGATCGTCACGGTTGTTGTGGTTTCTGCAGGACTTTAATCCAGCAGCAGCTGATCCTCATGCGCTCCTACTGCAGACAACCAAGAGAAAAAGGTGTAGAGACAGAGTTTGAGCAAAAAACTAACTTTCTTTTGCTGTCCAGGGAATGACGTTGTTCACAGCCATCTGTCAAAGTGAGGAAACGTCACTCGTTGCACGTTGACGTCTTGTCTAAGCATGCGCTGTAAGAGTGCAACCTCACAACTTTCCGATTCAGCGTTTACATCATACCACGTTCGGTTTGGGGAAAGGAATATTCTACCCCCATGAAACCGAATGACAATTCATTCGGTTCAGCACTTTTCATTCGGAAAGAGCTTTTAAACCGAAAGCAATCGGTATATTTGGGTCCATGTAAACCCAGCTAGTGTTCAGTTCATCCTGTCGTAGAAACCCATTTAGCTTCTGTCAATAAACTCTCACGTTTCTACATCCATCCGACTCCAGGCGGTGGTCCAGGTTTTGGGTCCTTACGCCTCACCAGCCAGAATGATGTGCAGAAACAACTATTATTTCTATGATTTTTGCTGATGTCTTTTCTGCTTGGCAGGTGGCACGCATCAGCACTCTAGACCAGAAAACTACTAAAACTACCATTGACGTGCGCACACTTGATCAGTTAAAGCTAGACTTTGTTTTTTAACACACTGCTTCTGGATTTTACCTCCATTTTTAAATCAATAAATGATCAGATTTAGTGTGATATGCAATACAATTTTGAGGACGACTGTAAGAAATTACACCTTCCAGACTTCAATCCTCCTATTTTCTTTCCAGCTGGAGCTATCACTATAAATCTGCCTGACCACAAAGAAATAATATGATTTATTCATAATAATAAGTGTTGTATAATTGTTTTAATAACAGCCTTCTGTTATGACATCAGTAAAAGTGGATGGTATAAACACGGCAGGTACACAAACCACTGGATCAGGACAGGTTATTATCCGTCTCTAAAACAAGCCACAAATCGCTCCAGAAATATGTCGAGTTGGCTGAGTTGATTCGTGGTTAACCTCATGCTTGCATGTCTCACAACACAACCAATCAGCTTCCTGGGTAGCGGCCTGCATCAGGCATGTCATTCCCACGTAAACCGAGCAGATGTCAGACCTGCATCCAGGTCTGGTCCAGACGGGTTATCCATTATTGTAATTCTCAGACTGGAGCATCACCATGAAGCCTGATCTCCATCTCTGTGTCTTGTCTGTATGACTGATTTGATTTATGGCTGAGCAGATATGAGCAAATATCATTAGTGTAATGGTCTGGTGTCACGCTGCTACTGTCGAAACTTCAGTTCCAACGCCTCAAAAATGAGGATGTGAAGTTAATATTCCCGATGATATGACCTCCATCCTCCCTGCACATGTCTCCTCTCAGAAACTAGAAACATTTCTTTTGATAAACAAGATAATGAGCGACTTCTAAGGTGCACTTGGAAAATTAAGCACCTGATAATTATCATGTTTAACACATAATCACGTCTTTTTACTCATCACTTTTAATTGCATTTGGGTATTTTTTCCATTTGGAAGTTGGATATTTCGGAGGCTTGCAGCTACTAAAACCCTCTAACTTTGTTATTCTTCTTCCCTGATAGCTTAAGGTTAGAGGTTAACAGCAAGCAGCAGCTATGACTAAGACAAACCGTAAGACAGAGTGTGGAGAAATGAAGAAAAATCTTCCTTAAACTGAGCCACAGGGAGGATGCAGCTGAACGTGAGCGTGCTCGGTTGATAAATGAGAACAAATGTCTTCTGGTAGAGCAGAAAAGAAAAGGGAAACAGGGAAATGCCTTCGTGCATGCTGCTACAAGACACACACGCAATCAAACGCACCCCCTCTGGTACGCATAATGTATACACATTTTCACACATGTGTGGACAAGTATATCTACGCCGCATTCACAATGAGACACATGCAGGGTTTGCAGTGGTAAGCTATTTATACAAACAAGCCAATCCGGCTCAGACAGGGAGAAGTGCAGCGCTTTAACGGATGGGGCTGCGAGGACGGGATGGGATAAACACCGACAACAGAATACAGAGCGGCTGCTGAAAATCTCATTAACTGTAAATTGAAAAACAGACTAAAAAAATGTCTCGGAGAGAGATAGCCGTGGCGCCCGCACCGCTCCTTCATCTCCTCCTCCACAACTTTCACGAGTCGATACGCCCCCCCTTCCTCCTCATCCTCCTCCGGCTCGGCTGCTCACAAACATATATTCTCCATGTGTGCATGTGTGTTCCTGCGACAGTTTAACGCCGCTGTAGCGGAGGATATTTTACCGCACAGACAGGTCATTTCTGCAGAGCGCAGATGCAGTCGTGAGGCCTCATTTGGCCAAATTGTTTTTGCAACGCAACAATTTAAAGCCTTATTTCAGTTTATGGGGATATCAATGACTACATTCACTCTTGGATGAAAAAGAATATTTTAAAATAATAATGAAAAATAAAAAAGCACCATCTTTTGTATTAAACTTGCCCCTCTTTTCCAGTATCGCCTAAAATTCTTTAAACATACTTTCTAAAATGTACAGCCACGGCTTTTTTCCACTCTGCTGAGATCTTTAGTAGACTAGACTCCTGAAACCCTGTCCTTGCATGTCTCCCTTATGTCCTTCAGATGGTGGCAGTTTAGTCCAGAATGCTGCTGATACAGTCCTCACAGGCTGACTTCATAACTGTATTAAGCTGAAATGCAAGTCTGAATCCTGGACTACTCACAGATTTCTGGTCTGGTTTTAGCCTTTAAGTTGTAAAACAAAAGTTCATGTATTTTCTGCATAGCAGTACTAATTAATTAAAAAAAAAACTCATGTTTGACAAGAGGTTTTTTGTAATATCACATACCACTTGTTTTCTAGTGTGCCCCTGGAAAATCTCAGTTTGGAGGGCCAGATGGCCCTACCACTCGCCCTCGATCTGAACCAGAATTGGGACATCACTACCCCTTCACATGAACGCGCAAAACGAAGGGTTAGGGCCAAGGGGGGGACTGGAATTCACCCTCAGTCTTCCAGGAGGGGCTCAGAGTAGAGGCGCTGCTCATCCACATCAGGAGGAGACAGATGACATGGCTGGTTAGGATCTGGTTAGGGTGCCTCCCTGTCCCAGGCACGTCCTGGGGGGACGCCGCAGGGAAGACCCAGGACATGCTGGAGGGACTGTATGTCCTGGCTGGTCTGTGAACACCTCACTCCAGCTGAAGTGGGCAGGGAGAGGAAAGTCCAGGTTTCCCTTCCTAAGCTGCTTTCCCCACAACACGACCTTGGATAAGCAGTAAAAGATGGATGGAATCTAGGGGTGTGCAAAATATCGATACACTGAAATTCGGATATTTTGTGTTGCGATATCATTGATCTTTAAAGCTGTTCGATATTTTTACGAAATGCGAGATTTTGTACGAGACAGTGAGATCTCACGAGATTTCGTTGTTCTTTCTGAGCGGTTCAGATGTAGAAAGTCCCTGCATTAGCACTGATATCTACGTGCATCTGCAGGTCAGGTTAAACTTTAAAATGGTGTGAAGTAAAATTAAATTTGTGTAGGTTGTCATAGACCACCAGTTGTTTGAGATTATGAAGAAATAATAACTGAAATGTTTTTTTTTATATGCATTCTTAAGAAGAACCACCGTGCACTTTGTTTTACTGTTTTGCTCATTTCAAATTAACTGATGTCACGTATGTGCTATGATTGATAATATTTTGTAATTCTTTTCATGGATTCACTTTGGTCGATAAATTTGGAATGTCTTAGGGACAAATACTGTGGTCTATCGTGGATAAATTTATTGCAATATATTGATTTTTGAGAATTACTGTATCGTGATATTATCGTTATCGTAGGCAAAATATCGTGATAGTATCGTATCGCAAGGTACCTAGTGATTCCCAGCCCTAATGGAAACCAAAGATAATAACTATTGAAATGATTAAAAAAATTCAGATATACTGAGATTAAACTGAGATTTACAAAAGAAAACCAAATAAAATTGTTCTGGTCAAGGTTTTCATCCACATCAGCTCCTGAAACCAGATCCTCTGGGTTATGTTGCACTCCAAAGCAGTTATTCTTTCATTAAGAAAGATTTTGTAAGTAAAAGAATAATAGATTTGTTACAATTACTTTACTTTACAGGCACCATGTAGTCAAACAGGGAGGAAAAAACAGACAGAAAAGATGCATCAAGGCTCAGAGAAGCAACTTCTGTGTATTTTGCATAACCATAATGATCAAGTTGGAGGCATGCTACAAATTTAGGAGAGCTAATTAAAGTTGATGTAGCTGTCGACTTCACTGTTTGTTCAGGCAAAGAGAACAAGGAGCAGCTTTGCCCCTAATAACTTCAGTGTGGTAGAAAGGGAGGGAGAGGAAGGCAAGAATAAATAAATAAAGCAAATAAATCTCATCAGTTTCAGAGCAAAGTCAACACATGAGTACACGCCAGATAAATATCGCTAGCACTGCTCGTCCTGTTTGCCAAGAGGCTGCTGGGAGTCAAAAAGCTGAATATCTGATATCAATGTTAGGTAAATAATTTAGACAAGGAGGAGGTTAAATAATTAACCCTTGTGCCTTCCTAAAATTTTGTGACACTGGTGAATCCCCATGGACAAATATGTCAAAAACTAATAAAATCATCAGACATTAATACTTTACTACACAAAAAGTACTAATGAAATCACGTCAGTTTTGTTGCTAATCTTTGACATGTCCAACACTCGCATCACCACCAAAGCCACATTCCTGTGATATTTGTTTTATAGAAAATATTCAACTTTTTTGTGTTATTTAGTTAAATTAACATCTAAAATAGTTAAATTTAAAAGAGTGCATAAATTTAAATTTACATCAAGTTAAATTTAAAGGTATGTAAAGGAGTACAGCACAAGTTCCAGCTTCTTTCCAGAAGTTCGCCCCCTCTGGGGACAAGTGGAACTGTTGCTAATGTCGTGCACACGCATGAGCTGCTTCGACTGCGTTGGTCTTTAGTTTAACTCACATTAAATACACCAGAGTTAGAGTCACAATGTCTACTGAAGTAATAAAGTTATAAATCTGCAAGTTGTTTACGGTTTGATTGTTGAGTAAACTGACAGACTGTATGCTAACGGTAACAACTGGCTAATGGCTTGTAGTTCAAATATCTAAATTCACAGGCTGAGACCACGATTACCTTATAAAATTACCACATCAACTAAATTTAAGAAGTGGCTACAGTGTATCTCTTACCTGGGAACAGTCATATGGCTGCCATATTGCTACATTTACATGCTAAAAACTTAGCATTGCAATATTCTGCATCCTTATTTCTGTCATACATCGCATTTACCTTGTTAGTGAGAAGAAAGCCAACTGTGGGTCCCGTTTTATTCCCAGAGCAGATCAGAGCTCCCACCATTAAAAAAACAAACAAAAAAAAAAAAAAGGCTGCTCGGTTCTCCCGTCTCACTCCGGCGCCGGTCAGATTCAAGTTTGGTTCTCTTCATTTCACAAGACAAGACTTTTCTTCTTTGTCTTTCTGGAGTCTGAGTTGGGGTTTGAGAGGCACCTGCTCTCCATCTTTTAGCAGCAGTTAGTGTTGTCTCGGCATGCGCGGACCTGTGGTGGTGGAGTACACAACACCGGCGCAGCCAGATGTACGAGAACGTGCGGCTCATCTGCCTCACAAGCGCCCCCTTGAGGCTTTGTACCCGAAACTCCCACATTGAGCGTTCAGAAACAGTATTAGAGACCACCGCATACTGCTGTTTGAGCCCCGGGACGCCTCTGGGCAGTGACGGCTCAAAAATGTGCATAATGAATGTTGGTGTGTCATCAGAACGAGTCAGAAACACAGATTTTTAAGGTCTAAAAGTTATGTTGTGTGTCTTTAAAGTCTTAAAAGGATTAAAAGTTTGGTAGTTTTGGGCAGGTCCAAAGGTATTCAAGTAATTTATGGAAAGAACAAGTTGAAAAAATACTAATGTATGCTAATTTTATAGCAGTTTTTGTGTCTTAAGGGTCATAAGAGAGTTCCGGACACTAAAAGTGAAAAAAAAAAAAAAAAATGTTGGCCACTCTGAAACTAAGTAAAAAAAAAAAATTTAAAAAAAAAGCTTTTTTTTTTCGCTTGTAATAAAAAAAAAAAAAAAAAAAAGAAAAAAGAAAAAAAAAAATCTGCCAATAGAACAAGCAAGATTTCCTTGAAAAGATTTCTTGAAACAAGATGCACTTCCTTAAAACAAGCTCCTTTAAGTCACTGAAATGTTTCTCTTCAGGTAATTTTGTCTTATTTTGAGTGTGATGAGATATTTTGACTGGTAATTAGAAAAATATACTTGGTAAGATTTGAGTTTTGGCAGTGCAGCGTTGACTCGCCTCATCTCTTTCTCCATCTCTTCTCTCTTTCTTTGATAATGTCTCACATTGTCACAGTCTCACAGTTTGTGTTCAAGATAGAGATGGGTGATACAGAAATTTTTCATGCCGATACGCTGCATACTCGTCATTTGTGGTACTTTTTTATTGATACTGATACTTTTGGTCCCTTCAAAGAAAACCATATGATTTTCTTTACTTTGAATGCAAGTGCAATATCAAAAATAAGTAAAACTCGGGAACAAAAGTACTGGAAAAATGCTTTAAAACTACAGTAAATTATATTGATGAAAAAATCAAACAAAATTAAGATGAAAAAGTTATTTTAATGATCAAATAACTTGAGTTCAGGTTAAGATTATTTAAATTTATTCAGTGGAAGATGTTCAAATGTGAAATGTAATAATAATATTATTAATCTACCAAAACACAATGTGCAATAATCTGCATTAAAGCAGTGAAAGATACCAAAACATCATCATCATCACTAACAGTAGTAGCATCATCATGACATCTGATAGGCTACCACCATCATGTGATACAGAAGTCAGAATCTGGCTGCTTTTACATCATTTCATTGCCTAAAACTCTTAGAAGTGAAAACAAATATCATGTTTTGTATCTGTGCAGTATCTGTCCAATATATCTGTCTGGCTGGTATTTAAGTATCGACTCCAGGGTATCAATATGCCCATCCCTAGTTCAAGACAGTGCTGACATGCTAGCGAGTGACTCGGTGCCATAAAGCCAAAGTCGGGCTGAAAGGTGAAGACGTGGTTCCTGATCCTCGGGGCAGCGCAGGGCAACAACAGCTCGGGGAACGTCCTTAATGAATGTCAGCGTGTTGCTTGTGCCGCTGTAAAATGATCCAGACTGTTTTATTGTTTGGGCTGCGTGAGACAAGCTGTCAGCCGGTGGTTCGGAGTGCTGCCATTGGCCGGTTCTCCTGTGGCTGCCAGTCCAGCAGGTGAAGTTTGAAGTGTGCTGTATGTCACGGTTTCAGCCTCGGACAGCCTGCAGCTTTCGGCTGTGAGCTGAAACCTGCCAGGACAACCGTCAATCAGTCCCGCCTCCACGTCCCGGAGGTGCCCTCCTCATCCGACCAGAGTCTGACCCTGCTATCCCTCCACCATCACCAGCTTTGTGGACATCTTCCTGCCTTCCTCTTCCTCCAGTCGTCCTCTGCTGTCACACACTGACTGGTTTCTCCTCTCTGATCACTTTCGGTCTCCTGCTGGCTGACATTTGTGTTCAAAATCTTATTCACTCAATGTTTCCAGTCACCTTGTTAATCAGGGTTCCCACTCTTTTCTTGAGGTTATTTTCCAGGATTGTTCCAGGACATTTTCAGGACATTTCCAGCTGCTACAGTACGAGTAAAGTTATCATCCCTAAATCCCACCCCAAGCTTTTGGAGAAGTGTTCTACAACTGTAGCTTTTATTTTGTACAACGATCAAGTAGCAATGTAGTAAAGATGGAGCAGCGACGAAGCAGAGACGAAGCAGAGATGAAATAAAGACAAAGAAGAGAGGAAGCGGAGACGAAGCAGTATGAAAGCCAAGACAAAGCGGCGACAAAGAAGAGAAGAAGCGTAGACGAAACGGAAGCAAAGCAGAGACCAAGTGGCAACGAAGAGAAAGAAGTGGAGACGAAGCCGCGACGAAGCTGCGACCAAGCGGCTACAAAGTGAAGACCAAGCCGAGACGAATTGGAGACCAAGCGGTGTGAAAGCCAAGACAAAGCGGCGACAAAGAAGAGACAAAGTGGAGACAAAACCGAGATGAAGCAGCGATGAAGCAGCCACGAAGTGAAGATGTAGTCAAGACAAAGTGGAGACGGAACGAGACGAAGCCGAGATGAAGTAAAGATGAAGCGGAGACAAAGTAAAGATGAAACGGAGATGAAGCGGAGACAAAGTGGAGACGGAACAGAGACGAAGCAGAGACGGAACAGAGACGAAGCAGAGACGGAACAGAGATGAAGCAGAGACGGAACAGAGATGAAGCGGAGACGAAGCAGAGACGGAACAGAGATGAAGTGGAGATGAAACGGAGACGAAGCAGAGACGGAACAGAGACGAAGCGGAGACGAAGCAGAGACGGAACAGAGATGAAGCGGAGACGAAGCGGAGATGAAGCGGAGACGAAGTGGAGACGGAACAGAGACGAAGCAGAGACGGAACAGAGATGAAGCGAAGACGAAGGGGAGATGAAGCGGAGACGGAACAGAGACGAAGCGGAGACGGAACAGAGACGAAGCAGTGACGAAGTAAAGATGAAGCGGAGACGAAGCGGAGACGAAGCGGAGATGAAGCGGAGACGAAGTGGAGACGGAACAGAGACGAAGCAGAGACGGAACAGAGATGAAGCGAAGACGAAGGGGAGACAAAGTGGAGACGGAACAGAGACGAAGCAGAGACGGAACAGAGACGAAGCAGAGACGGAACAGAGACGAAGCAGAGACGGAACAGAGATGAAGCGAAGACGAAGCGGAGATGAAGCGGAGACAAAGTGGAGACGGAACAGAGACGAAGCAGAGACGGAACAGAGACGAAGCAGTGACGAAGTAAAGATGAAGCGGAGAAGCTACAGCTAAATGTTGCCGTTTAAAGGCAGCTGAAAACTTCAGCCACAATGCAGAGAAGCAGAGGGAGGACAAATCATTTTCCAGGACAACTCAAGCTTTTCCAGGACATTTTACTCTTTTTCTCATATTCCATGTGTTTTCCATGACTGGAAAAATCCTTTTCCAGGTTTTCCAGGACGCGTGGTGGGAACCCCATTAATGTCTTTCTGAGCAACCTCCCTCTCTCTCTCTCTCTCTCTCTCTCTCTCTCTCTCTCTCTCTCTCTGAGGTGGTCCGTGGTCGGTGAGTCACTGCTGATGATCTATCCGCCCACTAGCGAGCAGGATTGAGAGTGATGGAGGTCTGAATGTGTAAGCTGGAGACATGACGGGGGACACTCAAAGAAAAAGGAGTAAAAGATGAATGGAGAGGAGGGAGTGTAGGAGGCGAGGCTGCCGACTTACTGGCATCATACTTTGGAAAATGGAGAACAATGTTTATTGACCGTAGAGAGAAAAAAAATCCATATGTATCCTGACTTAATAATAGTAAAAAGATTTAAACAGAGGAGAAAAAAAGGATGAGAAGAGTGAGAGAAAGAAAGAGGAAAAGAAAATGAGAATGAAACCAGCCCACCGAGTCTGACACACTAGACATCACAGGTGAGGAGGCAGGGAAAGGAGGAAGGGAGGATTTCATGATGGAGGGAAGGAGGCCTTGATGGATGGAGGCGGAATGGGTGGGAGGAAGGGAGGGAGTGTTTGATGTAGAGAAGAAGGGAGAGTGCGATGAAGAGATGCAGGGGAGGAGAGGAGAGGATGCTGAGAGAAGCAGCCAGGAGGGAATTTATTGCAATCATTACACTTGATGGACTCAGTGAAGCTGCACTCCATGCACACTGTCTGGCTCCTGTTTGTGTGTAAATACGAACCCTGCGCGCACACACACATATACATGCACGTACGCACTGTCTGGCTGAGCGTTCGTCTGTGTTTTCTTTAGTGAGTTAACATTTACGATGGAAGGGAGGAGACGGGAGGTAGACGACGGGGAGGGAGGCTTGTCTGAGTTTCTCTGTCATTTTCTGTCTGGCTGACTGCTGCAGCAGGCTGCCCGTCTTTCCCCTCTACAACCAACCCCGAGCCTCACTTCCCACTTTATTTTCCTCTCCGTTTCCCATTTTCCTCCTTAACAAAAGGAGATCACACACACCGATCATCCCCTGGTCCCAGCCGTCTCATATTAATGGTACAGGTCACTCAATTTTGATTAAAGATACAAAACCCCCCTTTTTTTTTTTTTTTTTAAACTGATACGAAAACCAACTAGAAAAGCACTCAGAGAGCGCAGACCTCTGCCAAGCAGATCTCGCAATGATAAAGAATCCTTCGAATAATTCCCGGATCCAGAAGGTGATCCGGATCACCACCAAAATTTAATGGCTTCGTCATTGGGCTGAGGCACACGGCTGGTGAGAATTTCAGGTCAATCCGTCCAGAACCTTTTCCATAAAGTTGCTGACAGACAGAAAAACTAACCAATGCTACCTAAAACATTACCTCCTTGGCAGAGGTAGTAAATTTCAGCTCCTAAAGGCCGATACCAAGCGGCAACCTCCGGTGGCCAACTATGAGGCTACCCAGAAGAAGTCATTACTTGTAGTTTTCCCTTCATCCACTAGGGGCTCCAAAACAGAGCAAATCCCCATAGACTCCCATGTTAAAAACGCCAACTTCACAGCAGAAATAAACATGTTTACAGCCTGATTCAAAAAATTATTTTAGGTTTTAAGGAATAGTTCACCCACAGAATGATGTAACTTTATTTTCCACTTCCCTTCATGGTGAGCAAGACTCTGAAGCACTTTTTTAATATCTAAAATGCAGCCGGAGATCAGGAAGGCTTCTCGTTTTCCCCCAACTTTCATACAATGGAGTTTAATTGTGCCCGAGCCAAAAAGATCCATAAAAGTCCACAAAAACTTGTCAATATTTCTCCATACTGCTCGTCCAGTGTAATCCAAGTGTCCTGAGTGGGTGGCGTCCAGAATTTACTTGAAACAACATCATTTAGTATATTTTTGAGCCTATTTGGCAGCCAGATGTCCAAAATGAACTCCTCTGGCTGAGTTAAGGATATTATGGGATCTTTGCTCTCAGAACAGAATATAGTTGAATTTCTCAAAATATGAGAGATACAACCTCACAGTTCTCTGCAACTGTATCAGTTGATATCTTAATTTAAAGTTGGACAATATCTGTATTTCAGATATCGGTAAAAAAGCTAATATCAAACATCCCTTGTAATTCTGTAATATAAGTTCATGTGCGTCCCTTACTGCCATTTCTTAGTGATAAAAACCCAACTGGCTTTGGCCAAAATCGCAAAGCAAGTGTCTAAAAATCCATTTTTATCCAACCTGAATAAACCTCAGCTGTAGTTAAACATCATTAGGTGAGGCTTTAAGGCTGAGAGAATCTGATTTCACTGTCAAAAATGTGTCATATCTTTCACTCTTCAGAATAAAACAAGCAGCTTTTTCTTACTCGCAGTAGTTTCATTTCACCTGCTTCTCACAGCACACATCATCTGTCTCCCTGAACCTGAAGTTGGTGCTCTGCAGATTAAACTTTCTTAAAAGTGCAAAGCATTCTTCCATGCTCCTAAATGTTGCAGTTTATCCGTCATACCTTCAAATATGTTTGTTCCAGAGCGGTTTTATTCCCAGCAGTGGCAGGGTTCCTGTCAGGATGTCTCAGGTTAGCTGTTCAGCCATCCAGCCAGCTAATCGTGCCTCCCATTCAGCACGCCTGCCACTCATCAGCCAGCCGCCCTTCCCGCCACCCAGCCAGACAGCCGCTCGCGTATCCCAGAGCAGCGGTGCTCAGGTGACAGCGCTCAGATTTAAAACCCAGCAGCAGCTTTTTGTTTCTGCCCTGCTGACTCGTCCTATAACCTGCCCAGGCTTTATCAGCCCTGCGCAGGCTGCTGCACGCTGGATACGGGCGGGGGGAGGAAAATAAAATATAGAGAAAAAGAAAATAAATCTGCGGACGTGGAGAAAAAGTGAGCGGGGAGGAGGAAAAGAGCAAAAGGTAGAGGACGAGTCCAGGAGGGGTGTAATGGAGCAAGTGGGGGAGCTCTTTCGCTCGCCGCTGTGGTCCTGCCCCGACAGTGACCCCGTCATCACGGTGTGTATGTTTGTGTGTTTGTGCTTCCGACGGGTGTCTCATATCGAATCTTTGCTACCTCACACGCTGCTGTCTGTTCCTGACACATGCATGTGCACGAACACACACACATACATGCAGACCAGTAGATCACAGACAGTTTTATCCTCACGACAAATTACTTAGCCTCCTGGGGAGGGATCTGCATGCCACTGAGTCCAGTTTATCCAGCAGGGTGGAGAAATAACGGTGTGTGAGCTGAAAGGCACCTTGGATAGTATTTTTTTATCTTGTTAATTGCTATTGATCAGAAAGGACAGCACATCTAAAAAAAAAAAAAAATCCTTTAGCTGACTCTAAAGCCTAAATGGAGAAAAAGCTGGTGAAAATTGAATAAAAATGTCTGAATATTAGCCTGTTAGCTGGTCATACGCTGCCAGTTTTAACCAGGATGATCAGAGGAAAACTGGCGGATCATCTGATTAGTTCATAATGCAGACAAACTTACTGCACAGGTGCACACCTTAAAGGCGCACTGTGCAACTTTCTGACCATAACTCATTCACTGCCATTGACGTCTATAGCCGTTTAGCGGGGGAAAAAGTATTGAAATTTTCACCAGATGTCGCCAGAATGTCAACAGATTGTGTTCATGTCAATAGCTTTGCTAGAAACATATTTTGGAGAAAAAGGTTGACTTGTTCAATACTTTCCCCCGCTGTATATGGCTATAGACGTCAATGGCAGTGAATGAGTCAAAGGTGACACCTACAACTTTTTCCATCAAATCAAAAATTGTTTGAAAACCAATACATCCACAAAACATGTAGAGGAGCGTCGAATAAAAGTACTGATTTGACCCCCTCAAATTTTTAGAGCATATCAGTAATTGTTTTATCAATTTTGTTGGGTTTAAAAAGTAAATATTTACAGTCATCCTCAAAATTATTCATACCTTCAAATTAAAGAAGGAAAAAAAATCAGCTGTCAATTAAATAAGATGAAATTGACAAAAGTAACATAAATAAAAATTCTATGAAAATCATGTTGTTGATTTTGAGCTGTGGTTTGAAAGAGATATAAAAAACAAATAAACAACAAAAACTAAAACAAGTAAACAAGCATGATGGGGCTCCTGAACTAAGATGGTATTGTTATTTGAATTACTATTGTGAATTTAGCCTTTTCTTAAAATGGAAGATATGAATAATTTTGAGGACGACTGTATTTATTTTTTTTAAAAACTGCCTGCCTTGAATGAGGTTACAAATCCCTTCAAGACTGCTCGGCCAGTCCGAGACAAGACTGAGACCAAAGACCGCCGAGGCCGTGACCAAGACCGTGAAAAGTGGTCTTGAGACCAAGACCAGTCTTGAGAACTACAAGTGTAAGAACCAGCAACATGATGTCCATGTTAAAGGCGTTATAGATGTTTCTTTCAACAATTTCTGCAATATTCAATCAAAGTGGGTTCACAACCCCAAACACTAGACTTGTAGTCAAGACCACCTGAACAGAGACCAAGACACTACCAAGACCAGAGTGTCAAGACCAAGACGGAACAACTCAAGACCAAAAAACAACTTTTATTTTTTTTACATTTTTCATGAGCTGCAGAACCTAAGCACCATACTGGGTTCAGCTGCTTAGTATAAAAATGAGATTTTATGATTTGGTACTTGTAAGGGTGTCTAATGAAATATATATTTATATATATATATATATATATATATATATATATATATATATATATATATATATATATAAATATATAAAAAAACAGTACCTGCCTGGAAATTATAGGTTACAAATCCCTTCAAGACCGCTCGGCCAGTCCGAGACATTGCGAGACAGAGAGACCCGGACTAATGCTGCCTTCATGTGGTACCGTATTTATGGTAAATACCAAAGTCCGACATCAAAATTGCACTTGAACACCCACTCATGTCGTAATTTCCACTGGGAAACTGGAAAAATTTTATGATGCCCGAGTTGCCGAGATGAAGTAAACTTTGACCTTTCAACATGGTGGAGAGCAATGAAAATATCCTGAATGGGAAGCAATACATTCTGCTTAAAGTTTTCTGCTGCTGTTATGTGGCTAGTTTGTAGTCGGGCTAATTCTGTGACGTACAGAAATTTAATATCATCACCATTTAAACTTAGTTTTGTTTGTAAAAATATGGTTGTTTTCTGGTTTACTTCCTCAGAGCAGATGCTAGCTAGCAGCTAGCCAGGTAGTCAGTTAAAGATAGCCTCCATTGTTCAACTTCATTACGACAACAAAACACTTGAACACAACGCACTGGTAATTTCCATTTTATCAAATGGAAAGGATCTTCTTTCCCATACCACATGAAGGCAGCATAAGACCAAGACCGAGATCAAAGACTGCCGAGACCATGACAAGATCTAGACCGTGAAAAAACGGTCTCGAGAACCACAAGTCTACCATATGATTAATTAAAAGCTTTAAATATATAAATATAATAATAATAAATAATACATTTTATTTGTAACGCACTTTACATTTGAACTCAAATCTCAAAGTGCTTTGGAGACCACAATTTAAAAACAAGCAATAAAAGCAATAACCAAAAACAGAACGGTATAAATATTATAAATATTATTATACATCAACTGTGAAAGTAATGGCGCCAATCATCTCTGCATTCCCTACATTTTCCATTTGTCTGCTAGCTCGTCAATCACTTTTACTACCGTAGTAAGAGTGATTGACAGTCAATTCAACAGGTAATAGGCGAGACTGATCAATGAAAGTGATTGATTGGTGAGAGTAATACTGCGACTCGGAAGCTGCACGCGCTCGTCTCACATTTACAGCAGGTAGCTAACATCATTCTGCTAGCAGTTAGCGACGTTCAGACATTCCGTTTACTTGCAGTTGTGAGGTGATGGAGAATCTGTACCTGCTGTCTGCTGAACACCGGAGTTGCTCGTGCACGTTATTCTGTGGTTGGAGGAGGGAGCTGTGAATCCAGCAGGTGGGACTTGCACATGCACATTATTCAAAAACTCGCTAACAGTCTCTGCTTTCTGAAATGCCGAAACATCGTCTATAAACCAGCCTTTATGTCGCGTCTCAGACTCCACTCCGGCTTTCTCGTCTGTTCTCCTTTCACTTTTCTATTTCAGTCTTTTTTTATGTTTCATCTCAAAGCCGAAAACTTCAAATATGTCTCAGACTTTTTGAGTGAAAAGCAGCTATTGTGAGAAGTGCTGTATGATAATGCGTCGTGTTCAACTGACCTTTTCGATGGTATTTGTGAAGCCACACAGCGCTGGAATGTTCTGCAGAAATAATGTCAGTCCATAACTTCAATTTTCCCTCCTGAAGGACATCTTTTTCATTTTTTACTGCTCTGGGTTTAAATCGCTGAATGGAGCCTTGAGCTCTTAGCAACAGCCTCCAACTCATCAAACCTTAAAATTTATAACTTTTTCTCGTCCTTTGCACCTCAAATCTGCAAGGCTTTTGTTTCCCACAAAATTCTGCTTTTCTTTTTCCACCTTTCTTTATCTTCACATCGCAGATAGAGCAGATTATGAACAGGCCATAGCTCAGCTGCTGCAGCTACCAGTGTAGCTTCCTGAAGTGTGTAGCATTCTGAACAACTGAATAAATAAACGTTTATTTTAAAGAACACAATGTGATATGTGGAAAGCTACGGAGGTCACAGCCATCTCCAGAGAGGTGTTAATCTGTTCTTTTCTGTGCAAAAATGCATCATATTTATGAGCGATAAGCAGAGGAGAGAAGAGGTTAACTATCACACGTTTGGTTTCCTTCTCTAGCAGCCAAACACATCAACAGCAGGCAGGTTCAAGTGTGGATCTGATAGGCCGAGGCAGGAAGCCGGAGCACCGAGTGCTTTTGCCAATCAGTGTCATCACAGAGCAGGCGTACACCTGCACACTCACACGCAGAGCAGCACACACACACACACACACACACACAGGCCGCCGTACAGTCATCCGGCATGTGTAATAACAGTGGAATGATTTTTGCTGCTCCAGCGTTTGCAGCTCGGTGTTATCGGAGTTGTCAGGCGGGCGGATCTGCAGCAAAGGAGGACGTGTCTGGGGTAGAAAACAGACCCGCTGCCAGGATGAGGGGGTGCGTGACTGCATGTGGACTGGCTTTGTGGATTCTTAAGATACGAAGAAGAAATCTGCCGTTTCTTTAGAAACCAAAACAAGAGCAGCTTTGTGTTTAATCTTTTCTAAAGAAACACAAATCAGAATGTAATCAGGTTACTGTATTTTCCAGACAATAAGTCGCATCAGTCAAAAAATGTGCCATGAAGGGGAATAAAATCATATATAAGTCGCACTGGATGATAAGTCGTATTTAATTATTTATTTAACATGGGGCGATTTTTGGATTTTTCATGTCCTATTTGTTTCTGCTAAAAATTCACCAATCACTCCAACTCCACAGTTATGCCTGTAAATCAGGAGTCCCCAAATAATTTTCACTGAGGGCTAAAAAATGTCCTCGCTGCCAAGTCGAGGGCCAACTTTTTTGTGTGTGTGTGTTTGGGGGGGTAAATTAATACCAGTGTAACCCCTGTGACACAGCTTTGTAATAAGTATGATATTACATCATGATTCAGCATGATTCATAAAAGGTTTGATACTATGTACAGTAATAGTATAATGCTTTAATACGTCAAACTTCCATCCAGGTTAGACTGCATTAACAACCTCAAAATCAGCTCTGCTTCATGATGTGTTCATGAACTGTAACAGGTGACCCACTAACAGCATCAGTGTTTGTGTGACACATGACACAATAACTCATAATTAAACATATTAATCATCATATGACAGCTGAATGCTGTGAAGGCACGTTGTATTTCTGCATTTAATCAGGAACTAATTATCAATAAATGACTGAAAAGTGGTAAAAAAAAAAAAAAAATAACAAAAAAGGTTTATTTTTGTTAAAAGTAAAGAGGAAAGAGGGGCCTGCCTTTATAATGGTTGGAAACACTGAAATGGAACCAAACAAGCTTCACTTCACCTTTTGGAAGGTTATTACATGGTGTCACTGGATCTGCACGGGCCGGACATTTTGCTGTTGTGGGCCAGATGTGGTCCTCAGGCCGCTATGCTATGGTCATCACAAGCCTACAGTAGAGCTCTTTTATGTGATGTTAGACAGTAATGTTTACTCCTTGGCTCATATCAGTCAATATAAATTAACAATTAAAAATACACTACAGAATGTTGCCCAAAGTATCTGCTCACCCATCCAAATTATGGGAATCAGGTGTTCCAATCACTTCAATGGCCACAGGTGTATAAATGAAGCAGCTCGGCATGCAGACTGTTTCTACAAACATTTGTGAAAGAATGTGTTGCTCTCAGGAGCTCAGTGAATTCCAGCGTGGAACTGTGGCAGGATGCCACCTGTGCAACAAATCCAGTCGTGAAATTTCCTCGCCCCTAAATATTCCACAGTCAACTGTCAGCTGTAATATGGAAGTGTTTGGGAACGACAGCAACTCAGTAACAAAGTGGTCGACCACGTAACCACATGGAGCGAGGTCAGCGGATGCTGAAGTGCATAGTGTGAAAAGATTGCCAACTTTCTGCAGAGTCAATCACTACAGACCTCCAAACTTCATGTGGCCTTCAGATCAGCTCAAGAACAGCGACAGAGAATGGGTTTCCATGGTGATCAGCTGCATCCATCCATACATCACCAAGTGCAATGCAAAGCATGGATGCAGTGGTGTAAAGCAGCTGCCACTGGACTCTAGAGCAGTGGAGGCGTTCTCTGGAGTGACCAATCATACTTCTCCACCTGGCAATCTGATGGAGGAGTCTGGGTTTGGCGGTTGCCAGGACAACGGTACTTGTCTGCCTGCATTGTGCCAAGTGTAAAGTTTGGTGGAGGGGGATTATGGTGTGGGGTTGTTTTTCAGGAGCTGGGCTTGGCCCCTTAGTTTCGGTGAAAGGAACTCTGTATGCTTCAGCATACAAAGACGTTTTGGACAATTCCATGCTCCCAACTTTGTGGGAACAGTTTGGAGCTGGCCCCTTCCTCTTCCAACATAACTGTGCACCAGTGCACAAAGCAGGTCCATAAAGACCTGGATGCAGAGTCTGATGTGGATGAACTGGACTGGCCTGCACAGAGTCCTGACCTCAACACCGATAGAACATCTCTGGGATGAATTAGAGTGGAGACTGAGAGCCAGGCCTTCTGGTCCAACATCAGTGTGACCTCACAAATGCACATCTGGAAGAATGGTCAAAAATTCCCACAAACACACTTCTAAACCTTGTGGACAACCTTCCCAGAAGATGAAGCTGTTCTAGCTGCAAAGGTGGACCAACGTCAATTGAACCCTATGGATTAGAAATGGGATGTCACTAAAGCTCATACGTGACTCAAGGCAGGTGAGCAAACACTTTTGGCACTATGGGGGATTATCACGCTTCCGTGTTCCGAACTTCCGGTTTTAAACAGTTAGACGGCCCACTTCCGGCCCAGTTCAATGTCCCTGCCTTACTTTGTAAATAACGTGAATAAACGCCAACCCTACTTAAATTTTCACTGATTCCAGACTGAAGTGATACTAAGGAAGAAGTGGATCAAAGCGATTATCCAGTGTGAAGGACCGAACTTTATAATAAAACAACGTAGCATGTTTGTTTGTAGCCGGTGGGGCACAACACCGGCATGCTCGCATTAGCCAGCTAGCGTTTACAGACGTGCATAACTGTGCGTCTTAAAACACACAAACATCTGAAAATTGGTTCTGTACCCCCCCCGTTTCCAGTGGAACAACTGGGGACTGCCAAGAAAGGAGACGCTTTCAGGTGCTTGTGTGTTTTCAGCCGTACAAAGTTAGGCACGTCATCAAGCTGGCTAATGCTAGCCTGCTAACAGTAGTCTGCCGACTACTACTCTGTTAAACTTTCCAGACTGAAGTGATGCTAAGGAAGAAGTGGATCAAAACGACCGATTCGCCGCGGTGAAGGACCGAACTTTATAATAAAACAACACGTTTGTTTGTAACCGGCAGACTATACAGTCGTGTTAGCAGGCTAGCATTAGCCAGCTTGATGACGTGCCTAGCTTTGTGCGGCTGAAAACACACAAGCATCTGAAAGCGTCTCCTTTCATGGCAGTCCCCAGTTGTTCCACTGGAAACGGGGGGGTACAGACTCGATTTTCAGATGTTTGTGTGTTTTAAGACGCACAATGTTAAGCACGTCAGTAAACGCTAGCTGGCTAATGCTAGCATGCTGTGAAGTGCCGGTGTCGTGCCGCACCGGCTACAAAGAAACGTGTGTTGTTTTATTGTAAAGTTCGGCCCTTCACCGCGGCGAATCGGTCACTTTGATCCACTTCTTCCTTAGTATCACTTCAGTCTGGAATGAAAACTTAAGTATGTTTGGAGTTTATCCGATTTAAAAAGTATAACAGAGCAGGAACGGCTGTCGTTAACATGGCCCGGAAGAGGAAGTGTCCAAATACCGGGAAGTTCCGGTAAGCGTGATAATCCCCTATTGTGCATGTTAAATTGTACATATTTATATAAATAAGTTACATTAGACTATAAGTCAGTCACAGGAGCAGCCAAACTATGTAAAAAAAAGTGTGACTTACTGTATAGTCCAGAAAATAGTTAAATCCTTCTGTTAATTCTGGAAGAGGAAGTATAAAAACTGCTTTTTGTGCAGTACCTGTAGTGACACTGAATTTAAAAAAAAAATAGTTAAAAACGCTCCGTGGCTGTTTTCTCATCATCCAAAGCATACGTGCATCATGAATGATGAATCTTATTCCTGAAATTTCTGACCCCCTAAAATCTGTCAAGTTTATCTCCATCTACAGATGTACAGGCTAAAGTGGACTGTTACATCTTCAGCTGCTGGAATACTCAGGGAAAATCCTGCTGCTGTACTCTGTTATCATATTCATCTAAGCTTTCAGGCCACATGTGGCGCATGTGAAAGGTTATATCTGAACTGCACTGTTGACACCACACCACCTGAGTGATCACAAGCAGGAAGTGCTGACCAGTGCATGTCCAGGCTTCCCAAATGGACTTCCACCATTTGTTCTGGGTTGACTCTTTCTGAACCACTGAAGAGCACAGGGCCACCTTTTTTTCCTTTCTTTTTGGGGGAAAACAAAGGCTTTTTTTAAAGTTCACTGAACAAACTGTAAACAACTGGGGGAACCTTAAACTTTGTTTCCTCTTATACAATATAAATCACCCTGGGATTTTTCCAAATGGCCACCTGCTTCCAGTCAGTCTTCGGTCAAAACATCCAGAAATCTCATCCATGTTCATTGACTGAACAAGAAAAACATGGAAGTGGAATAAAATATTACTCATTCCCTGACCCCCTTTTTTTAAAAAGTCGGTTTTAAAATATTTTAAAAGAAAACAGCTTCATTCAACATCGAGATAAAAAATGTCTTTTCTCTCAAGAAAATGTTTTCAGATTAGCTTTAGCATCTTTGCCAAATCTTTGCAGGCAATGGCCTCTTCCTGCATCTTCATCAACATCCAACTCCTCCTCTTCAGTGTCAGGCTCCAGTCTTGCACAGCCAGCATTTCCATGTGGGGCCCTATGGGTTAAATTTTGGCTGCATATGAGGGAATCAAGTGGGTTTGTCCACGGTTTCCCACAGTGGCCCCACCATGTGGGTTTCCACATATGGGGCCTATGTAACTTAAATTATGAGATCTGCAAATTTGCCCAGTTCAAGCCCATGCCTATAGGCTATACGGGCAAACACAGGTGGGGCCACCATGGAAACGGTGGACAATCCCACTTGGGTCCCTCATATGCAGCCAAAATTTAACCCATATGGGCCCCACATGGAAATGCAAGCTGGGGGATGGCTCCGTTTCAGGCTCCAAGAGCCTTTGGTTTGCTTAAATGGCCACCCTGCAGTAAGCAGCATGCTATGTGCATGTGAATAAGGAATAGCAAAGATATATTTAAGGGTGCATTCAAGCCAGCCCCCCTGATTTAAATCCTACTTAGTTTGCCCTAAAAGTCAGCTCATTTGGGGAGGTTTGAAGAAGCAAACAAACTGTGATACAGATCAAAGTAGTGAACTCCCATCCATCTACAAATCTAAGTCTCAACCAGTGTTAGTTTCGTTGTCAATGTCTTCTTCAACGACCTATTTTCCTCGACAGAAACTAAACAAAAACTAGACAAAAACCAACGAACAGGAATCAAAACGATAAAAAAAGTTAATGACATTTTTGTCAACAAATAAAAACGAGACAAAAATATCTGACTGCAATGACATCCAATCAGAACAACTGTTTGTGTTAAAAGGGATGTATTGCAAAGACATTCAATGAGAATACAAACCCACGCAGTGAGGCCTGCACACGTTTGGTAACCCGAGGAGATGATAAACAGTTCTCACATGTTTCACATTTCATGATTAAAGTGATCTTAAAAATATCCAGTCCGAGGAGAAAGAGAGGAGCTGATACACAGACATGTTTCACATATGATGGAATGACGCGACACAAAACAAGACGTTTTGTAAACCGTGTGGAGTGACTGTTGCCAGCAGAAACAACCAACCTGAAGCCACATCTGCAGACAAGTCTTCCTGAAATCCATGCAAAAGTAACCAAGCTGACAATATACCGTAATTTTGTTGTGTTTTTTGCAAAGTTAGTTATTTTTTAAGGAAGAATGTTTACATTACTTTGATATGATGATAAAAAAAAAGACCTGAAACGTGTTATGAAATGAAGTAGGAGTTGTGAAGAGGAAAGAAAAAAAAGCTCCTTTTTAAATGGACAATGCTTGTTACTCTAAGGCAGTGTTTCTTAATTCCAGTCCTCAGGACCCGCTGCCCTGCATATCTTCTAGGCAACCCTGCTTTCACACACCTGAATCAAATGAATGACTCGTTAACACACTGCAAAGAACTTGATGAGGAAGTTCATTCATCTGAATCAGGCTTGTTGAAGTAGGAACAAATCGAAGCTATGCTCTCAAATTCGCTGTCAAAATTAACACTGGTCTCAACCGGCTTTAAGTAAATGAAATATAGTAAGCAGACTGCAATGCAAAGGGCTTTGTGGGTAAACACAACCAACACATGCGGTACAAAACTCAAACCACAATTCAAAATCAGTGTCATGATTTTCACAGAATTTTTTATTCATTATTAATTTTTTCAATTGCATCTTATTTCACTGGCAGGTGGTTTTTTTCCTTCTTTAATTGGAGGGTATGAATAAGTTTGAGGATGACTGTATCCCTATCCCTACCCGCCTTGGCCCTTAAATTATTCCCTTAAGAAATGGGACAACCCTTCGAAATCCTCATGGGTCACTAATCGTCATCCGTGACGCAGTAAACTGACATCACAATTGTTCCAAAAAGAGTTTGCTATGCCGTCTGCAACAGCAATAATCTCTCTTTCTTGGGCGATTGGATCATTTTTTCGGCTTTGTGTCTATTTTCAAAATAAGGTTATTTGAAGGCAGAGTAGCGTCACATTTCATGAAAAACACCATGTTTTGTGCCAAAATCACATTTCATACGATAATTTACATTAATATAAAACAACATAAAATAAGGTAAAAAAAAAAAAAATCAACATTATTCTGTTGATCAATTGCATGTAGAGGAAACCCTGCACTCGCCCATCCCCCTCGGTCTGAACCAGAATCAGGACACCACTATCCCTTTCCATGAACTCTCAAAACGAAGGACTAGGGCCAAAGGGGAACTTGAATTCATCCCAACTCCATTTACTCATCACACAGACTTATTCAACCAAACCGAAAACCATCCAAATAACCCAAAACACCCCCACACACATCTGCTTTGTTTCAACCATGTGGGTTAAAGACACTGTGGTCCATCTCATTCTCTGTCTTCTTCTGTCCTTATCTGTATCCAGTCTTTATTAGTTGATTTTATGCTCCATTTCAGTTTCTCCCCGCAATTTTCCAGTAGATATAAAATTCATTCAATCTCTCATCTGTATGCAACGGTATGGCTCTCTGGAGTATCTTTACGCCTCTAAACCTCTGTCTACCAATTTGTTTTCGTCTGGTTCTCCACAATTCATTGATGAAAACAAGCCTGGCACAAAGCGGGAATTCATGCTCCGGGCCCTGCACCGCTACTTTTATTGATGGGATCCGAGACAGTTTAGGACTGATGAGCATCATATACATCCAGCTTCCCCCCGAAGAGTTTCCATTGTCTGGTAAACAGACGTGGAGGTTTTTCCACATGCACAGTCCCAGGTGAGCTGGTGCAATGAGGTTCATCGGTGCAAGAGGAAGAAATGGGAGGAAGCCTGAAGGAGAGATCCTGCTGCAGATAATGAAACTGATTAGGTATTATGGGTAGGTTTTTTAGGAGTTATTTTACTTCTCAAGGGCTGGAACATTAGAAAAGATGGTGAATAGCGTATTTAACAAAACTTCCCTGATGAGCAAAAGCAAAACAAGAGAAAAAAATAAAAATACAGGCAAAAATGTCCATTGTTATTCAAAAGACCTTGGTTAGTTCTCACCTCGGCCACGAACAAGAACAAACTTTGGGAGAAGGAAAACTCTCCCGAGTCAGTTCAGTCTGAATGAATGGACCTGATTCAACCCTGAGCCAAAAAGAGATAATGGAGCAAAATATTCATTTGTCACCGTCGGGTGTATTGGTGATTAACAAAAGAGTCATGGGCAGAGCAAACACACACAAAGGATGCAATGATGCAATGAAGGTGGGAGGACGCAAGAGAAAGAAACCCAGAAGCTTTATGGTTTTGCCCTTTGGTGTCCAGGATCACTTGTATAACTGCCAGTATGATATAAAAACAACTCATGGCACAGTAATCCTCCTTATTTGGCTTGATACCTACACTGAAATAAGAATGTCAGTTACTTTATTTCACAATTAATTACTGTATCAAATGCCGCAATTAACTGATCAATACTAGACTCAATATTATCAGTTTCCATAAAGGATAATGTTTAAACATGTTGGCAGATCAGCAAAACTTTTATATGGAACAAAAACAAGTTGCACGTTGCTGCATGTTGCTGCTTGTGTGAAGGCAGATCTATGCTCCCTTACATATGTAAATGCACTGTAATTATATTTTTGCATTTTTGTTGCATAACTATATATATACATATACACACACACAGCAGAGGGGAAAATTATTGAAAACGTCAACATTTTTCTCAGTAAATATATTTCTAGTAGAGCTATTAACATGAAACTTTCACCAGATGTCGGCAACGACACAAGTAATGCACACATACAAAGAAATACCAACATTTATGTCCATAGATTAAGTTATGTGTAACATAGTGAAATGACACAGGGAATAAGTATTGAACACATGAAGAAATGGAGACAAAAAGATCTGGAAAGCCTAGAAAAAGCAGCTGGAGTCTTAGTATTTAGAAAGTAATCCTGTCCTCTATCAGTGCAAAGTAATATCAGCTGGTTTAGTCCTGATTGATGCCTTTAAAAAGGTTTCTCATCACCAAGGTGTCAGACAAGAAGCATTGCATGATGGGTAAAAGCAAAGAGCTGTCTAAAGACCTACACAACCTTATTATTGCAAACACACTGAAGGCATTGGTTCCAGGTGCATTTCTAAACTTCTGAAAGTTCCAGTGAGCACCATTGGGACCATCATCCGGAAGTGGAAAGAACACGGCATGGTCATAAAGCGGCCACGGCCAGGTGCTCCTCACAAGATTTCAGACAGAGGAGTCAGAACAATCATCAGAAAGGTTCTCCAACAGCCCAGGACCACACGTGGAGAGCTTCAGAAAGACCTGGAACCAGCAGCTACAGTTGTTTCAGAGAAAACAAGAAGGAATGCACTCAACCACCATAGCCAAAAACACCATAGCAACAGTGAAGTTTGGAGGTGGGAGCATCATGGTGGGGGCTGTTTTTCAGCATGTGGTTCTGGCAGACTTCATATGATTGAAGGAAGAATGAATGGAGAAAAGTAGAGAGACATTTTGGACCAGAATCTGCTGTGTCTGGGCTGCTGAAGATGAAAAGAGGCTGGATCTTTCAGCAAGACGACCGTCCCACCACACAGCCAAGAAACACTCACCTGCTTTAAGAAGAAGAAAGATAAAGCTGCTAGAACGGCCCTGTCAATCACCACACTTGAATCCAATTGAAAATCTTTGGAAAGAACTGAAGATCCGAGTTCACAGAAGAGACCTGAAACCTTGAAGATTTAAAGGCAGTTTGTGGAAGAATGGACCAAAATCACACCTGAGCAACGTTTTCCACTGGTTTCTCCGTACAGGAGGCGTCTGGAGGCTGGAACCACCAACAAAGGCTTTTGCACTAAGTATTGAATAAATGTCAGTTAACGTATTCACTGCACTTATTCCCTGTGTCCTTTCACTATATTACTGATAATTTATGGACATAAATGTTAGGATTTCTTTGTATGTGTGCATTACTTGGGTTGTTGCCAACATCTGGTGAAAATTTCATGTCAATGACTCCACTACAAATATATTTTCTGAGAGAAATGTTGACATTCTCCATACTTTTTTTCCCCTGCTGAATACATCAGACCTGACACAATACATGCATTCCTATCACACCGTTCAATACAGGTGCGTATAGAACCGCGACCACCATGTATTGAATATTAAACAATACAGAGTTCTTCTTCATCAACTTGTTTTCTGATGATCTCTGTGTTGGATCTGGATGGATCTGTGTTAGACTACATTCAGTTCTGGCATCTGGAACTACTTTGGTTTTCATGTTGAGTATGACCCTGAAGGTAAGCAGCTGTGGACCAAAGGATATTGGGTTAAAAATGTATGAAAGTGTATTTAAAATATCAAACCAAACCGAATTATGAATTTTTTTTGTATTGTTGCACCCCTATTATATATATATATATATATATATATATATATATATATATATATACACTGTTCATTTATTTGAAATAATTTGTCCTTTTCTATATAAAGAGTTGTAGAATTACTTTTCATTGAATCCTTCATTATATTAATTTGGGAGTCAAATGCAGTATCTGCCCCAAATATCTGCAAGTTGTCTTGATCATCAACTGAGACTGATGGAAAAATATTGGTATCGACCCCTAAAATAATCTGTATCGGTCGATCTCCAGGGGCAGGCTTATGTTATGCATATGTCAACCAGAAAGTAACAAGCCCATAAAACCTGCTGAGAATGCTTTTATAAAAGTCCCTGGATCAGAGCAGCTAACTGGTGGCCAAATGCATCATGTGCCAGTATGTTTCATGCATTCATGCACAATTTTAATTAGAAAAAAATCAGGGAGGAATCCACGGATGTTGATGAAAAAATAAACTGGAGGACTGCTGTCATATCAAACATGTTGACACAGTCTCAGTCCAACACTCTTATAATTACTTGTGTAGTTAGAGCAAGTGAATGTGTGCTTAAATCTCTCTCTACTCTGGCAGACAGCGTTCCACGTGCCAAAGCAATCTGACAACCATTTTATTAAAAAGAAAAAGCACTGATATCTTCCAGCCAAGAAGAGAGATACAACCCCAAATCAGAAAAAAAGAGTGATTCGATTTTACTGTAAATAATCTGCAATTCAGACTGTCAACATATGCATGCAGAAAAAGTACTTCTTTTGCACGTTGAATTTAATTATTTATGTAATCTGGAGGAATTTTGGTGTGTAAGGAAGCAGGTGTAATGTGTAAAGCTCAGGTATTTTACAGTTTTTCTCCACTGGTTTGACTCATTTCTTGCAACAGATTACATTCTCAAAACAACAGGTACCAACCTCCAAACCACTTGACAATTGTTCACAGCTTAATTGAATTTCTCATTCATTTCATGAAAATGCAGATGTCTTAGTCAGGGGGCGGGCGTGAAGTATTTACATCTGTTTACAGTAAACAACCCAGTGCCTGTTTCTTTTTGTTTTGGCGACAACATGAAAACCGCATAATAACACAGACTTTCTCTTTGATTTTAGCTGTAGTTTTGTAGCAGCAGCTCAACACTAACATACTTCATTTCCACCAGCTGGCTCGAGTGGAACGCCTGTTTCACGCACGCTTCAGCGTCCGCCATTACCACAGGACAAGGGTGCAGAACGACCGACAGATATTTACTTACAGTGGAATAAAACATGACAGAGGAATTACTTTATTCGGAATGAAAAGAGGAATAAACCAGCCACTTAGTTCGGGATTAAGTTTATTCAGAATTATCATTTTAATTCAGAATTAAGGGGTTTACATGGTGTTTTTTTAATCTTCTTAAAGTGGAATTAACTTGTAGTCAGTCACTGTTGTACTTCTTTAAATGTGTTTGCTAAGAATGATTGATACATCGGCCAGCTGATATGTGTGTTTTAACCCTAACCCCCCCCCCCCCCCCCCCCCCCCCTTTACAGGCAGTTTATACAGTATATATACACACACTCAAAAATAGAGGTACCAATTTGTACCTAAAAGGGTACAAAGCTTGTCGCTGGGGTGTTTCCTTTTTGAAAGACATTTCTGTACCTTCATGGTCCATTTTTGTACCTTATCAAGCTGTATGAGTTAATAAAGTACAATTAAACCAATTAAAAATGATGAATAAAAGTAAATAAAATAGAGATTATGACATCAAAGATGCTATTAACAAATGAATAATTATTATATAAATATTAGCCCAAACACATATATAATGAAATTATTACTGATTATTATGAAATTCATAATATAATAACTATAATTACACTACTGTTTAGAAGGACTGCTATTTATAGTTGTTGTACAAGCTACACACATTTTTCAATGCTGCAGGTACCATTAGGGTTGAAATGGTACAAATTTGTACTTTATATTACTTTGGACCCTTTTTCATAGTATATAGGTACTTTTGGCCTCATAAAGACCAATATTGTACTTTTGAGAGAACACTTGTGAAAAATGTACCTACAGGTACAGAAATGGTCCTGTCTCGTACCTCTATTTTTGAGTGTATACACACACACACACACATATATATATATATATATATATATATATATACACACATAGTATATAAAGTGGGTCGTCCTCAAAATTATCCATACCCTCCAATTAAAGAAAAGGCTAAATTTACAATAATAATTTAAATAAGAAACAAAAGAAACTAATAATGAATAAAAATTTACAAAATTATATTTTAGCACAACAGAATGCGGCTTTTTAATTGTGGTTGGAAATTATCATTTAAAACAAAAATATCCCAGACACAGACCAAATTACCTCTCACAAGTGTACTGTAGATGTCTTTATGAACATTAGACAAAACACCTGACAGCAGTGATTGCCTCAAAGTGTTGCTCAACAAAATTTTAGCCACGGAGTCCCATCATGCTTGTTTGATTTTTTATTTTTTAATGTTTCTTTCAAAGCACAATTCAAAATCTATGTCATGATTTTCATAAAATGTGTATTCATTATTACTTTTGTCAATTTTATCTTATTTCACCGACAGCTGATTTTTTTCCTTCTTTAATTTGAGGGTATGAAAAATTTTGAGGATGTCATTAAATAATATTGTTTTTGATAATGTTGCATATGCACCGTTTCTTTTTTATATATTTATCTGAAGTGCTTTGTTTCTTTTATCTTAAGAGTTTTTTAAATCAGTTTTCATTGCATCCTTCATTGTATTAATTTTAGGGTCAAATGCAGATTCGGCCCCAAATATAGGTTCTATCGACCATGGGCTAATGAGAAAATATCAGTATTGGACCTTAAAATCTGTATCGTTGATCCCTAGTGTTTTCAGGCAGAATAGGACACACAAACACCAGAAACACTTCAAGGGACCAAGCATTTGTTATGTCAATAAAAACATGTAATATGTTGGGTTTATACAGTCCAAAATAAAACCAAGTCAAGTTTATTTCTCTTTTTAAAACTCTCCGATTTTGATCTAATCCTGGGAATAAAAAGCAGATGCAGTTAAAAGTAAGTGTAGGAGTGATGCAGCTCCCCACGTTGTTGGGAAAACCTTTCAGAGATGAAGACTTGCTTTTACTGTGCAGAAAAACTGTATTGGGGACAGAGACGCAGGAATACTAAGCCCATAGAGCTTCTTTCTCCTGAGACAGTGAACACAACGTACAACATTCAGATGCTATCTCGGATCAGGGCTATCCGGACACTTAGTGCTGATTATAAGTAATCTAATCACCTCTCGTCAGCATGTACTGTGCAGCTGTAGTTTGGTTCTGGTAAGATTACTCGCTGCACGCTGCAACCACTGTAGGCCACAGTCCGGTTAGCCACAAGGCCAGCTCTGCTATTTATAGCACATTTCAGCAAAGCACATCATGTCCTCTCTTCTTAAACTATTACTACACTTAAAAATATTTCAACTTAAAAGTTTCAGTGATTTCCAGACGACAGTTTAACTTAATCAGAAATATGGTGTCACTGAAACTCATGTTAATCTGAATTTCTTCTACATTTTCTGCATCTATTCAAGATGATTAGGGATTACAGATGAGTTTGGATTTTTCAATTTTCAGACATTTAAAGAAATGCAACATGGTATTATTGAAAGATGGCTTAATTTGTTGTTTTTTACATGTGTTGCCCATGTTTCTTATATGTATTATGTCTGTGTATTAGGGCTGCCACAAATGATTAATTTGATAATCAAATAGTCACCGATTATTTTGGCGACTAGTAAACTAATCGGATCATACTGTAAATATGTAGCATATTTACAGCACCAATCAAAAGTCTGGACACTTTCTCATCAAATCTGATGGAAAAACATGTCCAAACTTTTGATTGTTGGTGCGTGTTTATACAATTAAAAAACTGACCAGACAGAAAGGCAGGGAAGGCAGGGAAGGGTGCAGTGGCAATTTTTAGAGGAAAAACAGAGTTTATTAACTATAAACGATTAGTTGATTTTGAAATTGGTCACCAACTATTTCAAAAGTTAATTTATTAGTTGATTTATCCACTAATCGTGGCAGCCCTACTGTGTATTATATTAGTTTTTTACTGTTCTAAATACCTCCTACCTGCCTGGGGACTGAAGATGGAGGTTAGCCACTGGTTACAGTGTTGAGTATTTACATGGAAATGTATGTTAATATGCCCGGTCCCTATTATAAATAAATAAATTGAAATTGATAGGATAAGAGAAAAAGAAAGAAAAAAGAGACAGCAAGAAATTGCTGACCAGAGAGCAATGGCGTAGCCACGGGTGTGCCAGGGTGTGCTGGTGCCACCTCCTGACCTGACTGTAGGTCAGACTCGCCCAGCAAGCATTGCAGGAGCGCAAACTACTGCTAATAGCAATGAAACAGAGTTCTCTTTTTCTTTACAGACAGATGGATGAACTGAAACGTTTTCAGAGAGACTCTTATAGAAGAATGAAGCTGCTGCCTGCATCAGACGCATTACCAGCTGGACGCATTACGCGCGCAGAGCAGGCTTTATGGACTTGGTTTGGAGGCCTCTGGACTGACTGTTTGCTCATCTCTCAAATGGAAAGTGGACGGGAGACATCAGTTTCCATCCATAATGGAAGTGTTGGACTCGTGACAAAGATGAACTGTTTACTGCGCATTCAGGTAACACTGCCTGTTCCAAGTAGCGCTTACAACCACCAGCAGAGCTACGATGCTCACACAGAGACTGAACAGCATCTCCTGCTCATCTTTGAAAAAGAGCTCTGAGAAACTGGACTGATGAAACAATAAATGCACCAAGCCGCCGTCTTTCCTTTAAAGGCGTCATGAGAAGATGTTCCTGTCAACAATTTTTGCAATATTCGGTAAAATTGGGTTCACTACTCCATACACTATGATTAATTAAAAGCTTTAAATATATAAATATTATTATACATAAGCTGTGAAAGTAGTGGGGCTGGAAAAGCATCCGCCAATCATCTCTGCATTCCTTAACTTTTTCATTTGTCTACCGGCTCGTCAATCACTTTTACTACCGTAGTAAGAACGGGTAATAGGCGAGACTGATTAAGGAGAATGAATGATTGGTGAGAGTAATACTGCGACCCAAAGCTGCGCGCACTCGTCTGACGTTTACAGCAGGTAGCTAACATCATTCTGCTAGCAGTTAGCGACGTTCAGACAACATCTGTTTTACTTGCGTTTGTGACATGATGGAGAATCTGCACCTGCTGTCTGCTAAACACCGGAGTGACTCGTGCACGTTATTCTGTGGCCGGAGTCTGTCTGCTATGAATCTAGCAGGTTGGTCTTGCGCATGCACATTATTCAAAAACTCGCTAACAGTCTCTGCTTTCTGAAATGCTGAATCATCTTCCATAACACCTTTAAACTGAGAGCTGCAGTGCGCACAGGTAAACAGCGATGTGGTTGTCTTTTACTCTGCTGCTAAGCCCGACAGCTGCGTTCAGATGGTTAAATAGCTGTTGATCATGTATAACGTGTAATGGATAAGTAATGGCTCTGCACGCATTAGTAGTTATATTTCACTATGTTAGTCTTATTGGGCAGCAATGATTGTTAGGTTTTTTGTTTGTTTGTTTGTTAGATTGCGAAGTATGCTCTTTCTATTCGGCTACTTTATTGATTTATTTGAGAGCATGTCACGTGTGACCTGCTGTAAACTACTGTTGACTATTGCTGATAGAACGCACATATCGTGTGGAGACGTTTGGTGTTAATATAATGTATTTGACAGACATACACTCTTTTGAATGTTAGTGGAGGTGTAAAACTGATCTTTTCTGGCTACGCTAGTGCCAGAGAGCGCACAGAGAAGAGACAGGATGCAAGATGGATGCTGAATTAGCCATCGTACGGCGACGACTCACTGAGAAAAACCTACCAAAGTTTCTGGTGTCTGCCTGTAACTGACAATACAGTTACATGAAGGGCTTGTATGATGTAAAATTAAAATGATTTATTCTAATTGAGTCATTTGTGTCAAGTTCCTCAGCACAAAAAAGGCAACATAACATTTTAGCACCACATCAAACTTTGTGGGCTGGTTGAGTTCATCTATGTCACCTACATGTATTTCTTTTATAAAAGCCACCACACTGATTTCACTGAGAGTCAAACATACATATGAAAATAAAAAGAAAATTGGCTCTGATAACTTGTAATTGCTGGATGAAATAGATTCTAATTATACACGAATGATTTATTTGAAGCTTGCTGGCATGGCGTTCTGCGGCCATCGAGCTTTCATCATCAGCGCTGTCTGTGTGAGAGGACTCAGCTCAGAGAGGAGCTCCTGTACCAATAACACCAACCATCTGTTGGATCTAAATCAGGACTCCGTCTCCCCACCTACCTCCTCTGTGTTGTTCTCTCACCTAAACTGTTTACATTTTAATCTCTACCCCTCCTCCTAACTCTCCTCACCTCCGCTCGCTCTCTTTCTGAAGAAGCCGGGGAGCAGGTGGGGCTGTATTCAGTCAAATATTTTACATTTGAGAAAGATGCCAGAGAGAAACTAATCAGGCCATCGGCTCTGCAGATGAGCTCAGTCTCACTGATTGTCTTGTTTAGGATTTGCTTGCTTGGCACACGATCCAAACACACCCACTGCCATAACAAAGCTATTCTGCCATCAAATACTGTTTGTCTGCAGTTATGCTTCAGTGTGTGCATATAAAGAACGTGCATGAGCACATATGTGTGTGTGTGTATGCAAGTATGTGGGATAATGAACCAAATGAACCACTGCTGAGGGCCAGATTATCGACTGGCAGTGACTCCTGTTAACTCATCAGCAGACAGGAGGAAGCAAACGTCTTAGAAAGTGTTTTTTTCAATCATCAGACTCCAGTGTGAACAGTCTGCAGCCCAACATACACACACACCCACACACACACATCTATATTACAAGTTTAATGTTTCTATTTAATATTTGTTTACAAAGTGCATGGTTTCTTTGTTATAAATTTATCTAAAGTGTTTTGTTCTTTTTTATATTAAAAAAGTTGTAAAATTACTTTTCATTGTGTCCTTAATTTTATTAATTTAGGAGTAAAATTCAGTATCAGCCCCAAAAATCAGTAAGTTGTATCAGCCATCAGCTGAGGTTGATGAGAATATATTGGTATCCGCTGATCTCTAATCAGGCCAAATAGAATTGATTGGTCTGTATTTTCTGTTCGATTTTTTTCCTCTTTTACTTTTTGCTTATCGGCTACACTACAAACATGTTTTCACTAAAGATACAGGGAAGATTTATTTAGATTCAGTTCAATTAAGCATTATTTTACCGGCCAATTCAATTCACCTCAAGCCAGTGTTAAAGCAACGCTACATACAATTGTGCTTGAAAGTTTATATCCCCTCCCAATAAAGACAGAAAAAATAGGCTGTCAGTGAAATAAGTTGAAATTGACAAAAGTAATAATAAATCATTTTTTAAAAATGAAAATCATGACACTGATTTTGAATTGTGGTATAATAGCCGTACCGTACCGTCTTCTTCCGCTTATCCGGGGGCGGGTGGGGGGGGGGGTGCCCCAAAAGGGGGGAGCACAGTCCCCTCTCTGCCCAAAAAAAAAAAAAAAAAAAAAAAAAAAAAAGGGGTGTATAGAAATATGAAAAACAAAAAATGAAACAATCAAACAGGCATGATAGGGCTCCTGAACAAAAACTAGAGGTGTTTTCTGTAACGTCCAATCAGACTTCTTCACCTGTTGACAAGTACTTTGGTCCACTGTTCATGAGCAAGGTGCTCTAATTTGTTAGGGACAGTTTTGTTTGATTGTTTTATTAAAATTATTTATCATTATTATTCTTAAAGACACAATTCAAAATCAATGCTTTAATTGACTAAATTATAATTTTGTAAATTTTTTATCTATTATTACTTTTTCCAGTTCCTTGTTATTTGAATTACTATTGTGAATTTAGCATTTCTATAATGCGAGTGCACAGAAACTTTCTAGCATAACTGTATGTTCCTTACTATAAATGTACTTCTTAGATGTTTTGATGGTACTCTGACATTAATTATGTACATTCCTGGAGTTGTTGTTGTCTCACAGCTCCACAACATATTTTCTGCACCCCTGATTCCCTTATGGCACCACTTCACAGGCCAGCAACTGGATATCAACACGCTGGCTTAGAACCATGACTGACACCTGAGGGGATATGATCAAAGGCAGAGAAGAAAGTAAAGAAAAGACAAGAATCAACATCAGACGGACTTATACTGGCTGGAGAGAATTGAGAGAAGAGACAGGATGCAAAGATGCCACATTAGCCTTCGCTAGGGGGTGCCGAAGTGCAGAAATCTGCCAAAGTCCAGGAGTGCAACTTTAAAGACAGTCCAATGCAAAAGACATTCAATCTTATTCACAAAGCAAATCCATTCTATGACCCTCATGAGTCAAATTTGTAATAACTCATTTAAGAAAAACTATTCCCTCGCTAAGGAAACTTCAGTACAATCCTCCCACAGCTGCAGAATGTGACAGTGAAGAAAAAAAAAACTCAGGACGGAAAGCCTCCAGCAGAATCCCTCATTATTACGAGCCTAAAAGCCAGGTCAGAACCTGTTGAAATATACATTTTTCTCTCAGCTCCAACATGAAAAAGACCCAGTAGGCAGTCAGTGGAGATGTGCGCTCGTAGATCACTTTCACGTCCTTCTCAAGTCTCAAAGTTAACAAGCTCTGCATTACAATGCTGGCTGGATGTAGCCCACGGGCAAAACTATAAATCACCGTGACACACAAGAAATTATGATGTTTATTACATGATGAAGTGTGTTTATTCTAACACTCCAAAACTGACGGTATCTGTCATAAATCTTCCCATAAAAGTCAAGTAATATAAGAGCGTCGCCTTGACGAGTGTTAATGAAAGGAGAGCTCTATAAATAGCCTGGAGGCGTGCATGTCAGGTGGATTACAATTTATCCATCAGAAAACACTGGGGGAAAACAAAAAGATGAGAGAGGCAGTTATCGACCTTCAGGCTCGAAGCATGAGAGACAACCTGGTATTCTCAGGCATCCCAGAACAGACAGATGAGAACCCCGAGGAAACGGTAAAAGCCTTCATTCATAAAGAGCTGAAACTCCCTGCTGATTTAGCCAGCAGTATCGGCTTTCACCGTGTACATCGCATAGGAGGCAAAAGAACGGATTCACGCAGACCCAGACCGATTGTGGCCAAGTTTGTTCACTTCAAACAAAAAGAGCAAGTAAAGAGACAGGGCCGCGAGCTAAAAGGGACCGATTTTGGGGTAAACGACCAATACCCGAAAGAAATCCTGGACCGGCGTAAAGTTCTGTTCCCCATCAGGAAGAAAGCCATGTCGGAGGGCTCTCGGGCTGCTATCGCGGTTGACAAATTATTTATTAACGGACATCTTTACCGGGACCCAAACATCACCCCGTGGCTCTTCTGATGTCAGGTACAGTTCAATCCCATATCCTTCTAACTGTGATTATATGAATTATTATCTGTTATGATCATAATTGCTAATTTCACTACCGTTTCGACCTCACCGCTCACAACACGATGCACTTTTTAAACCTCTGGTTTGTCGTTACATTTTTTCTTTTTTCACCTTTTATTACTTTCCTCCCTTCCTCCTTTTTCTTTCACTTTCACACACTGAACGGTCATTTCATCCGCGACTTTATAAACATTAATAACCCCGAGGGCAGAAGGTCCAGTTCACGCAGCGCGAGGCACATAAGCAGGCGCGCGCACATACGGTGAGATACGCACAGGTAGGCACGCGCGCGCACATGGCGAGATACACACAGGCAGGCACGCGCGCACACACGGCGAGATGCACACGGGCAGCAACCGCGCACACACGACGAGATACGCACAGGCAGGCACGCGCGCACACACGGCGAGACACGCACAGGCAGGCACGCGCGCATACACGGTGAGATACACACGGGCAGACACACGCGCACACAGACTGCAGGACGAAACGGCGCGTGCACACTCGGACAAAGGCGATCATCCATCTGGCAACTCAGTACTTAGACGGGACTGCAGAGATACGCATACAGACGCACGGCTTTATTGATATGTATGTGACACTCATTTCAGCGTTGGTTGAATGAAAATAGTCACCTGGAATGTGCACGGAGCTGGCACAGGGGATAAGAGATTAAAAATTTTCAATCGGCTTAAAGACCTCCAGGCAGACATTGTTTTACTGCAGGAAACACATTTACCAAATCCCTCAGCAGAGCTCCTTAAGACAAGACAATTTCCACACGTGTATTTAGCTGGTTATAATTCTAGACAAAGAGGTGTAGCTATTCTGGTTAATAGCAGGTTAAAATTTGAAATGGATGACATAATCAGAGATCCACAAGGCAGATTTATAATAGTCACATTAAATGTTCAGAATCTTAAGGTATGTATTGCGAATTTATATGGACCGAACATCGATGACCCATTATTCTTTGACTCATTTTTCTCTGCTTTGCATAAGTACTCAGATAGAGCAATAATACTGGGCGGAGACTTCAACATGGTGTGTGATCCAGAAATAGACAGGCTTAGTCCAGCAGGAAACAGTAAAAGATGGCAGTCATTAGAAATTGTTAAACAGTACATGAAGGACTTTGGCCTCTGTGATGCGTGGCGATCACTCAACCCCCACCACGAGACAATATACCTTCTATTCTGCGGTCCACCACTCCTATTCTAGATTAGATTACTTTTTAATCAGCAGCTCACTGATGAGTGAAATCTCAGAAATAGAAATCCACCCAATAACCATCAGTGATCACGCACCAGTATCAGTAGCTCTGAGAAATAAAACTGTTAAACCAACAACAAGGAGTTGGAGATTCAACACCTCATTACTGAAAGATCCTGAGTTTATCAGCTATTTCAAAAGAGAATGGTCCATTTATCTAGAGAACAACGACTTACCAGAAACCCCAGCATGTGTCCTTTGGGAAGCAGGTAAAGCAGTAATGCGAGGAAAAATAATTTCCTTCTCTTCTCATAAGAAAAAAAAAAGGAAGCTGCAAGAACCTCAGAATTAGAAATCAAAATTAAATCACTAGAAGAAGCCTATCAGGTCAACCCGGAGGAACACATGCTGAATGATATAAGGAAACTCAAGCTTGAGTTAAACAAAATAATAGACCAAAAAACGCAATTCCTGGTTCAAAGACTTCGTTTAGAAAACTTCGATCACAGTAACAAGTCTGGAAAGCTTCTAGCTAATCAGTTAAAAATAAACAAGGAAAAAGCGACAATCTCCTCAATTAAAGACTCAGAAGGAAGTATCAGCCATGATCCTGACCAGATAAATAATATCTTTAGAAATTTCTACAGAACACTATATGAATCCCAAATAAACCCCACAGATGAGAATATTAATCAATTTCTCAATAATCTAATTCTCCCAAAACTACAACAGGAAAATATGACGGCTTTAGATTCACCCCTCTCAATAAATGAATTACATGACGCTCTGCAACATATGCCCAATAATAAAGCCCCAGGCCCAGATGGATATCCGGTCGAATTTTACAAAGAGTTCTGGACAATTCTGGCTCCCACTTTTTTATAAAATGATACTAGAAATAAAAGAGAAACAGAAAATACCACCAAATATGAATTCAGCAAATATCACCGTATTATTAAAACCAGGTAAAGACCCGACACTTCCAGCTAGTTATCGGCCAATCTCATTAATAAATGTAGATCTTAAGATAATCAGCAAAGCACTCGCTAAAAGGATAGAAAAAAATAACTCCTCTGATAATACATCCTGATCAAACTGGTTTTATTAAAGGTCGACATTCTTCTACTAACACACGCAGGCTGATTAACCTAATAGACTATGCTACCATTCATAATCTGGAATCCACTATCATCTCGTTAGATGCAGAAAAAGCCTTCGATCGTGTTAACTGGAAATTCCTGTTTGCAACATTAAATAAATTTGGTTTTGGTCCTTATTTCATAGACTGGATAAAAATACTTTATAACAACCCTAATGCATGTGTGAGGACCAATGACCAAACTTCTCCAAGTTTCTGTTTACAGCGAGGCACCAGGCAGGGCTGCCCGCTCTCCCCTTCACTTTTTGCCATTTTCATTGAACCACTAGCAGCCGCTATAAGACAGGACAGAGATATTAAAGGGATCCCCGGCAAAAATCTAGAACATAAAATAAGTCTCTACGCAGACGACGTACTGCTTTTCCTCCAGAACTCATCAACATCTCTCTCCCAGACAATCACATTGATCAATAAATTTTCAATGATATCTGAGTACTCTATTAACTGGACCAAGACTACAGCTTTATCTGTTAATTGTACTTTACAAAATATCCCTAACACCACAATACAGTCTGGTAATATCAGATATTTAGGAATAAATATTTCTCCACAACTTTCAGAGTTAATAAAGTTAAATTATGTCCAGCTATTAAAGTCAATAGAGGAAGATCTCACGCGATGGAAGCACTTACCCATATCACTCATGGGAGAGTTGCTACCATCAAAATGATGGTTCTACCGAAAATTAACTACTTGTTCTCAATGATACCCACCAAACCTTCCTCCAGTTGGTTTAAGTCACTGGACTCTCACATTTCCAAATTTCTTTGGAAAAACAAGCCATCACGTATCAGTTTAAAAACCTTACAACAGGTAAAAGACCGGGGAGGGTTAGACTCACCCAATTTCAATTATTATTTCCTAGCAAATAAGCTACAATTTATTTCCAAATGGCTGAAACCTACCCATCTAGATGAACCGTGGCTAGACACAGAACAAGCATTATGTGAGGATCTGGATGTCTCTGATTTGCCGTTCATCAGTTCAGCAGTCAGATCTCATAAATGCTTTAAAAGTATCAACATCTGCTCTACTCTGAAAGCATGGTGGGAATTCCTGAAATTAACCGAGTCTTCTATTATTCCATGTAAACTCACACCCATCTGGAATAACCTGGATATTTTACAAAACAAGAAAATGATTAATTTTGTGCATTGGAAGGATAAAGGAGTAAAACAATTACAACATATCATTGAAAATGGAAAATTCCTGTCATTTAATACACTTACCTTACAATACGGGATCAATAGTACTAAATTCTTAGAATACCATCAACTTAAATCTATATTAAGCAAAAAATATACCTCTAACCAACTGATCTTGCAGACTCCGGTCAGGGTAGCAGAATTCCTGAATCTCTCTATCCCCAAACTACTGTCGAAAATATATAGATTATTATTAAAACTGGATGATTCAATTTCCCTTCCAACTTCGAAGTGGGAGGCTGACTTGTCCAGAACCCTTAACCAAAACACATGGACACAGATATGTTTAAACACGTTCCTAATGACTAAAAACTCAAATATACAGTTGATACAATTCAAGGTTTTACACAGAGTACATTACACAGGACAGAGGATGTTCAAGATGGGTCTGTCACCTTCAAATATTTGTTTGCACTGCAATGAGAATACAATAGACAATTATCTTCACGCCTTGTGGTCTTGTCCACCTGTCCAGAGGTTTTGGCTTCAGGTATGTGATGACCTGTCAGCGTGGCTCAGGTGTAACTTCCCTGCAAGCCCCACACTGTGTTTACTGGGGGACTTGGATGAGATCAATACGGTAACCAATTATGCACATATGATACTTACTGTATTATGTATTGCAAAGAAAACTATCTTGGTAAACTGGAAATCCAAAAATAATCTGAGCATTAGCCAGTTTAGGAATCTCTTAGTAGACCATATCAGTATTGAGATGATGTCTGCCTCCTCTAAGAACCAGTTAGATGAATTCCACTCCCTCTGGTCCCCTGTGATTAGCTCCATCACTTAACGTTGGTGTAGGAGAGCGGCCTCGGCGATGTGGGGGTTGGGTGCCGGCGAGTGCTTGATGGCTATGGATCCCTGGCGGTTGACTTGGGGGGGGTCTGGGCTGCCTCGCCGCTGGGGCGGGGCTGTATCCAGCCCGATGGGGGGCATGAGGGTCAGCGGTTGGGGCTGCTCTGCGGCGGTGGGCGGGTCGCTGGTGGGGCCCTGGCCGGTGGCTGTCGGCTGGCGCCGGGTGGCCGGGGTCGTCCCGGGGCGGGGGGGGGCGGGGGGCCCTGGGCCCCGGTGCTCCGGGGTGGCCCCTGCCTCCGGGGCCGGGGGACCCGGCTTGGCGCTGGGGGGGGGCGGGCCGGCGGGGCGTGCCTCCTCTGGATTAGGCCGGTCCTCACGACCTGGTGACGTCTGGTCACTGCGCCGGGGCGCCTCTGCTGTGTGCGTGCGGGTGTGTGTGCTGGTGGGGGTGTGTGTGTGGTGGGGCTGGGGGGTGTATCGTTGTCGTGTCTGTGTCGGGATGTGGGCATCCGGGATGTTGGTGTCGCGGGGGCGGCCGTGTGGGGGGTGTGGATTTCCCCTGTGCTTGTCCTGCGTGTGGGGCTCTGGGGGTCGCGGACGGAGCTGCGCTTTCCGCCGGGGTGCTTGGTTTTCGGCGGACCCGTGGTCATGTCGTGTCGTATCGATGTTGGGGTGTCTGGCGTGGCTGTCGGGGTGTGGGGTTTTGTCCATATCGTTCAGCTCTAGTGTGTGGAGGTGGGGGGTTGCGGGGTGGCCGGGTCTTTTCCACGCCGGGTGCCTGTCCCGCCTGGCCGCTGTGTCGGTTGGGGCTGGCCTGCGCTGGTGGTCTTGTACGGGTTGGTCTCGCGTGGTCCGGGGGCTGGGGGCGGTGGACTTGTGGCGTGGGGGGGGCTGGTGGCCCCGCGGTCCCCGTCCTTGGTATGTGTAGGTGGGTGTGTGACTGGAGGGGGGCGTGAATGCGGTTGTGTGTGTGTGTGGCTGCCTGTGGGGGGTGTGGAGATGGGTGGGTGGGTGGGGGTGCATGGATGATGGGTGTTTGGGTGCGGGGGTGGTGGTGCATTGGTGGGGTTTGTGTGTGTCAGGTTGGGGGGGGGGGGGGGGGGGGGAGGAAAGGGGGAGAAAAAGAAAAAAAAAAAAAAAAAAAAAAAAAAAAAAAAAAAAAAAAAAAAAAATAGCAGCTCTGCGTGCCTCTTGGGGGGTTTGCGAGGCCTGGGGATGTTGGGCCGGTGACTCTGGCCCCTCCGCCGACCCTTTCCGCTTCCGTCCCTTTTCCCCCCTCCCTGGCCTGGCGTGGTCGAGCGCCCCCAGGGGCTGAGGCTGGCCCCTCTGTGCTGAACGCCGGACGCCGGGCCGTGGGGGCGGCCATGCCTGCCCTTTCTGCCCTGGGGGATCCCGGGAGGCAGGGGTACCTAATGCCGGTAACGGCTCTTCTTCCAGGGGGGAATTCATACCCCCCTGGTCTCCCTTCCCAAGACCCCCCCCCCCCCCCTGCTCTACCTCACACACACACACGTAGGGTTTTGGGGAGGGAGCGTGTCAAGCGGGCGTGGTGAGGGAGGGCACCAAAGTGCCTTTGCTTGCCACGTCTAGAGGCAGCCTGCTCCCCAGTTTTAACCACACTTAGACACCTAAACACATAAAATAACAACAGCTCACAACCACTTCTGAGGGGCGGGCCATATAGTGTGTGGTAGGAGGGAGGGGCCGGTTGGGGGGACATGCCCCCTACGCGACCCCACTCCCGGCATGACTTGGCACTGCCCCTTAGTTTTAACTGCAAACAACACACATCTTACACACACAGTCATGAGTGGGGGGTGGGGGGGGGACAGGGTCCTTTCATACCCCGGTCTCCCGGGCGCTACTGGGGGGAGGGGGGACAGTGGCTACTTCACGCGCCAGTGGTTAAGGCTGGCTGCATTGCGGGGGATCTGCTGGCCTGGGGGATGCCTGGCCTGCTGCGTCCGGGGGTGGGGGATGGGGGGGGTGGTGGTGGGGGGAACGTGTTGGGGGCTTGGAACTCGCGGCTCCTTTCCCGGCCCGAGCTACCACTCAGGAGGCACGAGGGCAGGGGCAAGAGAGAGGTGGGTATGTGAGAATAATGAATGAGAGTGTGAAGGAGGAAATGTGGGAGGGAGGAACTTGGGCTGGAAGAGGGAGGAGATGTGGGTAAGTGGTTGAAGGAAAGGGGGGATGGAGGAAGGAGTGGCATGCTCGTGAGTGTCTAGTAGGGATGGTCGTGAGGGGCTGAAGGAAGGAAGGGCGGGAGTGTGATAGGTCAGAGGGATGGGCGGGGCTGGACATGTAAGGGGGGGACTGTATGGGGTATTGGGGGTATAGGGAGGTGGGGGCGTATGTGTGGGGGGGGAGGGGAGGGGTTGGTGCAGTTATGTGGGGGGAGTGCATGTGTGTGTTAGAGGGTATGAGGAGGTGGGGGTAGGTGTGGACGGTAGAGGGAGGAGAGTGTTGGGGGTGGAGAGAGGAGTGAGTGTGGGTAGGTAAGGTCAGAGAGCGGAGTGGGTGGGTGTATGCGTGTGTGGGGGGGGGTACACGGAGGTGTTGGGTAGGGCTGGGCGGTGTGGGCGGAGGTTCGTACCTCGGTATTCGTGCCGGGCATCTTGGTGTCGGTGCGGTGCGGTGTGGCTGCGGGTTGGTTGGGGGCCGGGCGCTTTGGTGGGGGGTGCGGTTTTGTTTGTGGCTTCCGGGGTTTTTTGTGCGGGGCGGGCGCAGGGGGGGATCTGTATCTTGTATGTGGTTGCTCTTGCGGTATTGATGTCTTGGGTGCCTGTGTCTCGATGTGGGGGCGGTGACGGTATATCTTTCAGCCCCAGTGTTGGGGTAGGTGTGTGGGGAGTGTGTGTGTGAGCGTGGTGGCGGGGTAGGGGGTGGGAGAGGTGGTGGCGCCCTGGTGTCAGGTGTATCAGGGACTTTGGGGTGGGGGCTGGCCTGCCCTGGGGGGCGTCGTCTGGGGGGTCCGGTCCTCCTGGGTTTCGGTTGGGCCGCCCCGGGTCCGGGGGGGGGTGGCTGCTCCTGGGCGCTTGGGCCCTGGGCCCGGCGCTGTCTCCGCTCCGGGGGACGCCCGGCGCCCGGTGGGGTCGGCAGCTGCTGGTCTTGGTCCGCTGGGGCCTGGGCCTCCAGACTGCGGGGGGCTCCGGCTGGGGCCGCTTTTGCCGCCCCTTCGGGGGGATGCATGTCCGCTCTTTGGGGGGGGGGTAGCTGGGATCTGGGCCTCTGGGTGGCTGCTGGGGGCCTGGGTCGCGAGCCTTGCGGGCTTCCTCCTCCTTGCAGAGACGAGGCTGCATCTGCATGACTGTATCACCACGGAGCACCCTTTATTATGCATGTTGACACTGTGACACTGCTTCCCATTGCGATGACTAGGTCGTACCTCTTCTTTACTTCCCATTGCGATGACTAGGTTGTACCTCTTCTCTACTTCCCATTGCGCTGACTAGGTTGTACCTCTTCTCTGCGTAGTTCTGCGTGTGTTTGTATGATCTGAGGATATTTAAGCCACCTGCAGGTACTCCTGTAGGGGATTGCTTGTTTTGTTTTCCAACAGAGACCTTGGTTGTTTAGGGATCGCGGTACAGATGTACCAGTGAACTGTGTAAGTGGATTCATGTTTTCTCTTCTCTCTCTCTTCCTCTTCCTTACTCCTCTCTCTCTGTTTCACTTTCTATCATTACCTCTATTCACTTTCATTTCTCCCTTGTCAGGCCCAGCAGTATGAAATGGAATGGTGTAATAGACAAATGTTTAAATAAAGAAATAAAATGAATAAACATGATATCAAGTGGAGCCTTATGTTCATAAAGCTCCGCTTGATAAAGCAAAACTGTTCAACAGAATAAAGCAATCAGATTTCCATTCTGCTTGCTTCAATGCTGGACAGGACAAGTAAAAAGAAAAAAAAAAAAAAAAAAAAAAAAAAAAAAAAAGAAAACACTGATGTGCTCATATACCTGTAAACATACTGTCTGATCAGTGCAGTGATGTCGATGAACTCAATGAGGTAACGGAAACGTAACTGCAGCAGTGAGAATGATCACTGCTGCATTTACGTATATACACACCACTCACAAAAAGTTAGGGATATTCAACTTCCAGTTATAATTTAAGGAAAATGTAAAATGTTCACACCTCATTGATGTTATATCATGTATGTTGGACATTTAAAGACACACAACGTAACTTTAAGACCTTAAAAATCTGTGTTTCTGACTCGTTTTGATGTCACACCAACATTCATTATGCGCATTTTCGAGCTGTCAGTGCCCAGAGGCGTCCCGGGGCTCAGAAACAGCACTATGTAAGATTCCCATCCGGGACGCGACCGAGACGTTGCAGCCAACTATTGGTTGCAGCACCGCGTCACTCACTAGCAACCGGATGTAAACCAAGTATCAACATCGCGGGTGTTTTGAACGCGCATCATGTCGAATTCGGTAAAGAAACGCAAGGAAACATCACCGGAGGAAGAGAGGAAAAGAAACAGAGGAAGAGACAGAACAAGAGTCAAGATAAGACTGTCTTTTACTGGCTGGAGTGAGCTTACAGTACAGGTACGAACAAGATGGATGCTAGTTTAGCCGCCGACAGGGGGCGTGTCACTGACAAAACTGCTGAAAGTTCCGTTGTGTGTCTTTAAAGGGGAACCTCAGTAACTTTTTTACCTCAATAAATGCTTTTTCGGAATCCCCGTGGGGCTAAACAAAGTGTTTACGGAGCGATTCAATGTTTCCCCCCCTCCCGCCGGGGCCTCTGGCCTGCGAGCAGCTAAATACAACTTTGCCTGCGCCGACCCGAGCAGAACTTGCGACAACAGAAACCGCTGTACGGTACTCAGGTCCCCTATCTACCGAGCTGCTTCCAGCGCTGATTTGAACCAGACTACCAGCGCTAATTCGAAGAAAACATTTCTTTAGCTTCCACCACCTAAACACGGCTCCTGGCTCTCATAACAAACTCTTTGCTGGACCAGAGTGATTCACGTAGCTGCGCTGCCTGGGCGCCGGGTGAAGCATCACTGCTTCAGGCTCAATAATCACTTGTCACGTCCGCAAAAAGTAAATAAAAGTTCATATTCTTTCCTGCTTCTCGCCAACACCAGTGAAAAATATAATCCACGGCATATTTACCCGCAAATCGCGGGTAAAACGTCCCGTTTCAGAAGAGACAGGTCTTTGCTTTGAGCAGAGGGAGACAAGATGCTGCTACCAACGCAGCAACGTAGCATCAACAAGCTAGTAAAAGCTTAGAAATATATCCAAGGATCAAAATAGAAGAAAGACAGGTAGAGAAGCCGTCTGTGTGCTGTGGGGGTGTAAGGGGGGGTTGAACACGACAGTAAAAGGACGCCACTAGGGGGAGCCCCGAGCTGAAGTTACTGAGTTCTGCTTTAACTGGAACTATGATGTGGTCATTCCTCCATCTCAAAGAATTTATTGTTAGGTTTATTCTGACATATACATACAAAAACCCAAATATAGCTAAATTTTTATGAGTATATACATATATATATATATATATATATATACATTAGGGATGCCACGAAAATTCGGCCACCAAAACTTTTCTATTTATATTGCAAAACTACACACTCAAAAATAGAGGTACCAACTTGTACTTAAAAGGGTACAAAGCTTGTCGCCGGGGGGTTCCTTTTTGAAAGACATTTCTGTACCTTCGGTCCTGGTCCATTTTTGTACCTTATCAAGCTGTATGAGTTAATAAAGTACAATTAAACCAATTAAAAATGATGAATAAAAGTCAAAATAGAGATTGTGATAACAATCAAAGATGCTAATAATAAATGATTATTATATAAATATTAGGCCAAACAAATATAAAATTATACATATAATTATTACTATGATAGCTATGAAAATCATAATATAATAATTATATTAATGTTAAGAAGGACTGCTTTTTTTATTTTTTATTTTTTTTTGTCTTTTTATTATTTTTTCGGTCAAATTCATTCATTTGAAGATACACAACACATTTTTCACTGGAGTTAACATGACCGAAAGGGTTTAGGCTGAAGTTATAATTGCCTAACCCTATTTACAATTACGACATTTTGTCAACTACGACGGAACCAAAGAAACATACTATATTATGCTAGCAAAAATTGGTACAGAGGATGAAACTTCCGATAACAAATACGAAACAAAAACGCAAAAAAAGAAACAAAAAAAAAATATTCCACCCAAGAGACAAATAACTTAACCATAATATTCCAAAAGTATTATTTCCATTATTATCATTATTATTATTAACATCACAAGCATCAGTATCATTACCATCATTGTCAACATCATCACTATCACCATCAACATCCTCATTATCATCATTATGAATCCCCTGATTCAAGTGTTTTATAATTTTCTATGACTTTTAATTTATAGATTTTTTAAAATATATTTATTGTTCCGGAGGCCTTAAGTTGATTGTCTAAACTGTTCCATATATTAACTCCTCTAATTGATACACACCTACTTTTTAGTTATTGTACAAGTTATTTATAGTTATTGTACAAGCTACACACCTTTTTTTTTAATGCTGCAGGTACCCTTGGGGTTGAAATGGTACAAATTTGTACTTTATATTACTTTGGACCCTTTTTCATAGTATATAGGTACACTTCTGGCCTCATAAAGACCAATATTGTACTTTTGAGAGAACATTTGTATAAAATGTACCTACAGGTACAGAAATGTTCCTGTCTTGTACCTCTATTTTTGAGTGTATACACTACACACAAAAAATAAATCAATAAAGTTAAAAAAAAAAAAGCAAAATATCCAAACACTGGCCTAAAATATTGTCCGGCTGATGTATCGGTCTATCTTTCATCACAGCAAGTCTGCTGTTGGGCGTGCACACAACTAAAAATGTTTGGTCCATTCAGTCCAAACTGACTTCAGCCTCCATTCTGTGTCTCTGTTCTGGGAAGCAGCAGTCTGTTTGTCTGTCTGTCTGTCGGCAGCACAGTGAGGCTGCAGGAGAAGCAGCCAGACAAGCTGTCCTCACCAGGCTTTCACAGCAGAAATGTACCAAACAAAAACAGGCTTCCTGTTGTTCTGGCAAGAAGGAAATCAGCATTGTTATCTCAGAACTGATTAGCTGGACTTATATAACAGGTGTGTGTGTGTGTGTGTCTGACGGCATTAACACCAGAAGTGTCAGCAGGAGGCTTCATCGTTTTATTGCAGATACAATTGAAATGTTTCAGTCGTATAAAGCGTCTACAGGACAGATGAGTCCCACTTCAAAGTGGTTCTACCCGATGCAATTTTCAGTTCTTTTTCTATCGTACACAACTAGTGTGAAAAAAAATTGGAACAATTTTGTGCATCAAATCTTCTTCATCTGAACCGTAGAGCTCCATTGTTGTGCAAAAAAGGGAAAAAAAACATCAATGAAGTGCATGAAGATGAGGTAGACAGCGTTTTTTTAAGTTGCATGCACTATGCAGAGATCATAGAAGGTGCCATGACAACAACTTTCACTTTTCTGTGGTTTTGGGGGTTTAATATGATCTGTTGTGCACTGATGAGGTTGTGTGAATGTCAAGAGTGAGTATCAGCTGTTCATGGGCTGTCAGGTTTGTGTTTTTGTTCAGAAACAGTTGAATCAGACAGCAGCTAATTCTACAATTAAAGCACACCATCAAGCTAACAGCCTCCACTCCTCTTCCACCCCCGCTCTCGTTCCCCCTCCCCCAAGGTGATACACCTGTGAGTCGAGCTAGTCTGACTGTAGAACATGGGTGAATTTGGTTTCAAACAACTAGATTGAAAGGAATTTCTGCAGCAACACTGAAGGAGGCAGCCACAATGTTGTCATTCCCAAAAGTTTATTTATTTTCTAAATACTGTCATGTCTGATAATCACAGTTCGCTGTCTGAAGTGCCCATGATGCTAACAGATTGTCGTTAGCATCTCCGACCACTAGCCAACGGCTGTGTCTGAATCTTCACCCTATTCCCTACATCGGGCCCTATATAGGGATCACGCCATTTTGTCGTGGCGTCCGAATGTCTACAAAGAAAAAAGTAGCACTCAAAATGACCCACAATGCATCTTGAAAACTAGTGACCGTCGATGGTCCAGAGACAGGTTAATATAGACCACAATGCATTGCTGTAAGGTGCGCTGAATGGCGCGAGAATAAAACAACAGAAAAGAGATTAAACACAATATTAGTAAATAAAATATATTCACCTAAAATTATGGATTTGATTTGGAATGACATCTTTTCGTGCCTCAAGGGTGCAGCCATGGTTGCCACGGTGACAGCTAGTAATCATGTTTGTTGCGGACACAAAAGTAAGCTTTGTGTCCGAATCGCAGGCAGAATGAGGGCACTAGACAGTGCCGTATGTAGTGCAGCCCTATGTAGTGAATAAGGGGTTAGGGAGTGGAGAGGACATTCAGACACAGCCAAGGGGCAAACCTGCTGGAAGAATGTGAAACCAGGAAGTGAAGTTATGAATTGTAACTTTTCTCCATCTGCTAGGGGCTCCAAAACAGAGTAAATCACCATAGACCCCCATGTTAAAAAGGCCAACTTCACAGCAGAAATAAACATGTTTACAGCCTGGTTCAAAAATCATTTTAGGTTTAGTAGGTCAAGTTTACCTTCCTGTCAACTGTGAGGGGGTGAATTTTTTTGGAACTCATCCGTTTAGATGTTTAATCTTGAAATTACACATAATCAGGGGTGTGTCCTTTTGTTTGACATACGGCACACCTCCTCACCGGTGGCTAACAATTAGCTCCTTGTTTGCTCTCGGTAAGGTCTCAGTCTGCAGCAGAGTAGCACAATGGTGGTTTTTAGCAGCTAATAGCAAGTCCAAACGTGCCTTACTTTTATCCTTCCGCTTGGGAGGCTAGTCTTCCTTAGCTCCTGTTAGTATTGAGTTAGCTCAGTTAGCATTTAGCCCAGAGTATGTTGACCGTCAATCATTTGCCCCGAGGCCGTGCTGTGCCCATTTTAGTATTTTCCAGGAGTGACGACACACGAGACATGGCAAGATGGCGACGGTATGACACGCCCAACTGGCTTCACTTTTCTCTATTCAGACCAAAGTGGATACACCGTCCATCGTTAATGGTCTATGGACGCAGCCCTAGTTTCTCTAAATAAGGTTGTAGCCAATCAGAAATGAAGTCAACTTGGTCTCAGATCATATCATGACTGTACCCAACCCTTACTGAGGAGGGAAAACTGGTGTGCTAAAATAATTCCTTGCTGAAAAAAGGTGACACTCTTTTTCTTTGTAAATTGACATATGCAGCGATACCAACTACATTATATACAGTAGCTTATACTGCTATGGCATCACTCGTTTAAGACTGATGAACAAATGAGCACTGATGGTTTATTTCACAACCTTCCAGCTTGTCTTTAAAGTTTCATTACATGAATGTTAAATTTCTAGTAAATGTGGATTAAATGTATAATTGCAGTTAGCTGCTAATCTTGTTGAACCTTGAAAGAACATTTTTTCATCACATTTAGTACATTTCACTTACACACACACACACACACACACACACACACACACACAATGCTGTGCAGATCAGCTGCAGTATTTAGCTCACTACTTTGTTCAAGGACACTTTCACATGTGGACTGGAAAAGAACTACAAATTATACCACCACAGCATCTGAGCGACACAAAAAATAGGTTGGATTTTGACATAGGTGGGGACATAAAAGCGGTCCACGGAGGTCCCTGAAAGGGGGGCAATGCTTCAGGAAAGACATTTATTAGCAGTATCATGTAATTGAGTGGATCGGACGTCTGAACAAGTAGAAGTTTATAATGTAATAGCTTCTATTCAGGGATTCTATTTTCTTTACTCGTGGAATGACATGAGGATTATTTTACTCAATGATTCCTCAGTGATACTCAATGATTCGGGAGAGTTTGTAACAGAACGATGAAATCTCACAAGATTTTTTAAGTAAAATAGATCGATACCACATTTTTAAATACCGATTTGATATCGGCATATGAAAATATCACGATATTTCAGTGTATCAATAGTTTTTCCCACCCCCATTTTTCAAAGTGTCGGAAGCGGATAACAAAACTGCTATTTGCAATGACTGCTTATTTTTTTCAGCTTTAAAGGAATAGTACACCCACAGAATGATGTAACTTTATTTTCCACTTACCCTCATGGTGAGCAAGACTCTGGAGCACCCCCCAACTTTCATATAATGGAGTTTGCCGGGGTCCAAGCCAAAACGATCCATAAAAGTCCACAAAAACTTGTCAATATTCCTCCATACTGCTCGTCCAATGTAATCCAAGTGTCCTGAGTGGGTAGTGTCTAGAATTTGCTGGAAACCACATCATTTAGTAGATTTTTAGAGCCTAAACAGTAGAACATCTTACTTTCGCGAAGCACGCATAAGAGCGTTCACGAAACCACGGAAGCCTCGGCGTTCAGAGCCTACTTTGCCGATAATGCAAGCATAGAAGAAGAAATTTGCTGTTTACATTGTGCTAAGAGCGACAGAGCTGCAGACAAACCGGGACAAACAAGAGGGTCCAAGAGGGGTTGGATATTGATTTAAAACAGAAAGAAAGAAAAAGAGAACTCGCGATCTCGTCTGCCGCGGCTTCCGTACTTTCGTGAATGCGCATCGGCGTGCTTGCAGGAGATGGGATGTAGAACTGTTTAGGCTCTAAAAATATACTAAATGATGTAGTTTCGAGTAAATTCTGGATGCTACCCACTCAGGACACTTGGATTACATTGGACGAGCAGTATGGAGGAATATTGACAAGTTTTTGTGGACTTTTATGGACCTTTTTGGCTCGGGCACAATCGAACTCCATTATATGAAAGTCGGGGGGAAACGAGAAGCCTTCCTGATCGCCGGCTGCATTTGAGACATTAAAAAAGAGCTCCAGTCTTGCTCACCATGAAAGTAAGTGGAAAAAAAGTTACATCATTCTGTGGGTGGGTGTACTATTCCTTTAATATTGGTATCGATACCGGTTATCGGCCACGAGTTTTAAAACATGGGCCAAAATTCCAGTATCGTGCATCCTTTCTTATTTCCCTCATTTTTATGCTGATATTTGACCACTTCTTGTCCGACCCTTCTCCCCTTCTTTTTTCCCCCACTTGACATGATGAGTCTTTAGAAATCATTATCCGTTGAGTCAATATTATATTTTCTTAAAAGAGAAAATAAAAAAAATAAAACGTTAATATAATATTGTCTCACAATCAAAGTTGTGATTTACCCTCTACAAGCTGGGCTTAATTAACTTCCAACATCTTTAACTGGCTGGCAGTGCTGGAGGACGCCGGAAAGGAAGTCCTCACCCGACAGCATCTTATTTATTTCTGGTGCTATAAAGAGATAAATCCCTGATACTTACTCAGCTTCAGCAATAGTTTTCATTTCAGAAACTATAGTTTCCAGCTCTGTCTCGCTGCTCCAAACTGACCAAAAACTGATTCTTCTGTCAAACAAAAGATGCCTGAAATCACACCTGAAGTTCCTGAGAAACAGACACACTCCTGTATGACATAGAGGTATTACACACACTTACACACACGTCTTCAGTCTAGACATGTGGGCAGAATAATGACAGAAGAAAGCAGAATGTAGGTGACAGAGTGGGAAATGGAGGGACAGGGACAGAAGCAGAGGTAATGAGTATAAAAAAAACAAAGGAGGAGAAACGCTGAAACATCAAAGGCGGATGCTTTAATTCTTTCTTCTGATCTCTCAAATTATTCAATTTCATGCTTCTTGGTTTTCTTAAGAGACAACAAAGTTACAGGTTTGAGAGGACTGCTTGTATGTATGTGTTTTTTTAATCTAAGGTGGTAACATGCTGTAACTAGCTCCGGTTCAGTCCACAGTGTGGATAATTTACCATGCACAGACTTTGTAATGCAGGAAAATCATGCACACATTTACAGCAATATCATTTTATAAAGTTGATTGTATCTTGGTCGACTCGGGTGGCAGCGTGAAACGAGGTGAAGGACACAGAGAAACAACAAAGGAAGCGACTGTGGTCCTGCAGAGTACACTGTCCTTCTGTATGTCAACTATAACTAATTGAAGACCACCATACACTGATCACATGGAAAACACTGGGGGTTTTATAACGTCTTGCTAGAAATCATATCAATGTGGGGAGATGTGCGGATGCCGTCTACTTCATGCTGCATTTTAACCTCCAACCTGCCAGATCCTGACCAGAGGTCCGTTTCACAAAGCAGGTTCAACAAACTCCGAGTCTAAACCCGAACTCAGAGTTGATCTACTCCAAGTTAGGAAACACAGAGTTTTTCATTTTCAGAACAGCTGATTTGAATTGCTTTAATCAACTCAGGGTAGTTCAACCCACCCAGCAAAATTTGGTTGAAAAGACGCTGAAAAGACATCATGTCCATCCGTTGAAAATGTTGAAACGTGTTGATTTGATTGAAAAGGAAAGGGGAAAAGCCGTCTTTTAGTTAGACGTTGAAAAGATGCTGAAAAGACGTTTTTCGACGACTTTTCAACGTCTAATTTTGGGCTACATTTGGACCAAACTCAGCCCCATTTTCAACGTCTATTTTTAGGCTTAAATATGACGAATGATGATGATGAATTGTTGTCTTTCAGTGGTTTAATGCAGGTTATTATACATTATACTTAGGTAAATTTGTAATATTACTATTACATTCTCTATTTTAGTATTTCCACTTAATAAATTTGATTATTTTATTAGTACATATTATGTTATTTGATAACTGAAGGACATTTTTAATCTGTTTTTGTTTAATTTTATCATCACTATAATTCATTATTGTTTTAAAAGCGTTTCTTTCCAGTACTTGTGTTCTCCGGTTTTACTTATATCTAATATTGCCTTTGCATTTAAGATATTGATGCAAAATGTACAATCATGTGATTTTCTTTTAAAGGACAAAAAGTATCGGTATCGATATCAGTATCGCTGAAAAAGTGCCATAAACTGCTGGTATCGTATCGACATGAAAAATTTCGTTATTGCCCATCCCAAATTTGGTGGGGCATGGTTTAACGTGCACCACCAGGTTAAAAAGCCAGCATCGATGGAGCCCTGATTTGATGAGTCACCATGGCAACGGGGATGCAGGGGTGGGGATGCGTTTGTCATTGAATCGAACTAGTAAAGCCTCATACATAGAGTTTAAACTGCTGCTGCAGCAGAAAGAGAGACGCGTGGAGAAGATTCAAAGGTTGAATATGGAACATTTTTATTAAATGCTAAATTTCTTAAAAAATAATACCTCCTCGAGTCGTTTGAAGGGGTGCAGAATGAAAGTATTACATTTCCTAAAAATATATATATTTAGCCTGGAAATGAATATAAAGCAATTTTAACGGGTTTGACAATGGCATTATGTTTAGAGGTATGAATTATCGAGGCAAGTCGCCATGACATCTGACTTATTGGAATGGCGTAATAATTTCCTGTTATCGGCCCGATAATTATTGTGCATCCATAATATGTTTGACGGGAGAGCAAAACTACGTGTGGCGATCTAAAGAAAGGTTCCACCTTGAGTTGAACCCCAGTGGATGCTTTGTTCTTTTGTTCTTAAACGCATAGTCATGGTAAACTTATGAAATTCTAGTTTTTCCAACCAGAGGTTGGACTGGAGCATCATGAAGAGGTCCTGCATAGAAATTTTTGTTTAATTTTGTCTTTTGTTCTGCATGTTTCTCATATTCGTTGTCTCTTACTATTGAATCTCAGTTACTTTGTAGTAGTAACTAGCAAAAGTGAAGCATTTTTTCTATTTTTAAAGGATAACTTTCTTTTTTTTTCCAACCTTAACCTTATTTGTAGGAGTATTTACGTGCATTTACTCACCAGCAATTTCTCCATCCCTTTGACTCCTTCGGAAGATATTACGTTGAGTCGCCCTTCAGTGTACATCCAGTATAATGGTGTAGAAGGGGCCACTATAGAAGCCATCATCTGCAGCAAAGCTCCTTGATTTTCACCAATACTTTAAACCTAGGTTTGGCAATGTTGGAAAAATGGTTCGAGCAAGCGACATTTTAATAACACACACCACCCGAAACCACGCCTTCAGAGTACAGGGACATGTAAGCAGATGTTTTACGAGCAGGTTAACGATAACAGCCGGGTGGATAGCTCGTTAGCTTGATAGTAAACAGCTGGAAAACCACGTTTCTAAAGGCTTAACTTCACTCACCTCCAAATCCTTCTGCAGTGTAAAAAGTCCACATTGCAAACGTCAACACTACAGAGACTTAATCCTAATCTGCTGTTTTGGGTTTGTTTGTTTCGGGGTTTTTTGGCGCAGCAGCAGTTAGCAGTCCGTTAGCTATATTTGTTTACAATTAGTGGCGCACAGGGGTGTCACGTGGAGGAAGGTGAAAGGGGAGGGACAGACATAAAGGCATTGATTTGTTCTTTCTATAAGTTACGAATTATAAATTCCTGCCTTTTGGTGCGAATAGCAGGGGTTGGCCAGAGTCTTTACGGACCTGCAGCTCTCACAGAGGTCTGACTTTTTTCCTTCTTTTTTATGAATACATGATGTGTTGATACTGTCAGGATGGAAGGACCATTTCACCCAGTATAACAAAAAGTGTTTCTGAGCAGGATTACCAACTCTGGCGTTCAGTAGAAAGAACGAAAGAACAAGTACTATTGTCCTGTGAGTCCAGATTTAGCTTTCTGTTAGTTCTCCAGGTGTTGTAAACACTTTTCAGGGCCGCGTATTCATGATGCGCGCTTTCGTAGCCCAGCTGAGAAGAGCAGCCCGCTACCCAGTTAACAACAAAAACACAATTTTTGAAACTCTGAACCCACAGGACAGTAGTACTCGTTCGTTCTTTTACTGCAGATAATGCCTTATAAAGACCAATCCGGCCAAACGACACAGCTACACTGTCCGCCATTGCCACAGTGGCGTTTCTGTACATGTGTAATTAGAACAGATGAGAATCTGACTTTTTTCTTACCAAAATGGAGGAAATCTGGAAGGACGTCACATTCCTGGTTGTTAGAACATCAGAGGAAAACTTAAATGTGGTAATGAGTGAATAAGAAGATCACGGACATTTATTTCAAGAAGATTTCTACTGTCTGTGACAACACTGGACGGTGCTGCTCAGTCCACTGATGTCAGTGTGTTCGTATCAGGAGGAATATCGGCCAATCAGAGCAGAGGAGGAATAACTTACTGCCACAGTGGAGAAAACACTGGATTTAATCCCCAACAACAAAAACACGGTAAATTATGGTGAACACTCATTAATCTGACACTTTCTTTCACGTATCTATGCTTCCGAAAATGATGCACCGCATAACGTTTTCATGCTAGCTAATGCTAACTGAGACAGCTGTGGTGTTGCTGAGAGTTAATGACTAATCTGGGAGATATTGTGAAATATAAGGTTATTTGCTCTGATCAGGGCAACGTTGGGACCAGAAAATAAAAACAGTTCAGTTGCAAACACGAATGGATCAGGAAGACGGTGTCCTGCAGCCTTTAGTTTCATCTGTACGTGGTCTGTACAGTCCTTAAACAAAACCAAAAGCCAAAAATGTGATAACATAGAAAAGTAACCACCTTTGAAAGAGTTTCATTTTTTTAAACTTTCATAAGTAATCATGAGATGTGCGTGTTATTCCAGTGTGGCTTGTCATCAAAGCCAGTTTCCGGAGATGAATAATAGTTTAAATTAATGCTCCGATGTAAAAAAAAAAAAAAAAAGTCAGAATACTCTAGAGATCTCTGGATAACATACTTTTAGGTTATCATGACCTTAGACGACTGTCTAACGTTGTAAATCCAGATATTCATGCTGCTTTCCACGTTGGCAGATACGAGGTAATAGGGGATTATCACGCTTACCGGAAGTTCCCGGTATTTGAGCACTTCCTCTTCCGGGCCACGTTAACGACAGCCGTTCCTGCTCTGTTATACTGTTTAAATCGGATAAACTCCAAACATACTTCAGTTTTCATTCCAGACTGAAGTGATACTGGATCAAAAGAAAGTTATCCTTTAATTCTCTTGGCGGCTGCCAAACAGTTTAGTAAATTGTCACCACCTTGTGGTGGTAGAAACAAATTACTGGTTAAAAGAAAACAGTTCCATATCTAGATGATTGACGCTTAAAGTTCAAAAATCATTACCCATCCCTCATTTTTGTAGCTTTTTAAAGTCACATTGGCTGCTCAAAGCACTTCTGGTGTACAAATCACATTCACCTATTCACACTCTCTAAGGCTTTGCAGCTTTTTTTTTTCTTCATCACAGTCACACACCGATTAATGCATCAAAGGCAAAATGGAGAGCTGTCCAAGGACACTTAAACACTACATTGCAAGTGATTTTGACCATAAATTCACGGTATAATCGGAATGCTTCAGGGTGCAAGGGTCACAGCACATAGTAGAGAGAGAATGTCATAACCTGAAAGTTCAGGCTTGAAATCCCTTCAAACTTGGTTGTTTAAAACAATATGACGGTCCAAACCATGACAAAAATTAAGTATGCATATTTTTCTTCTCTGAATCTCTAAGGGGGAATAAAATATGCAGTGTAACACAGATTTTAGACTGAGGGAGATGTGTGTTTAAGGAACCAGAAAGTCTAAAATGGGTTGAAGACCTGAATATTTAACCACAGCACTAATTATAAGTGGAGAAGACAGTCAGCCAGTCAGTTAATCAATTCAGTTGATCTGATCTCTCGCCACCAGCAAACACTGATGGAAAAACTGGGACCTTTTTTAAATTCAGTCATTTTAATCAGGTTGATTGTTGCAGCAGACAGAAGGAGAATCAGACCCGGTCTTCCTGACAGATAAAGAGAGGCAGGTGTTCACTCAGTCAGACAAACACTGTGACATATAGCAGATGTTGATGTTCACGGATGTTGGACCGTAGTAACACCCCTGCCAACCTGGTTGTCATTTTGATTGTGTTTGATTCTGTTATAGCTTTGTGATGGTCTCCGAGTGCTCGTGCTGTCAATGTTGATGCGTGCAGGTCTCACCTGCTGGCAGACTGTTTATTAAAAACAGCTGATGTGCCCACTGAGCAGTTATAATGTTTTTCCATCATCTGCACACTGCAGACGTTCATTTAACGACAAGGATGTTGGAAATGAGAAGACTTCGTGTTAATGAAGCATGCTCCTGTGCTGTCAGTGATCCAAATTTACACTGTAGATACAGAAACAATTAATCAAACAGACTACAAACAAGTAGCTCAATCAAAAATTAAAAAATAGCTTTATACAGTTAACTGCACAAATGTTTAAATAATATTACAGTAACTCTTTCAGAGTAATTCCAACAACATTGAGAGTAAAATGCCTCCTGATGACCAGCAGTCCTGGTGAAAATATTCAGAGTTACTCAGGGAGACCCCGCCCTCTTCAGCTTGAATATTTCCCACCATGCTTTGTGACTCCCCTTGTTCAGTCCTGTGTCAAGTGCATCCGTTTAAGTTTCCTTGGTGTGTGAGTACTGAACAGGCTCTAATTGGGGGAAAGTTGAAAATGACGAATGACTCAAATTATAAAGATCTTTTTGACAATTATCAGAATCTGATAAGCTACCACCATCATGTGATACAGAAGCTAGAATCTGATAGGCTACCACCATCATGTGATACAGAAGCTAGAATCTGATAGGCTACCACCATCATGTGACACAGAAGCTAGAATCTGATAGGCTACCACCATCATGTGATACAGAAGCTAGAATCTGATAGGCTACCACCATCATGTGATACAGAAGCTAGAATCTGATAGGCTACCACTATCGCGCGATACAGAAGCTAGAATCTGATAGGCTACCACCATCATGTGATGCAGCAGCTAGAATCTGATAGGCTACCACCATCATGTGATACAGAAGCTAGAATCTGATAGGCTACCACCATCATGTGATACAGAAGCTAGAATCTGATAGGCTACCACCATCATGTGATACAGAAGCTAGAATCTGATAGGCTACCACCATCATGTGATACAGAAGCTAGAATCTGATAGGCTACCACCATCATGTGATACAGAAGCTAGAATCTGATAGGCTACCACTATCGCGCGATACAGAAGCTAGAATCTGATAGGCTACCACCATCATGTGATACAGAAGCTAGAATCTGATAGGCTACCACCATCATGTGATACAGAAGCTAGAATCTGATAGGCTACCACCATCATGTGATACAGAAGCTAGAATCTGATAGGCTACCACTATCGCGCGATACAGAAGCTAGAATCTGATAGGCTACCACCATCATGTGATGCAGCAGCTAGAACCTGATAGGCTACCACCATCATGTGATGCAGAAGCTAGAATCCTTTTATTACCTAAAATTCTCAGAAGTGGAAAAAATGACATGTTTTGTATCTGTACAGTGGTATCGTGATACTCCAAAAAGTATCAATTCCGATATTTTGTCATGCTGGTATCGAAGTATCAACCCCAGGGTATCAATACTGTATGCATCCCTATCCTACACCTAATTGAAAAGTAAATAAATCAAATGTGACAAACACATGTATTATGACAAATTTAAACCAACATCCGCTACTCATTTCTGAATTCATTATGTTTGTCACTTACTACCGTAGCAAGAGTGACCGACAGGCAATTCAACAGGTAAAAGGTGAGGCCGGTAAATCAAAGTGATTGATTGGCGAGAGTAGTGATACAGAAGCGGCACAGTTTACAGTGATACTGTAGCTAACAATCATTCTGCTAGCAGTCAGCGACGTTCAGACAATAACATCAGACAATGGCCAGACACACCTGTTGTCATGGTTACTGAGGTCAGACACACATCAGTTTGTCCAATAATGATAGAATAGGAAGTAGTGGGGTTGTGCATTAAGCCCATTGACACAAAAATTCAACACTAACAGTGTGTTCAGACCAAACGTGATTTGAGCGTCGAGGGCGTCAGGTTTACATGCAAAGTCAACGGCCGACGCCATCGAGGAGGCGTCGAAAACTTGTATGTGTAATTTCAAGATTAAATATCATCTAAACGGATGAGTTACAAAAGTTTTGTCCTGCTTGTTATGAGTTTCAGCCTCTATTGACTGAAGCTTTCAGCCAATCAGCATTCGACCAAACTGCATAATCATCTCTGAGAGCTACTGTATACATTTCTAGGACCTTGGAGGATTACACATTTATCTGTCTCTGTTGAAAAAAAAAATACCCATTATTCTTCACTGTGGACAGAAATCTCCACAAAAATATGAAACAGCGTTAAGAAGGGAGACACAGAGTGATGAGTTACCACATATAAAGTCAGGAGAGACCCTCAAGTTCCCGTAAAGCAAAAAAAAAGTGATCTCGGGTATAAATTGGACAGCAAAAAGCCTGCAGTTGAGGTCACAAGTACGAGGAGAATTCCCACTTACTTTGAAAAATGAGTTTCAGGCCCCAGCTGGCAGAGTAGTCGTCTGTCCGACTACATGCACGGTTATCTGTGATCAAAGGGAAACACATCCACCGCCTGTAACTGCGCTGTAGTTAATAAACTCCTACATTCAGAGAAAGATGCGTTGCAGATGGAAGTTTATTGATTTAATATGACAGACTAAAGAAAAAGCTGAAAGAGTAGAGCATTTGCTCCCAGACGACAGCCAGCTTACAGCTTGTTCGCACAATTTAACCCAGCTTATCTCTACAGGCTTTGCATTGCTCCAGCATCCACACACACACACACACACACATACATATATATATATATATGTGCCGTACATACATATAAAAGATAATTATTTATGTGAGACACCACAACAGGTTCTGGTTGTGGTTAATGTTAAAGTAATTTCTTCCTCCCTTCAACAGGAAAATAGAGCTGTGGTAGTGTGTTACGGGAGGTGAGATAAGGGTGAGAGACGTGGTGAGGGCGGGAGAGAAAACGGAGAGAGAGGGAGCAGAGAGGACGACATAGTGCTGCATTGCAGCAGCAGAGCCAACGGACGTTCCAACTTCGTGAAGCGGGGGCCCCGTGTTCGCCGTGACGACCCGATCTGAGCCGTAACTTAAAGGTTCCCCGCCTTTGAAGATAATCACGTATGACCCAGCGGAGGGAAAAGGACACTTAGTCAGACACATTATGGCCCCTTTATCAGCCTTTAAGTCTGCGGTCGTATCTCAAGTTCGTTTATCTTTGGCTCGGCTCTGTAGGGTAATAATGCTGGGGGCGGCAGGGGAACCGGGAGACCTGCGTTTATGGGCTATCTGTCCCTGTGTTTGCTTTCACTGGCTATGAACTTTGTTTTAATCTTGTCCAGCAGCAGAGTTGGAGATGAAGACGATAACTTTGTAAACTTGTGAGAGACCGGGGGCTACATGAGCCAAAGATGAAAACAGGAGGAGGAAACTAACTCTTTCGCCTGAATTTGTCCAAACACTGACTCCTTTATCTGGTGATGTAATGCTGAAGCATGCAGCAGGAGGTGCGGTTTGTTCCCATGTGGTCGGAAAAACAACCACAAACAGCTCAAATCTTAAAGTGTTCTGCTTAATCCCGAGTAAACTCGGTGCTGCATTGCTGAGAGACGGAGGAGCCAGTCGGAGAGGGAGGTGGGGAAGGGCATCGCTGTGGGGACACTGCTGCATCCAGTCAGCCAGCCGCTGAGCCAGCCAGCACAAACAGACAGTCAGTTGTCAGGCTACGGTTGTCAGTCAGTGCTGCTGCTGCAGAGTGGCGCAGTGCCACACTCTCTCTCTCCCCCCGTCTGTGCTGTTCTCTCCGTGCTCGCTCGCTCTTTCCGCTTAACATCCATCCTAACTCTCCCCGTGCCCTTATGCTGTCCTGAAACTCTCCACCGCCTTGATTTTCTACACCCCCGTCCTCCATCTTTCCCCCCCTTCCAGTATTCATATCCTTTCCTTTTCTTGTTGCTGCTCTCCTCCCTCTTCCACATTTGCACTCCTCCTTTTTTTTTTAGATCTCCTTTCATCTTCTCCACAGAACATTTTCGCCTCATTTTTCTCATTGCTATTCTGTCCTTGTCAGCCTTCCAGCTCTGGTCAAAACTTCTCATCTGTTCCCGTCTCAGTTTCATTCGTCCGCTTTTTTTTCTTCCCGAGGCCTGAGCGCTCCTCCGAATGTCATCTCAGCGATTCAGTCATTTCTAACATCTGTTAACATCATGTCTGCTTTCTGACGTTCCTGTGGCGACTTCAGCTTTTCACTGTTTTACTTATTTCTCCACTGAAATAATCAACTGGATGAATGTCGATGATTCCATGTTAAAAAAAAAAAGTTTGGGTCTTTGAGATAGATACGTTAAATCACCTTTTTAGATGAATCTATGCAGATTTTCAAATTTCTAAGGAAAATCAATCAATATATAGTGATAGGTGAGTAAAAATAAATTGTAAAAAAAAAAATCCAAAATAAAATAAAAATCAATTTTAAATTAAATTAAATCAAAATGAAATAGAATAAAATAAATTATTAAATAAAATAAAATTGTCTTTTAGCCAGGTCCTCTAAAAAGCTTGACAGTGTGTTTCACACACAACCCAGACGCACTCTTAGTGATCAAGGTATTGGCTTGCTGTGGAGGGCGTCTCTAGCTTCTGTGTCTTACCCAAGGACACTTGGACATGTGAAAAGACCTGGAACCAAACCTTAAACAAGGAGCTACAATTTGAAGATACTTCTCATCTATTCAGAGCAGAGAGGAGACTGAAGGTCTTAAAACTTTTTAATTCATTTAATTTCATCCAACTTTGTTCATCCGACAGTTTGACTACTTCATGTAATGATCTGCATCCTCTTTGGTTTAGTTAATGACTTACGACTACGATCCTGACATGTGACTCGCCAGGTTCTGCTTTTAATGTGTTGCTACACTACAAGGTGTGATGGTTCAGCTAAAGTATTTTAGGTGTTTTTAATGTACAAACTGGGGCACCAGCCAGGTCTCTCTCCTGATATGGAAGACACAAAGTAAATTAAAGTGTTAAACTTCTGAAATTTCTAAATTTCAGCGTTGATTTCTAACACAATTAACTCTGCCGTGGTGAGAAATTATGGCTGTGTGGGTGTGATATCATAATGTAGTAAGATTTAACACTTGAGAGTGTTGCTAGAACATCCAGGTATAGTGTGTAGTCCTTGAGTGGGTTTATTTGAATATTTCCCATCATGCTTTGTGGCGCCACCTGTTCTCCATTTTTGCAAACTGTTCCAAGCAGAAGGAGCAGCGCAAACAAAAGCCCTTTTCCCGGTTCTGTGCGGGCAAATGGAGCAGAGAGCTGCAGGTGATCATTTGATCACAAAGAGTAAAGTTCAACACCGTGTGATTACAGATGTACGATGGCAACAGACCAAGCATGGCCGCGTAAATGCCCCGACCTTCTGACAGACAAAGATTGCCATCCCACTCTGGAATACAGCCGATGGGTCAAGGACTAACAGTTTGTTATAAATCTAAGAGAAGTAAATTATGAAAACCGTCCATTCCCTGATGCAGGTTTTCTAACATACAGCCAAATTTAGACTTTTAAAACGGCACCAGTGACGACTTTCTGTACAACTAACTACCGTACCTTCTTCTTCCGCTTATCCGGGATCGGGTTGCGGGGGCAGCTGCCTAAGCAGGGAAGCCCAGACTTCCCTCACCCCGGCCACAGCCGCCAGCTCATCCGGGGGGATCCCGAGGCGTTCCCAGGCCAGCCGGGTCCTGGGTCTCCCCCGGGGTCATCATCCGCTGCTTTCCTCTCCTGATGAGGAGCAGCTCTGAAACACGTTTATATCTCCATCCTCCTCAAAGTGGAGTCGCGCGGGGCGAGATTTTACGAGAATTACGGCCGATACCATTCAATGGAAACACCAACATATCGCAATTGTACTTTTTCGAAATTTAAGAAATATCGCTTTTATTTTTCGAAAAACTGTAATGGAAACTCAGCTAATGACAAGCTAGCTTTGAAATCGACGTTTTGACGTTGGCTCGCAACGCTTGCATGATGACGTATTGATAAGCAATGCACTTGATAGGCATATATTTGATATTTCTATGCAGCCTACGTAACCTATATATAGCAGGCTGCAGGGAACGGTTAAACGGGGCGGGGGAGGGCGCAGGGTGAGAGAGAGAAGGTGCGCTGTGACGGGTCATAAGGACAACAATGCAACTTGCTTTCAGTTATTTATTTAGGCTATTTTTTTCTTTACCAGAGTACAAAAGTTACCAGGGCCGTGGCCCGGCTGGCCCCCCCGGTTCCGCGGTCTGTGCCTCTAGGACACAAACTACAGGCGCTGTATTCCGGTGTCGTGCCGGCTGCGGAGCGTCGGTCCACCTGCCTTCGGTGAGTAAGCTAGCCGCAGCTAGCTAGCGCTTCCACCAAAATGTCCATCAACTTCCAGCAAAAAAACGTGTTTATGCTAGCTATTGTAGCTCAGTTTAACGAGTCTCTGCCGTCTCCTCGCCTCCACCTCTCAACATTTAACCAGCTGATTAAATGCAACTCGTAACTGTCCGCTTTCCTGCTGTTTCCAACCGGTTCACAACCACAACACACACAGCGTGTGTTTGTTTACGTCTGCTGAAGCTGAACCCCTGGTACTTGAGTGCCTTCTTCTGACCAAACTAAATACTACACCAGTCTGACCGCAGATTCATATTGAATTATATTAACGTTTCATAACAAACAACCTCAATTTATTTATGTAGCAAGGACAGAGCTGCGTATTCCTCCGGGAGTGTCGCATTGTGACGTTTCACCCCGTCAAACACCGGCTGCAGAGATCTGCAGCTTTTGGTTAATGAGGTTTTGTTTGACCAGGTTTATAGACCTAAATTTATGGTATTACACTACTTTTGTGTGCAGCACTTTGTGATTTTATCTGTGAAAAGCGCTTTTCCCTCCTTTACTATTGAAGAGAGCAGCGAGCTGCAGAGCGTCGGTCCGTTCACATCACGTCTCATTCATTTTCAATGACGGGGCTCGTTTATTCGCGCGTCAAAAACGCTTGAGTTCAATTTTTTCAACTCGAGCGAATAGGCGAAATACGCTCTATTCGCGCGAGTAAAACGCCTCATTCGCGCGAGTAAGACGCGCGTTTGGGGCTCATCGCGCCGCGAATTCGCATCAAACGCGCCGCGCCAAGCAAAGGCGCGTCTATTCGCGCCTGTACATTGACTTAATATGTAATTCATTCGCGCGAATAATTTTATTCGCGTCCGGTGTGAACACAGGGTAAGGGAGAGCCCGGTCCCCCTGCAGAGGAAACTCATTTCGGTCAGGACCCACAGCTTATGGCCATAGGTTACGGTAGGAACGTAGATGGACCGGTAAATGGAGAGCTTCTCCTTCTGGCTCAGCTCCTTCTTCACCACGATGGACCGATGCAGAGTCCTCATCACTGCAGACGCCGCACCGATCCGTCTGTCCATCTCCCGCTCCATTTTTCCCTCACTCGTGAACAAGACCCCGAGATAGTTGAACTCCTCCACCTGGGGCAGGACCTCGCTCCCGACCCGGAGAGGACACTCCACCCTTTTCCGGCGAGGACCATGGTTTCGGATCTCTGATTATATGAATTACAAAATTCTAAATCTAAGGCTTTAAAAGTATCACAAACTTCATAAATATGGAGGATATGTGTTTTTTGGTGGATTCGGTTCACCTTGGTGACAAGGTATCTTCATTCCAAAAATCAGCTTCTCTCGTAGAGATAATGCCAAATTCGGATTTTTGTGGTATGGATGATAATTTGGTTGCTAATGCAATACTGACTTTAAAATTGTGTATAGATTCCACATAATCTCTTGAATTTGCCAGCCCTAATAAAAAGTATTGGTACTGATATCAGGATCGAAGACACTAGCCCTTTATTTACTTGATATCAGATCGATAACAAATCTTGCAGTATCGAACACCCCTATAAGCTACAATGGTGAACTTTCAACACAGATAGGGGATTATCACACTTACCGGAAGTTGCCGGCTTTTGACACTTCCTCTTCCGGGCCATGTTAACGACAGCCGTTCCTGCTCTGTTATACTGTTTAAATCGGATAAACTCCAAACATATTTAAGTTTTCATTCTAGACTGAAGTGATACTGGATCAAAAGCTGGATCAAAGCGATCGATTCGCCGCGGTGAAGGGCCGAACTTTATAATAAAACACACGTTTGTTTGTCCCCGGTGGGGCACAACACCGGCACTTCACAGCATGCTAGCATTAGCCAGCTAACGTTTACTGACGTGCTTAACATTGTGAGTCTTAAAACACACAAACATCTGAAAATCGAGTCTGTACCCCCCCGTTTCCAGTGGAACAACTGGGGACTGCCAAGAAAGGAGACGCTTTCAGATGATTGTGTGTTTTCAGCCGCACAAAGTTAGGCACGTTATCGAGCTGGCTAATGCTAACCTGCTAACACGACTGCGCAGTCTGCCGGCCACAAACAAACGTGTGTCGTTTTATTATAAAGTTCAGTCCTTCACCGCGGCGAATCGGTCGTTTTAATCCACTTCTTCCTCAGCATCACTTCAGTCTGGAATGAAAACTTGGCATTGGCGTTTATCCGATTTACAAAGTTTAACAGAGTAGTAGCTGGCGGACTTTTGTTAGCAGGTTAGCATTAGCCAGCTAGATGACGTGCCTAACTTTGTGCGGCTGAAAACACACAATCATTTGAAAGCGTCTCCTTTCTTGGCAGTCCCCAGTTGTTCCACTGGAAACGGGGGGGTACAGACCCGATTTTCAGATGTTTGTGTGTTTTAAGACTCACAATGTTAAGCACGTCAGTAAACGTTAGCTGGCTAATGCTAGCATGCTGTGAAGTGCCGGTGTTGTGCCCCACCGGGGACAAACAAACGTGTGTTTTATTATAAAGTTCGGCCCTTCACCGCGGCAAATCGATCGCTTTGATCCAGCTTTTGATCCACTATCACTTCAGTCTAGAATGAAAACTTTAATATGTTTGGAGTTTATCCGATTTAAACAGTATAACAGAGCAGGAACGGCTGTCGTTAACATGGCCCAGAAGAGGAAGTGTCAAAAGCCGGCAACTTCCGGAAACCGGAACGCGGAAGCGTGATAATCCCCTATTTAGTGTCACTATTATCCATCTTGGTGCTAACAAGAGTTAGTTCATTAACACTGTGACAGAGTTTGTAATTTTAAACACTTTTCGGTGGTTTGCATATAAACTCTGGGCAGGAGTTAAATTTAACTTTGAGAGTGCTAAATTTCAGCTTTCAAATTTGCTGAGTTCTTTTTGTTTTCCATAATGTTATTGTGTAACACTCCCCTGAAACGCTGAGGAACACACAAAGGATGCCAGCAAGAAATGCTTAACACCCCCATCAGTGAATAATACAAAAACAACTCCTTTCAACAGTGCAGTGTGTTATTAATAATATTATTCCAATATCATCAAAAACAGAAAATTTCGACACAAACCTTGGTTTCAGACATGTTTGCCAACCACCACGGCAAAAACAGAAAAACTGTTGCTATCAGGCGCAAAGTGTATCAGTGTGAGAGAAGTTGCTAATGGAGCATTTCAAAGATGATAGCTAAAGACATGCTAGCTTCACTTTGTTAAAGGGGGAATTTTCCCAGATAGATGGAATCAGCTAAGTTTGAGTGAAAAACCTTCAGCATCAGACTGAAGACACCATCTGATAGTGATGCAGGTTAGCTGAACACTCAGTGTTGAAAAGCTGTGTCTCACCAAAGATTCATATACAGAGATCACAGTTTAGTCTTATGTAACCTTCACATGTCATTATGCACTCAACTGGAAAACAGAGCTGTTCTGCAGACCAAAGTCAGGACAGAGACACAAACGGCTGAAAACCTGCGACTGAACACCGCAACTACATAGGAGAGCAACATTATTGCATTATCACCCCACCTGGCAAGGTTGGGGTGCGTAATTCTCAACTGTTTCTAATGGCATTTTGGTTTGAACTGCCCATCCTGACAAGAGCTTTCCGCTCTTCATCATAATGACGATGCATTCCCAGGATTGTGAAACAGTAATTGATGGAGACTGAAATCAATTCATATTTATTTTTTTTGACCTTCAGAAATCAGCGCTAAGGGTGAATTCCAATTCCCCCCTTGGTCCTAACCCTTCGTTTTGCACATTCATGTGATGGGGAAGTGGTGTCCCGACCGAGGGTGGAGGGCAATCAGGCCCTCAAAACGGACATTTTCTATTGGCACACTAGAAAACGAGTGGGTGGTATACCAGGTTGATCGGCGGTTAAAATCCAGCAGGACAGCGGCCCTTGAGGACTGACTTTGGACACCACTTCTTTAGGTCATGACCAGTAACACTGATGCTACCAGCTACTCACAAGGACAACTTTGTGAAAACAAAGAATACCAGTTAAGAATCACTACATGTGCTTCAGCTCATCTGTTCTGCGTTCTAGCAGCTTTTTAGTTTGCACATACATGTGGGATGCTGTCAAATCTCAACCTGAAGAATATGTGGGGGGAAAATCGAGTCGCGCTCTGCATGCTGTGTTCACGTGCAAGGCAGATATCTGACAGCAGAGTTACTACCGCTTCTGTCAACAGTAATGCGGTTTTAATTAAGAAATTTGGACCGCGTCCGTGTGAAATTATCTTATTCTCGGCATTTTGAAGACATGGCGCCGATAATATAGCTGGAACACCCCGAAACACTGGAGCTTGAACACAAACAAAATTTAATACCTCATAAAAATCAAGTTTTTTAAATATTTTTAAGGGTCTTAATTTTCCCACATCTGATTTATCAACTTTTTTTCCCATTCATTTTTATTTTGATTTATCAACTTTTAATACTTTTTAAGACCCTGTGGACACCCTGCAAACTGTTAAGCTAAACATTGTCCCAAATGTTTAAATCAATTGTTCAACCGTTTTTCCAGTCTATACTTACCTTCACTTCAGTCGGACAGTTTTGTGCATTCTGCGCCATTTCTAGGGGTGTTGGAGTTGCAAAAGTCGCTCTGACAGAGTGTAAGTTCAGCTGTGCCCTAAAGTATGTCTGACTTTGGAGGACTTGTTGCACCTGCCGGAGGCTGTATAGAAGCTGCTGCATTTAACAGTTAAAGGATACTTTCAGATTTTTCAACGTGAACCTTATTTCTAGAAGTATATACGTGCATTTACTCACTGGAATTTTTGTATCACTTTAGCCCCATTTCCGCCCGCAGGTCTGAGTCGGGTCGGGTCAGGCCGGATCGGGTGGGTTTTGGTACGGATAGGTTGATTTCACATTCCGTCCCCACAGCAAACTAGCCCCTTACCCTAGAGGCGGAGTATTAACCGGATAGCGCTTCTACGTGATCGCATGACATCGCGGGAAGTGACGGATTTTTCAACAAATCAATGAATTGCAGTGTGTTAGCTCCCCCTCTTTGGCTCAGATCAATTAGATCATTACCCCTACCGAAGGGTACCAAATAAGTAGGCCGGGTCGGGTTGGATATGAGGGTACCCGTCCAAGTTTTAATCTGTGGAGACGCAAAAAAACGTGGACCAACCCGACCCAGACCCGCTGGTGGAGACGGGGTTTTTGAGATATTACGTTGAGTCGCCCTTACTGTACATCCAGTATAGTGGCGGAGATGGGGCAGCCACTATAGAAGACATTATCTGCAGCAACCTCCTTGATTTTCGCCAATACTTTAAGTAGAATGAACGGACGAACAAGTGCTATTGTCCCGTGAGTTCAGTTTTAGCTTTCCGTTAGTTACAAGGGTGTTCTACACACACTTTTCGGGGCCCATGTTCACGATGCAAGCTTCCATCATACAGCTGAGAAGAGCAGCTCGTTACCCAGACAACAGAAATACAATTTGCGAAACTCTGAACTCACAGGACAGTAGTACTCATTCGTTCGTTCATTCTACTTAAAACATTGATGAAATCAAGTTTTTGCTGCAGGTAATGTCTTATATAGAGGCTGCCCCGTCTCTGCCATTTTACTGGATAAACACCGAAGGGCAAATCAAGTTATATCTCCCAAAGGAGTCAAAGTGATGCAGAAACTTTACCGATGAGTAAATGCACGTATATACTCCTAGAAATAATGTCCAGGCTGAAAAAAAAGAAAGTTATCCTTTAATCCATCATTATAGTTTCTAATTGGCCCAAGTTGGAAAGACTAAAGTAAAAGTTCATATCAGATGGATCAATTCTTGCAAGTTCCTCTCTCTTCTTTATCCTATAATCTTCTTTTTCTTAAACCACTCCTCTTCTGTCTTCACCAAACTTTCTTTTCATTCCATCTGCCATCAGCCCCTTCATTCCTCCTCATATCACCGTGTAGAAAAACCTCTGATTGGCCAGCTGGACTCAGACCCCGTCGTTCTGTCCCCCCGCTCGCCTTTCCATTCCCGGTTTTCTAATCTTGTGTCCCTTCGTTGACTGGTCTTTTTTCCCTGAGATGTGTTCTCATCTGGTTTTCTGAAATGCTCTGGTTTCTCCTCACCCAGGGCAGGGATCAACTACAGCCCATTTCACACATGACAGAGTGTGCTGCATGCCAGTGATGTATGCGAGCTGCTGGAGGTGGCGCTGCTGATGGGCAGCAGCAGAGAGGGCAATAAGGAGTGCTGCATGTGGGTGTGTGTCCACATGACTGGCAAACAGGAATTTATCTGAATGTCCTTCCCCAAATAATTCCACTAAGATTCGGCTCGTACATTCACAAATATTCTTAACGGGAAAAAAAGGCATCAGGAATCGTACTATCCCTTCAGACCGAATTTAAACGCCCGACAGAGCAGGCAGCTAGCCGTGTGCTCATTTACTCCATGCCTGGAAGAAACTGGGTGAGTAAGGAGTTGTAAATGCGTATGAGAGGGAATTCTGAGAAGAAGAAAAGGAAAAAAATTACATTCCTTTAAGAGGGCAGGAGGTGAAGGCGGCGTGGGAGAGACAGGTTACACCACTCAATCACGCATGAATCAAATGGATCTGCTCTGCTACGGGGCAACAAAGTCTTTGTAGGAGAAAAACATGAAAGTGATTGTGTGTCTGTTTTTAGAAGTGTGTAAAAAGTTCACCGTTGAATCTGAAAATTGGTGCTGCTCCTCTGTCGAGTGCAAAGACAAATTCTTTGGGTTACAGCCTAAAAACGCATCACGAGGAGCAAGGACCCATTTTACAGTGCCAGGAATTCATCACGGTCCTTTCCAGTGGGGGAGTCCTTGAACTTGAGCTGCTAAAGAAACTATCTGAAAGGACCGGACTTCTGTAAATCATGAAGATGTGAAAAGATTCACTTTAGGCAGACAACCAAAACCTCAGGGCTTTTAAATTGTAAAAAAACCACACAGATTATATCTTCAAAACAAGAGTTTTGTGTAAATTTAAAAGGCAACTGTTGCTGCTATGTGATGCCATTACCTGCAGTCTTTTCAAGGCAGCAATGCAACACATTTAGTCATGTAGATGTAGTCATGACGACTTTAAGTCATACTGAGCATCAGGATAAGGAAAAAAGAGGTTTTAAGGGACTCTAAGCGTGGCATGGTTGTTGGTCTGAGTGTTTACTGGGTTTATTACACACAACCATCTCTAGGGTTTCCAGAGAATGGTCTTATTGATATCAGAGAAGAATGTGCAGACTAGTTGTAGATGATACAAAGGCAACAGGAAGTCAGATAAGAACTGGTTCCAACCAAGATATGCAGAATAGCATCTCTAAACACACATGTCCAACCTTGAAGCAGGTGGGCTCCAGCAGCAGAAGACCACACCAGTTGCCACTCCTGTCAGTTAAGAACAGGAAAATGAGGCTACAATTCACACAGACTCACCAAAACTGGACAATAGAAGATGGAAAAATGTTGCTGGTCTGATAAGTCTACATTTTAGCTCCACATTCAGATGGTGGGCTCAGAATTTGGTGGAAATATCATGAAAGCATGGATCCATAGTGCCTTGGATCAATGGTTCAGGCTGCTGCTGGTGTAATGGTGTGGGGGAGATTTTAGTGTCACACTTTGGGCCCCTTAGTCCCAACGTGGCATGCTTTAGAGACATATGCCACCCCTAGGTGAAATTTAGCGTCCTCTGCAGTCCCCTGAGTTGGACAAGTGGGCAGAAACGTTTTCTAACTGACCCAGTCATTCTCTGAATCTCACAGCGCTGACTTTCGCTTAGCTTAGCAAAGTTGCTTTGATCTGGTGATTCCAAATAGCACCACTTGGCGAAAGTGAACTAATTGACTCAAGATTTTTTCCAATTACGTTTCGTGACCCGCACATTCTGCGGCACAAACAAGAAGCCGATTTCACATAAAGGTCTAACTAGGTGGCATTCAATAGGGGAATTATATGCCGCAGAAGTACAGGCCAATCACAGGTGAAGGCACCGTGGATAGTAGCAAAGGCAGCACGCATGTGCAGCATCCCCATGTCTGTGAACAAGGTTGCCACAGGATGCTGCACAGGCATGCTACCTTTGCTATTATCCACGTTGCCTTCGTCTGTGATTGGCCTGTACTTCCACGGCATATAGTTCCCCTATTGAATGCCGCCTCGTCAGTCCTTTGATGTGAAATCGGCTTCTCATTTGTACTCGATCACACTGTGTGCGTCATAAAACGGAATTGGAAAAAATCTCGAGTTAATAAGTTCACTTTTGCCAAGTTCTGCTAGTTGGATCCACCAGATTATAGCAACTACACTAAGCTAAGCTAAAGTCAGTGCTGCCAGATACAGAGAATGACTGGGTTGGTTGAAAAACGCTTCTGCCCACTTGTCCAACTCAGGGGACTCCGGAAGGATGCTAAATTTCACCCAGGGGTGGCATATGTTTTTAGCCACCAGCCTACCTGAGTATTGTTGCTGACTATGTCCATCCCTTTATGACCACAGTGGAGCATCTTCTGAGTTGGACAATGAGTTCAATGTACAGATGCAGGCATGAAAAATTCCCCTTTCTGCCGACTGCCAGCCACTTACCAGCAACTTGTTTGCCAATTCAATTGCACAGAGAAACGCCTGTGTGCCCAGGGGAAACGATTTCAGAGCATAGATGAACACCCAGAACAAGGATGTTTCCACACACCAAGTTTGGACACCGTGTGTGATGACATATTCGCGGGACAAATCGTTCAGCCAGTGATAGTGCAGTAATAGTGCACTATTACTGCACCCACTTCTGGCAGAAAAAAAGCGGAACTTTTTCATGCCCGCATCTGTACTTCAATGGCATCCACAGTCACCATCAAGCGGCAACCTTTGGCAGTTGTAGTTGCCCCCTCATCCACTAGGGGCTGCAAAGGGGAGTCAATCCCCATAGACTCCCATGTTAAAAAGGCCAACTTCACAGCAGAAATAAACATGTTTACAGCCTGGTTCAAAACATCATACTAGCTTTAATAGGTCAAGTTTACCTTCATAGTAGAAGAATGGGGATTCGGGCTTCTGCACCTCTTCAGACAAAAGTTTTTGTGGCAGGTGGCGGACAAAATTTTTTTGTCTGCAGAAGGGCAGAAGCCTGAAACATCACACATTAAATCTTTTGAGGAGCATTCTCTGATGTTCGGATCCCTATTCTTCAACTTTGTACTCTGCTTGCATCCAGCTCCCAGTCTATTTTCTGGGATGTGCGTGAGATTATTGTTCATTGCAAGTTCACCTTCATGTCAACTGTGAGTGGGGGTGTGAATTTTTTTAGAACTCATCCATTAGATGTAATTCAATCTTAAAATTACACATAACTAGGGGCGTGTCTTTCTGATTGACAGGCGGCAGACTGGATGCCAGCCTCCTAGCCAGTGGCTACTTCTTAGCTCCTTGTTTGCTCTCGGTAAGATCTCAGCCTGGAGCAGAGTAGCATATTGCTGGTCTTTAGCCAGCAAACAGCAAGTCCAAACATGCCTTACCTTTAGCCTGCCAATCAGGTGGCTAACCTTCATTAGCTTTTGCTAGTTTCAAGTTACCTCGGTTAGCATTTAGCCCAAATTATGTTGGCTGTCAATCATTTGTCCGGAGGCCATGCTTTGCCCATTATGTGTATTGTCCAGAAATGACGAAACACACAACTCAAGAGGGCGGCGATGGGACCAACCACCTGGCTTTATTTTTAGCTCTTCAGAAACCATAGCGGACATAGCGGAAGGTTTGGCCCTCTTATTAACGGTCTATGGGCACCACTCAATCCAACAGAGCAGCTTTGGGATGTGGTGGAATGAGAGATTTTCTGCAGCAACTGTGTGATGCTATCCTGTCAATAAGGAGTAAATCCTCTGAGGACGGTTTCCAACACCTTGCTGAATCTAGGACACTAAGAACTGAAGCCGTTCTAGGGTCCAACCTGGTATTAGCAGGGTGGACCTGATACGTGGCGGTCAGTCTCGGGAAGGACAAAGTCCAGTCTCCAGCAGAAGAATCTTATAACTTTTTAACTCATGTAAATGTCTTTTAAATTGGAAATTAAACAGATCAATTGCGGCTTCTATTAATATACCCTGATGTGTTAAATTAGTTGTTCCTCCTCTAATCTGCTGCACAGCTTGTCCCCTCAGTCCCTCTGGAGCTGCAGACTTCCTCACAACTTTCCCTTTTGTTAACTCAGCTATTTTATCACCACCACCTTTCTTCCACATAAGAACTTGACTTCTAGACAAATGATAGCAAAATTTCCTTTGAGGACCATCACCAAAACAGCCCAGTGATCACAAGGTCACATTTGTGTGGTCTGCTCAGTCAGCTCCTCCAGATGACTGCTCCATGAACCCGCCACCGCTTGGAGGGGCACTCACTTTCTCTACGGGGACTTCATCAGATGAAGTAATGCTTATAAATTCTGAATGGATCACATTTGATCTTATAATCATCTTATAAAGGCAAAAAATAAAGACAGCTAAGGAAGAACACTGGCTGACAGTGTAGAGAAGGCTGATGATCGTGTGTATCTCTGATGAGAGGCTAAATTCAGGGACAATTCAATGTCAAAGCTATTTCATTTTCTAAAGTTCATACTCCATGTCGATAATTCTTGTTTCACTTCGTTATGAACTGATATAGAAGTCTGACACACAGGTGAAATATTTCCACGGCACTACCAGTATCACATTAACAAAGATATTAAGCAATATTTGAGGAAACAGAACTTAGACAAGCCAAGAAAATAGTCGCTGACCCCCTTATGTCTTGAATTCTGAGTACAAACTGCTACCATCAGGCAGACATTATACAGTTCCAGTTATAAATAAGAAAAGATATTTGAACCGGTACAAATTTTCATTTATTCCACTCTCCGTTACTCTGTTGAACTCAGGTCGTTAGAGGGTTCCTGTACTTGTGTGTTATGCACTTTTGTTTTTCATTTTCTATTCTGTTATGCAGCAGCCTGTACATCCAAGACAAATTTCCTTCAGGACTAAATAAAGTAATCTTGAATCTTGAAGATGTTTCTCTTCACTGCAAGTTTGACAATCTTTAAAGGGTTAAAAAAAAACATCTTATTGGATTTATGTCATCTTCAATGTTAAAATCAGGTTTTGATCTTTATCTACTAAAATGTATACACTTATATACTAAACAGCCAAATGAAAAATGACCACATCTATGATGTGTTTAAAGATAAACCAAGAACTTTTGGTCCAAATCACCTCGTCCTAATGTTTATCCTGGAAAGGTCAGGAAGGGTCAGAGGGAAACTTGTTTTGATGGAACCAGGTGACCAGCAAACAAGTTTCTTATGTAACGGACTACGTTGCCGCGAGCTGCCATCTTGAAATCATATGATTGGCGGATGTGTTTTGATTAGTAGCTAGATCTTCTGCCCTCAGCAGAGCTCAAGCTGAGCGAACATGGAGAGTTTTTCGCCTCACGAGGCAAAAAATATCAAACGTATTTGATTTTCACCTCAAGGCCTCATGAGGCAGAAAACTCACCAAAAATCAGGCGCACATGGCGACTACCTGCTAAACAAATGGCCTCAAAAAATAAAGGATATGTTGGCAAAGGATATTCTTGATTATGCTACAACTTTCAGCTCAGCAGAAAGCTCTCGTGTGCGGCAGGCATGATGCATGCAGCACACTGCCTACTGCAGGGTTATTGAGGCCACGCCCCCTACATGCACTTTGCATTCCTCCATCACATGCACAGATGATTTCTTGAACTCTGGAGGCCACTCCTTTGAACCCAAAGCTATTGAAACCATACATTTGAGCCCGCAGACTTTATAAAGTCAAATAAATTTGATAATATTATGGGGTAAATATATTTAATCAATAATAGTATTGATATTTAACTTGGAAATATTAAATAAAAAAGGTGCAAAATTTAAGATATTTTCAAATTCATTGACCATTTAAGAGGCTAGCTTATTATGGTGGTGGTAGCTTCTTAAAATGTGATGCTGTTTCTTCTGACTCCTGCAAGACGGTTTTCGGTGACCAGACAAGAATTCATACATCAGTTGTCAAATATTCTGAAGACCATACCAGTTGTTTAGCCAGCTATATTTCTGTTCATTCCATTACCCCCAATCTACAGTTCATTTCCAATAATTCCCATAAATTCCCATAATTCTCATGGAAAGTTTTGAATTTGGAGCTTAACTTCCCATAGAAATTTTCTGGAAATTTACCTGAAATTTTCTGCCCCTTTGCATTGTAAATACACTATCATCAACACATCTGCAACAATGTGCACTATTCTAGTTGGTAAGGTAAGAAAGATCCATTGTACATAGCTTCAGTATTCATTTCAGTTGCTGCTGTTAGTACTAGAACGTAAATGTGCATGCTGTCTCATCAAGAGTGAGAACTGTGCGTGAGTCAGAAGGGAGTAATGGGATTATATGGACATTTTACTCATGGTGCAGAACAGAACAGAAGGTGCCACAAAGCATGATGGTAAATTTGTAAATAAGGCCATCTACCAAATGCTACAAAATCAGCTTGAAAAGGAGGGAGTTTTAAAAAATGAACAGTATTAGCAAACAGCAAATTTGGAGTATTTCCCATTTGTGTTTTCTATTTTCATATCATTCAATATTTCCCTAGATTTTCTGTAAGTTTTATTAACATAAATATTTATTAATAAAAGTCCAGACTCAGAGATACTCACACCTCCATGACATACTCACCCTCTCTAGCCTGGTACACCAGCCTAACCAACGCCATGTATGACATGCGTCATACATGGGTTCCCTCCGCTGGAAATTTCCAATATGAGACGAGAGGCGGGACAAACGGGAGGAAAGTGAACCAGAGAGAACCAATCAGAGAAACATGGAAGTGACTGTAGCTGGCGTAGTTTGGCACTCTGTTGCTATGGCGACGCCTGAAGTCTACACGTTGTTTTCCCCCTCTATTTAATGCATTTTCTGGTGTATATTAACATAGAATGTTTGGTTTTATTATTACAAATACTCTGTTACATGTCAGCATTGTTTTTTGCTGAACTAATAATATGAGAAAGCGTTTGTGTTGCACGTCATGTGACTTTGACCTGGAAGCTGTTAGTTAAGCCCCAAAACAGCAGAAACAGCGGTGAAGACGTCGGAGGAGTTTTATGTTCTGTTAATAATTCTACTGCTGCGCTGTGATTGGTCAGGTCAATTTTTTTACCGTAGTGGAAATCACTTTCCAATGGAGGGAACCCAGACTTACTTGCCGTGTATCTCATACATGGCGTTGGTCAGGTTGGTGTACCCAGGCTACACCCTCTCAGTGATCCATGTGCAAGCTAACACTGACAATCTGGTGATGTCCTGTTTCATGTGCCCCATCAGCCGTTTGCTATGTTAAACCTGAATTGATTGTTGTTGACATTTTGCTCCACATTTAGTTACAGTTTAGTAACTGCAGCTATCGTTCTGGTCCTTCTAACTCTTTAATTTTAATCTTTAAATTTACCATATTGATTTTTTAAGTAGGGTGTTATTCTCACAGATGGAAAAAAATGCATTTATTTAAATATTGAACAATAATTAAAAGAACTTTGCTTTACATTTATTTGAGTTTCACCATTAAAATTGCTTTGTTCGGCCCACGGCTTACTGACAAGTTTTCACTTTGGCCCTTGGAGACAAAAAGTTTGGGCACCCCTAAAACAGACCTTGTGGTTGCAGTGATATACTTGTCTATTTATAGGTATGCTAATTTTAAGCAGAAAAATAAACACTGAGCTCAAATGGATCTATCTTAGCAGGTAAACGGTGCTAAACGACAACTGCTGGAGTTGATGTTGTATCTGTTCTTTCAGTATGTGGACATGACTGGATTTCTGATCACGATTTCTCACAATAAAGAGCAAAAATTCATAAGCCTGTGTAGCGTGTAGTAGGAATATAAAACAAGCTGATATCATCACTTATGTTTTAGTTTTAGTAGCAGCTAAAATTCTTGGACAGCGCATATTTTAACGTGTAAAGGAATTTGCAGTTAATATATCTCTACACCCCCTCATCCTCTGACTGCTCTACATTTGGACAATCAGCTTGATTGATCTTCCAAAGACGAGCAGTTCCAGATGAAACAGAAAGCGTGGTCTAGTGAACGCACGGACAACCAACAATGAAGCTGGATTGTGTTTCTCTGAGAGCATCTGTGCTCTTCGTAGTATGGCTATAAATTGAGAGGGCTGTTTTAAATATACATGCGACACAGATGGACGAGATACTGAGGGGTGATAGCAAGTTTGGCCCATTTCCAGGAAGACCAGGGTTGGTATACAAACACAAAGCTTCACGATGACTGTACTCTCACATGACTGGGATTTCACACTAAAACTGGTGATTTTCAGATCTCTAAGCCATTGAACTGAGATCTTTTATTAATGGTGCTATTTTAAAGGTACAGTGTGTAAAAAATCAAAGGTCAATGGCAGAAAAATGTGATGCATCATTTAAAACTGTGTTTCTGTTGATGTGTATTCGCTGCACTAGAATAGTTTATATATGTTTATTTTCTTAGAATGACTCATTTATATCTACTTGCTGCAGGTGCACATACATGGAGGCTGCCATATTTGATCCACTATTTTTGCGATAGAGTCCCTGAATGGACAAAACAATGTGAGGGAAGTGAGAAAACTCTAAACTTTAAAACTGCTGTACCAGCTTTGTTTAATGGGAGTTAGAGCTCTGTTTGGGATCAGGAATGCCTTAAAAGACATTAAAAGTAGTTACCTGTTGTACAGTCATAACTACACCTGAGACCAGTGGATTCATTCACAGATGAAAACATCTTTATGTCTGGGAGAATTTGGGCCACAAACAGCCACCGTACATTTACAACAGTGCTTGGAATATGAAGTCATTGAAAGAAAACATCTTTTCTTTCAAATACCCATCTCTACCACTAGATGTCAGTAATTCTTACACACTGTACCTTTAAGGTATTTTTGTTGGGGTGGGACTTTAACGTATTCATTACGATAAATTAATCAAAAGGAAATTAATGCATTAAAAATTAACATATTCAATTGCAATTTGCATTAGAATCAAAGCGGAACCTTTGTCAGTGTGGAGTTTCTGGTACACCTGATTACGCTGATGGACCAGCAGAGATTTTTTTTTTTTAGGGGTGGCCAAGGGTTATTACAGGATAACTTTTGCTTCTTTCAACTTGAACCTTATTTCTAAGAATTTATACGTGCATTTACTCACCAGTAACATTTCTGCATCGCTATAGTCATATAATGGACGTGAAGGGGGCAGAATGAATGGGTCTCGATAAGCCTTTATCTGAAGCAAAACTCCTTTATTTCACCAATACTTTAAGACAAATGAACGAACCAACAAGTACTACTGTCCTGTGAGTTCAGATTTTTCTTGCGGTAGATATTGGGGGCGTTTTCCACATGTCTACCGGTCGCGCGCAGACAACACTGTGGTCAGTGGTGTTGATAAAAGGAACAGCAGGTAAATCATGAGCTCAACTTCCTCCATTGTTGTTCAGTGTGTGACTTCACAAAATTTCACTCTGACGATCTCACCCACACTGAAAACCGTAGCTGAAGTTGGCCTCAACAGTAATGTGAACAAAGGAAACTGGGGTAGAGTGGTGTCGGCCCAGTGAGGGCCGGGCTAAGTATGGGCTGATGTGAAATGGGCATTAGAATCTGGTTGGGGCGGTTCTGCTCGGTGGTGCCTTCCTAGATGAATTTACATAAGAAAGTCAGAGTTATTCAGGGGTAACAGACCTGCGGGGGACTAGGTCAAAACTTTAATGGCAGAAAATGGTAGTTCTAGTGTAATATTTTCCATTTTTGTTGGCTTATAAAGATTTTGACATTCAAATATAAACAAAGCATGCTGCGCTGTGTTAATAGTACATAAATGTTGGCATAAATGAAAAAACATTATTTTGCTGGGGGTGGCAAGCTTTTTATTCAGGGGGGCCTTGGCCACCCCTTGGGAGCGCCATTGTGATGGACATGGCTTTATTTAGCGAGTTTTCAAACTCTGATAACTTTTTTTGTAACAAGCAGCAAAAAGTCTACCAAGATTTTCTGGCGTTATTGGAGACTTTTGGAGACAGACTTGAGTGTATCGTTTACTTGCTTCTGTTAGCAAGGGGCGCTACCCCAGGCCCCTCCCCTGTCTCAAACACACACTAAAGGCTGCAGGAAGCATCAGCAGCAGATATTAATGCCTCTTGAAGACACACAATAGGGAGCCGAAGTCACGCCCCTCTACTTCCGCATCATGGGACCTAAGAGACGCAAAAATATGAATGGAAGTCAATGGGGAGAAAATAATTATCTTCTGGTTCCAGTCGTTCTCTGTCCTGGATTCCAGATATGTTGGTTATGGATTTAAATGAAAATTTTTCGTGCAAAGAAAAAATAAAATACCGCGAAGATTTTAAATAATTTCAGGCATTATTTGAAGCCTCTGTGTGGACTAAGAGACGGACAGATTCCCGGGCCATTAAAAAAAAAAAAAAAGGAGAGAAGAGGAATGAAGAAGGAGACAAAGGAGGGAGCCAGGGGCGGGGGAGATCTGGGGGGGGGGAGGGTGAGAGGGAGAGAGAAAAAAATATAAAAAATCGGTCTCTAAAAACCAATCAAACCAAAGAAGAAGAGAAGGGGAGAAAAATCCTGAACAATGGCTGCCCAAGGGGGGTGATCCAGGGAGAAATATCTGGGGAACCCAACTCATCGCAAAAAACAATGGTGGATGAATATGGATGGCAAGTGCGCGCGGGGGGGCGCTGGGGCGGGGATGAAATGTAATTGGTCAAAGCTACAATGTTATTTGATGTAGTTGTCCCTAAAAATCTAAATGAAGAAAACATCACTTTTGGGGGCAATTTTTGTAATTAATCAAGATTAATTAATTACAAAGCCTGTGATTAATCCGATTTTTTTAATCAAGTTCCACCCCTCATCTTTTTTTTTTCTTGAATTCTGCGTTTTTCATGCAGCAGGAAAAGATGCCACCAGGCAGAAAAGAAGAGCCAAGGTAAGAGGATGTAGCGGGCCGAGCGTCTTGGGCGGCACAGTTCCTCTCCGGGGCCCAGTGAGCCGCCATCTGTCCCGGGGCTGGGGAGGCCAAGCCAGGAGACAAGCTCCCCTGACAGCATGTTGCCGCCATATGCTGCTGGAGCATGTACATGCACAAACTGGCATGGCTGCGAACGCCATGGGATGGCATTGGTCGGGATTTGGTCTGCAGGCTCCAAACTGAGCTGACCTTATCGGCTGTGGTTTGGTTTGCATGATGAGAAATGCCAAAGAAGAGATGAGCATGTTGGATGATCTACGTTGGAACTCGCAGCGTTGCTTTTAGGTGTATTTCTGCACAAAATCTGCTCTAATCGAAGAGGATTTTAAAGCCTCTAGTGATGGCAACAGGTGGTAATCATCTACAGTTTTCAAAGCAAAGTTGGAGCGTTACATTCTTTATTGAATGAATTTTTAAAAATGACCTTTTCTGCTTATATTAAATAGTAAAATATTATGAATCCCGACATCTGAAAAGGCTGCGGGAAATCTGATTTTATTGTAGCTCAATAAATGCTGTGCTGCCAGTAAGTCGGGGTGGTGTGAGGATATAATTCATGCAACTGAACGCTAACACAGCGGAAATGCTTTCACTGGAAATAAAGATGTTCAACAGGAATCTGCCAGTTGGCGATCAGAGGAGTCAATCAGCAATTCATATGGATGAAAAATGCATCGGTCTCTTTGGCCTGAAGCCACTCGTGCTTCAGTGGATGGGTGCTGGTGAGCACTGCAAGTGTAAAACAAAGAAAAGATATTTAACAGAAATCCCGTCACAAACTGGGGCACAGCTGCACTGGAACGTGTAACAAATTGGATTGTTGAGTTGAAAGACATTTCTGCCCTTAAAAGACAAAAGAATAAGTTAAGGATAGACCGATACAGACGACATTTTAAGCAGATATTTGCTTGTATTAACTGTATATATACACATGTTACAAGTTTAATGCTTCTATTTAGTATTTCTTTTCAGGTCCATCATTTCATTTTTATACATTTTTTTAAGTACTTTGTTCTTTTTATATCAAAAGTTACAAGATTACTTTTCATTGTATCCTTCATTATATTAAATTAGGTGTCAAATGCAATATCGACCCCAAATATCAGGAGGTTGTATCGGCCATCAGCTGAGGCTCAGTATAGGCCTTAAAAGATCTGTATCAGTTGATTACTTCGATTTCAGATTTTAAGATTATGTCATATATCAAATAGGATAAGTTTAAATATTTTACCATCATTTTAAAACTACCTGTACTTATTCACATTGTACAGTATATCAGATCTGTATCAGTAAATCCCTGCTTATATATATTCAAGTTTATAAAACATGGCTCCTACGTACATTTTAAGATTTTTAAATTATGTCATATATCAAATAGTATAAGTTTAAATATTTTACAATCATTTTAAAATCTACTTGTACTTATTTACATTATACAGTATGTCAGTATCGGCCCCAAATATCATCTGAGGCTGATGAGAAAATATTGGTATCGGCCCTAAAAGATTTGTCTCGGTCAATCCCTTCTTACATGTACTCGTCCTCAAAATTATTCATACCCTCCAATTAAAGAAGGGGGGGGGGGGGGGGGGGGGGGGGGGGGGGGGTGGGGAAAAAAAATCACCTGTCAGTGAAGTAAGTTGAAATTAACAAAAGTAATAATAAATAAAAATTCTATAAAAATCATGACATTGATTTTGAATTGTGGTTTGAAGGAAATATTAAAAACAAACACACAAAAAAAAAAACAAATAAACAAGCATGATGGGGTTCTTTGAGGCAATCACTGCAATCAGGTGTTTTCTGTAACGTCCAATCAGACGTCTGCACCTGTTGACGGGTATGTTGGTCCACTGTTGATGAGCAAGGTGCCCTTATGTGTCGCGGACAGTTTTATTTGTTTTTTTCTTATTATTATATCCAACCACAATTCAAAAGCAATGTATTATTTCACTAAATTATAATTTTGTACATTTTTATTTTTATTAGTTTCTTTAGTTTCTTGTCATTTGAATTACTGTTGTGAATTTAGCTTCTTTTTTTTTTTTTTTTTTTTTTTTTAATTGGAGGGTATGAATTATTTTGAGGATGACTTTTTATAAAAATTACAGTTTATAAACATTTTTAGATTATGTCATATATCAAATAGGATAATAAGTTTAAATATCTATCTTACAATCATTTTAAAATCTGCCTATACTTATTTACATTATATAGTAGGGCTGAACGATTTGGACAAAATTTCATATCTCGATATTCATGCCAGACATCTCAATATCGATACGATACGATATGACTACGGGTTCGTTAAAAACCAAGCACTTTGGTGGAAAGTGCCTTGTTGTGTGTGACTTCCAGAGCTAAATATGCAGGACAAGCGCTGGGAAATCGATATCTTTTATATAGTTGCTTTTGCGATATTAATATCTTGGATGTCCATATAGACAAATATATATAGATATAGATACGATAACAATATATCTTTCAGCCCTATTATATAGTAGGGCTGGGGAAAAAAACTCGATACACTGAAATATTGCGATATTTTCATATGCAGATTTCATATAGAGATTCAAAAATTATCTATTTTACCAACTAAATCTAGCGAGATTTCGTAACGGTAAAATATCGCGAGATTTCACGAAAACCCACAAGATTTTTGACTGAAGAACGAAATCTTGCGAGATTATATTAGTAAAATAGATCGATACCACATTTTTACATATCAATATGATATCAGCATATGAAAATATCGCGATATTTCAGTGTATAGATTTTTTTCCCAGCCCTATTATATAATATGTCAGTATCAGCCCCCAAATATCAGCTGAGGCTTATGGGAAAGTATTGGTATCTTCCCTGAAAAAATCTGTATCAGTTTTATCTGTAGAATAACTTTCTGCTCTGAATGTTGCGCAGTTAACCGGCTTCATCACCTTGGTCCGGACATGCATGCTCCCCTGCAGCACAGACTGGCAGACTGGGGGAGATGAAACCGGCCAAATGCACCAAAATTCTTAAACTGAGCCACATGACAAATATTTATCCTTCAGTAAACACAAATAATGTTCAGCTCACAAAACTCACTTCTAAGTGCAATGTGGGAATAAGTCTGTTTCTGAAGATCAGCTGACTGAGCTCTTATGAAAACAGACAGGTGAGGAGGGGGCGGTGTTTAGACGACTAACCGAGAGAGAGAGAGGGATGAGAGAGGCAGGATGAACAGATACAGAAGGACAGATGGACATGCAGACAGCTAGACTGGATGGAGAGTTTTGGATGCAGGAAGAAACAAACAGATAAAGGGAGGTGAGTGCCAGGTAAGCAGACTCAGGTCTTATGATCTGCATACGTCACACACAGTGGGAGACAGGAAGGCTGCCACTTTTCTGCTGTGCAGCTAATACACACCCCCCCAAAAAGAAAAAAAAACACCGTCATGCTTTCCTCCATCTTCCCTGTTTACGTCCCAGACATCTCTGCTACGTTTCTATTTACTGTCTCCCTTAACTACACGTATGTGTTTCTGACGTGTTTGGGACATTTAGGGGGGTTTACCAGCATTTCTGAGCTTCTCCACATCACCTGTTTCACCAGAAACATACGGCTTTTTCATTTTTTAAAGTTGTGTCATGTTGAGTTTCTTCCTTTTTATGGGGCATTTTTATGGTTTCTGGTGGTCTCTCAGTCTCTGCTGAACATCAGGAGGAGACTTGATTTCCATCGGTTCAGGTGAAATCACAGACGGGCCGCAGTTTCATGTTAATGGGCTATGTGCACGGTTTCACTACTTACTGAACTAGACAGCACTTTTGCTTCCTGTCTTTCATTATTGGATAAACTGATTAATCCAGGTGTGTCTGACCTCATTAACTGGCCAAACACACCTGGATTAATCAGTTTGTCCAGTCAAAACGTTAATGTGGGCGGAGTCAGACGTCCGACCCCCACCAAATATCCAACTCCGCCTTGTCCAGCAAGCCGCAGGCAGGACCTTCTCTGCCGAAGTGTGTCCATGGGTGTGTCCACCAGTGAGTCAAGTGTCTGGGGCGTGCCCAAGTGTGTGAAAGGGCATGTCCACAAATGACTGTGTGTTCAAGTGTCTGCAGTGTGTCCAGCTGTGTGAGTGTGCCGAAGCGTGTGAGCAGGTGTGTACAGCAGTGAGTGGGCGTGTCCAAGTGTTTGGGGCGTGTCCAAGTGTGAGTGGGCGTGTCCAAGTGTCTGGGGCATGTCTAAGTGTGAGTGGGTGTGTCCAAGTGTCTGGGGCATGTCCAAGTGTGAGTGGGCGTGCCCAAGTGTCTGGGGCATGTCCAAGTGTGAGTGGGCGTGTCCAAGTGTCTGGTGTGTGCCCAAATGTGTGAGTGGGTGTGTCCACCAGTGAGTCAAGTGTCTGGTGCATTCCTAAGAGTGTGAGTGGGCGTGTCCAAGTGTCTGGGGTGTGCCCAAGTGTGTGAAAGGGCATGTCCACAAATGACTGTGTGTTCAAGTGTCTGCAGTGTGTCCAGCCGTGTGAGTGTGCCGAAGCGTGTGAGCAGGTGTGTACAGCAGTGAGTGGGCATGTCCAAGTGTTTGGGGCGTGTCCAAGTGTGAGTGGGCGTGTCCAAGTGTTTGGGGCATGTCCAAGTGTGAGTGGGCGTGTCCAAGTGTTTGGGGCATGTCCAAGTGTGAGTGGGCGTGTCCAAGTGTCTGGTGTGTGCCCAAATGTGTGAGTGGGCGTGTCCACAAGTGAGTAGGTATGCCCAAGTGTAAGAGAATGTGTCTAAGTGTGAGTGGGACATGGTGTCCAACCCTAATTGGACATGGCTAACCCCAAGGGGGTATCACTTAATCCTAAGTGGGAATGCCCAAGTGTCTGAGGGTGTGTAAGTGTGTCCAAGTAGGGCTGTGCGATATCGCAAGATAATATTTACATGAGAGAGATATGATATTTACACATATTGTTATATTGCGATATTAGTTGTGCAAATTTTTTTACTTTACTTTTCGTAATGACCTGGCAGCGCCTAAACTGACTACAAAGGGGTCACCTGATATTGCGAGATATAGTTTTGTAACGAAATCTCACGAGATTTCACGAAATACTGCAATTTCGTATCGGAATGATGAGATTTTCCGGTATTTTGTGAAATTTTGTGATTTCTTGCGAGATTTCATTAGTAAAGTAGATCGATACAACGTTTTTAAATATAGATATGGTATCGGCATATGAGAATATCTCTATATTTCAGTGTATCGATATTTTTTCCCACCCCTATTATTTAAACTGTCTGGAAGACGATCCCCCCCCAAAACTTATAAAAAGAAATCATTAAAAAAAAAAAAAAAACAGCCAACTATCTTTAATTACTTTGATTGAACAAATATTTCTAACCAATGCTTTGTCAGTTCCACCACTGCAGGGGAGCGATACCTTTGCGCTAAACATGTTTCAATACTAAAAAACAAGTGTTTGATATTAAATGAACTTAGACAAATTAGAGTAAAAATACTGGTATATATTGTATATCGTAATCTAAAATAAATATATTGTGATATGACATTTGGTCCATATCGCCCAGCCCTATGTCCAAGTGGGCTTGTCAACATTTACTATTGATTCCAGGTTTTTTGTTAAATCCTGAGATTCTGTCCATGTTTTTACCTTAACATAGATCACAGGGTCCAACTGATGCCTGGATAGTTATCTTAATCGTGAACATTTTCAGGGTAGGAATAAGAAACACGAAGATTTGACAGAACTGTATTTGTCTTAAACCATTTTTTCCTTCCTCTTAAACCAAAATTTTTCTCATTTGTGTCATTCATCGCCGTATTGGATATACTTAATTGCAGTGGTAGCAATTTTAAACACATTCACAAAGCAGTTTATGATAGACCCAATCAGAGAAGATCCTATTCTTTGCCTTTTACTGGCTTCTTATTTTTATTCTCCCCTTGCTCTGGTAAAGAGGGAAACACAGACATACAAGGAAATAGAAGTCTGTTGGATCTCTTATTGGCACTACACAAATATTTGGTCACATATGCGACCAAAAACAGTGACACACACACACTGCACTTCTTCATGGTGATGCAACTGTCACCGACTACTGATTTGTTGGTTGCTGTTCATATTTGTGGTAGACTGACAATATGCTAGCTGTACCTGGTACAGGCTGAACACAACCTCATTTTCATTCATTTTCTTTCTACTGTAACTGTGTAAGTCAAGTTAATCAAGATCGAACATTCAGAAAGAAACTCTTCTGGCTTAAACTGTCCAAAAAACTTAAGGAAATTCAGCAAGTTCCCATCAGCTTTTACAATTTCATGCATCCTGATTTACATAATGATTTTTTGATGGAAACTGGGCTACAGAGGCAGAGAAACAGGCAAGAGATGGAAAAACAAAGACACAGAGGAAGGCAAAGTCAGATGGAGTGTGTGTGTGTGCGTGTGTGAGGGATATTTCCAGAACATGTTGTATGTGCAGACAGAGACGTCCACACACAGTTCCACTCGACAGATCGGCTTTTATAGTTCATGGGATTTTATCATGCACACGTCGCTGAGGAGCGTACAGCCCCCTGGTGGCACTAAGCTGGTTTCAGTCTCGCTGTCAGATATGTGGCGTTTCCACGGCTGTGCATGCGTGTGTGTGTGTGTGTGTGTGGTGTTTGACTTGACGCCCCCAGAAAGGACTGTCACAGTTGGCCAGGTGCCACCCGCAGAACAGTTGGCAAGACAAGACTGCAGCGCTCGGCACAAACTACCACACACACACACACACACACACAATGCAGAGGTGACGTGATTCTCACTAAAGAATAGCCCCCCCCTGCATTACTGTTGTCAGTTTGTGCCTTCATTTTCAAGTCTGAGCTACTTCCCAGTAAGTCTCTGCTGCAGGCACCAGCAGCTTTCAGGCCGAGATTTTACACAGATTAGCATGAAGAAGTAAAGATGAAGCACCAGCGTGTGAACGTCTGAGTGTGTGCTTGACTTCATTTACATTGATCAACCTTTCTTTTAAGGCTTCAGCCAGTTTGCGATTTGCCAGCTGTCTTGAGACCAATATGAAGGCATACTGAGACCAGTAATGTCCCTGACTGGGCAGGTAACTGACTTTCTAAGGACCCAGTTGCACCACCAGTGCAGCAACCCAGTGGGATTCATCCCTGTGGGCCTAATGGGAACAGCACCACTGCTGCAATGTCAAATAGGGGTGTGACAAAATATTGATACACTGAAATATCGTGATACTTTATGTTGCAATATCACTCAATATGATTTTTCACTAACATAATCTGGTGAGATTTTATTGTTTTATTTCAAAATGTCGCGAGATTTTGTTCGATTTGCAGCGGTCCAGTCCCTGCTTCAGCACTGATATACAGTCATCCTCAAAATTATTTAATACTCTCCAATTAAAAATGCTAAACTCACAATAGTTATTCAAATAACAAGAAAATAAAAAACTAATAATAAATAAAAATTTACAAAATTACAATCCAATGGAAATAAATTATTGCTTTTGAATTTTGGTTGAAAAGAATAATTTAAAAATAAAAGAAAAAAGCATGAACAGTGGACCAAAATACCTGTCAACAGGTGTAGAAGTCTTTTTGAACATTACAGAAAACACCTGATTGCCTCAAAGTGTTGCTCAACAAAATTTTACTTCGGGAGCCCCATCATGTTTGCTTGCTTGTTTTATTTTTTTGTTTATTTGTTTTTAATATTTCTGGTAAACCACAATTCAAAATCAATATAGTGACTTTCATATTTTTATTTATTATTATGATTATTATTGTTGCTACTATTACATAGCGACAGACCAGACATACACACGCACACACACACACACACACACACACACACACACACACACACACATACATTTCTATACTTATAAAATTTTGTTGAGCAACACGTTGATACAAACACTGCAATCAGGTGTTTTCTGTAACGTCCAATCAGACGTCTGCACCTGTTGACAGGTATTTTGGTCCACTGTTCAGGTGCTCTAATGTCTCTAGGATAGTTTTGTTTGTTTGTTTTTTAAAATTGATTATTCCAACCACAACTCAAAAGCAATATTTTATTTCACTAAATTATAGTTTTTAAAATTTTTATTTATTATTAGTTTCATTAGTTTCTTGTTGTTTGAATTACTATTGTGAATTTAGTCTTTTCTGTAACTGGAGGGTATAAATAATTTTGAGGATGACTGTATACAGGATATACAGAATCGAGCAGCCTCGATGATCTAATTTCCTACACCCGAACGCACCAAAAAGTACACCATTTACACATAACAACATTAACAGTTACACATTAAAATTAATGGACTCATGGCTGATGTCTGAAAAATGCGAATGTTCTCATCATAATGACTTCAGAGTGCTTCCAACCCCAACCACCTACCTGTAACTACTGAGTTAAGGATGTAAACACACCCCCCAACCCTTTCATAGAGCCAGACAGGAGAAAGGAAACATTAAAAGCACAAGCAAAGAAAGAAACAGAGCGAGAGACGAGAAGAAAGGGAGAGAGTTAGTGCTGCCCCTTGGTATTCACAAAGACTAGCAGCAATTAAAGCTGTGGATTCAGAGCCATGGAAACTTCCTTGAAGGTCTTAGCATTAGCTCTGAGGCTATTCCTCCTCCACAATCACACACACACACCAACCTATAACCCCAGCTAACCTCTCATCAGCCTCTGCCGGCCCACAGTAACCCACCTTATCTCACATTCACATGCGTGAAACCATCCTACCCGAGCCTACAGCAGCCTACGCCAACCCACACACACTGAGTCACTACACAACATTAGCAGACAGCACACACACATTTCATTGAGTGCAGCTGCCTGGCAACAGGTGGGATCCTTTTACCTTTAGAAAAGTCAATAATATTGATTTCTTTTTTCATAATTTAATTTTACATTCTTCTATAATACTTCTAATTAAGTCATTTGAGTCTTGACATGTAAAGTCCAGTAACTCAATCACTCACTGGCTGAATGAGCACATTATCTAAGACGGTTCAGTCATGCCAACGAAAAAATGGTCCCATTAATAAGGCGTCTGAATTATACCTGCAACCATTCCAACCATTTTCTATTCCCATTTTTACCTATTCAAGGTCATCAAACGCCTTAGGACTTTCTGTGTTAAAACTACCTCAGCTAGGCAATTATTGGTTTAACTGTATACAAAAAGGTTCCTGCAACTATTAAAACGTTTAACAACAGCTGAAAACTAACTGGGATAAAACTCATCGGATGTCATAAGACAACATGTTTGGAGGAGAAATGGCACCAAAAACACCATAGCAACAGTGAAGTTTGGAGGTGGGAAATCATGGTGGGGGCTGTTTTCCAGCATGTGGTTCTAGCAGACTTCATATCAATGAAGGTAGAATTAATTGAGAAAAGTAGAGAGACATTCTGGACCAGAATGACCGGTCTTATTTAGCAGACAGGAGTTTTTCTGTCTGCCTAGGCCAGTTTTCATCTGCTGCAGCTCCACTCAGCTGTGGGGTCCCTCAAGGGTCCATTCTGGGGCCTTTTCTTTTTTCCTTGTATTTGCTTCCACTGGGTTCTATTTTTAGGAAGTATGGCATTTCCTTTCATTGTTTTGCAGATGACTTGCAAATCTATTTACCTGTACAGTCATCATCTACTGGATCCATTGACACACTGTTGAACTGTCTAGTGGAAGTGAATTCATGGTTGGGGCAAAACTTCCTTCTTTTGAACAAGGATAAAACAGAAATTATTGTTTTTGGTCAGTCTGATGTGTTAGATGGCCATGTCAGTGTGATTGGCCCGTTATCCCAGTACTGTAAGCAGTATGTGAGGAATCTTGGTGTGACTTTTGATGCTGGTTTAAGATTTGACAAACAAATTAGTTCTGTGGTCAAATCTAGTTTCTTCCATTTACGGCTTCTGGGTAAAGTGAAGTCATATCTACCCTATAAGGACCTGGAGAGGGCTATTCATGCTTTTATCACTTGCCGCCTTGATTATTGTAACTCCCTTTATTTTGGGATCGAACAGTCATTACTCCGTCGTTTACAGATTGTCCAGAACTCAGCAGCTCGTCTTCTGACAGGAAGTAAACGACGTGAGCACATTACTCCGGTGCTGGCTTCTCTTCACTGGCTACCTGTTAAATTTAGGATTCAATTTAAGATTCTTTTGATTGTATTTAAAAGTCTGAACGGCACGGCACCACCGTATCTTTCTGATATTTTGAAGCCCTACACACCTGTCAGATCGCTCAGGTCGACAAACCAGTTGCTCCTGACGGTTCCTAGAACCAGACTAAAGGGCAGAGGTGACAGAGCTTTTTCTGTTGCTGCACCAGTTCTTTGGAACAGTCTGCCTTTTAATATTAGAAGTGCCCAGAGTATTGTTCATTTTAAATCCTTACTAAAAGCACATCTATTCTCATTGGCCTTTCCCCCAGCCTGAGCATCTCTTTTTGGCTTTTATGTGTTTTATGTTATTTTATGGGTTTATCTTCTTCTGTGGTTTTATGTGTATTCCATTCATGTGCTGTCTTATCTATTCTGTGCTCTTAATTTATTGTTGATTTTGATTTGATCATTTCTATGTTCAGCACTTTGGTCAACTGAGGTTGTTTTTATATGTGCTTTATAAATAAATTTGACTTGACTTGACTTGACTTGAGAATCTGCTGCCGGGAGAGGAAAGAACACAGAATCATCATAAAGCGGCCACGGCCAGGTGCTCCTCGCAAGATTTCAGACAGAGGAGTCAGAACAATAATCAGAAAGGTTCTCCAACAGCCCAGGACCACTCGTGGAGAGCTTCAGAAAGACCTGGAACCAGCAGCTACAGTTGTTTCAGAGAAAACAAGAAGGAATGCACTCAACCGCCATGGCCTTCATGCACGCACACCACGCAAGACTCCATTTGTGAAGAAGAAGCAGGTTGATGCTGGTTTGAAGTTTGCAACACAACATCTGGACAAACCCATGACATTCTGGGAAACAGTCTGGTCAGATGAGACCAGAACTGAACTCTTCAGATGTCATAAGACACATGTTTGGAGGAGAAATGGCACAAAAAACACCATAGAAAAAGTGAAGTTTGGAGGTGGGAGCATCATGGTGGGGGCTGTTTTTCAGCACGTGGTTCTGGCAGACTTCATATGATTGAAGGAAGAATGAATGGAGGAAAGTAGAGAGACATTCTGGACCAGAATCTGCTGAAGATGAAAAGAGGCTGGATCTTTCAGCAAGACGACCGTCCCACCACACAGCCAAGAAACACTCGCATGCTTTAAGAAAAAGAAAGTAAAGCTGCTAGAACGTCCCAGTCAATCACCCCACTTGAATCCAATTGAAAATCTTTGGAAAGAACTGAAGATCTGAGTTGACAGAAGAGACCCGGAACCTTGAAGATTTGAAAGCAGTTTGTGGAAGAATGAACCAAAATCACATCTGAGCAACGTTTTCCACTGGTTTCTCCATACAGGAGGCGTCTGGAGGCTGGAACCACCAACAAAGGTTTTGAGTATCAAATAAATTTCAGTAAGCGTATTTGATACTTATTCCCTGTGTCATTTCACTTTATTACACATACAGTAACTTTATTTATGGACATAATTGTTAGGATTTCTTTGTATGTGTGCATTACTTGGGTTGTCGCTGACATCTGGTGAAAATTTCATGTTAACTGCTCTACTAGAAATTTCTTTTCTGAGAAAAATGTTGACGTGTTCAATAGACAAAACGCCACACAAGACTGAAACAGAACAATGTGAAGCACTGCGTTTGTCCCGTGAAGGCTGCTTTCTAATATAAGCATAGATGTGGATGGTACATTTGCAAATTAGCCACTCCAGTGGACATGAGTGAATCATTCAATACACTGCAATTCACACTGATGAAAAAAGAAAACAAAACAATACAGTTGTGCTTAAATAGAATAGATATACCAGTATAAAAGATTATTATTTAATGAAAAGAATGACTTAAACGTAGGTCTGCTGCATCAGTAATGATAAAACGTCCCCACAAGCAGGTAATCTGTGTATAGAAACCACAACCAGTGATGATTTGACAGATTAAGAACTGGAAATATGTTTCCAGACTATGACAAAAACAAACAGAATAATCATTGCTGTGTAAAAGTAAAACTGAATGACAACAGATTGCTGTGGAGGTGCAATCAAAAGATCAGAGGTTTGTTCCTGTCCACGTGTCCTCGGACAAAACTATGACCTCCTCTCTAAAAACCTACATCGCCCCAGTGTGGGCTGATGAAAAACACAATGCAAAGAGCTTTGCAGAGCAGAAATAAGTGGAAAAGAGCGGATCGTTTACCATAATAATCACTGATGCATGAAGGGGGCAACTAAACTTCTACAGCACATTGTGGACTCATTTAAGTCTTGCAGCCCACAGGAAACTGCAACATACACTGGTGTCATAAATAACACATGTGCTGAGTTCATTCAAAAACGATGCTCCAGTAGTTATAGTATCATTAATAATATATAAAGTGCTTGTCCAGATAGTCGTAGATACAACATGAGCTATTTAAAAAGTCTACAGAAGGAAAGAAAGACAATAATCGCTCTGGTGAATGTTGCAGAGAGAAATGCGTACAATTAAACACGCAATGGAGGTGAGCTTTAAAGAGACTTTACTGAACGTAGGATTATACAAAGTAATTGGAAAGATTAACACTTTAATGCTTGATCCAAGAAATAATGGACCAAAAAAGACTTTTAAAAAAATATGAAGTCTTTACTCAACTCTTTAAGAAACTACTGTATTTCCGTGTGATGTCAGAATAGCTGTAGTACAGGAAGGTATCCACCAGGGGGCAGGAGGTAACCAAGTTTGTTAGTTTTAACCATACAGTGATGCAACAGGTCTATTAAATATGATACGTCTGGCAGTCCTCACAGAAATTTGCAATGTGATCACAACCATTAAACACAAATCGAGCTAATCTCCTTTACTTCTGCACATTCTTGCAACTTTTCTACCAATCACAGCACTTTTAACAAAACTTTGACTGATTGCAGCCGTCAGTGCTGCATTCATGTAGTTTGTGATCTTAGTTTCATTATGTAAATATATCTAAAACAGTTGATCTCTAATAGTTATTGCTGAATTATTATTTACGCTATTATGGTAACTTTGGTATCTCAGATATTTGATCTGTATTGTATCATTCATAAGTGTGTATAAGTCTACAAGTAGATGGACAAAAAGTAGTGATGCCCAATTAGACAACTGATAATTTTCTACTTCTTTTGGCCAATACTGATACCAATATTAAAGTTTAAGTCTATTTCAACTTCAAGTTTATTTATATAGCACATCTACACTACCAAAGGTGCCCAGAGACAAAAGATAGATAAAAGAACAACAGCAAGAGTTTAAAGAAAAACAATAAAAATAAAAAAGGATAAAAAAAAAATAACCTAAGCTATTTAAATGCAGGGTTTTTTGTTTGCATTTTTGTTTTGTTTTTTTACCCTAAAAACCTTTCCTTTACCAGGATGATGCTCCAGATCAAATACCGTATTTTCTGGATACGATACTCCCGACCCTGAACTAGATATGTGGTAAAGAAAATGAATGAATGAATGTATTTGTCTCTGCTAAAATTTCCCTAATCACTCTGATTCCAAAGTTAATGCTTGTAAATGATAATAAGCATCATAATTAAGAAGGATAAACGTGTTTTTTGTACAGGCAGAACAGCCAGATGTCCAAAATGTACTCTTCTCACTGAGATAAGGCTGTTTTGGGATCTTGGCTCAGACTCGTCACAAGCCTAGAGCGCCCTCATGTGGCATTACACGGTAATGTTTACTCCTTGGTTCATGTTAAACAATATGAATAAACACTTAAAATCATGCTAAATTGTATATATTTTTATATCTATGTCGCAGGAACAGCCAAACTATGAAAGTTATAGTCTATGGGAGTTGTAGTCATAACTATCTTCTCACTTTTATTCACACTTGTCTATCTCCCCTGTCTTGTCCACTTTTCCGTGTTCTATTACCCCCCCCCCCTATTTTGATAGTATGACTATACATCATATTTGTCTGTTAAAACATAATGTCACAGAAATATCAAAGAAAATTGTTTCATAATCAAATCGAAATCAAATGGAATCGTGAGGTGTTGAAGATGATGAAGCAGTATCACAAATGACAGGGAGGGTTACACAGGATACAATACTTAGCAGTATTAGGTTGGGTCTGCTATTATCGGCCTACCGATATTACGGGACGACATTGGCATCAAAATGTGGTATCGGAAAATATTGGTGTAATATTTTTCAGGCCGATATTTTCATTAACCAAATCTCGCGAGATCTTGTTCCATTACTAACGGTTCAGCATGTAAAAAACGCTGCTGTTATTGTGGAAGAACTTCATTTCCCAGCATTCCTTTCAGTCATGTGACCACGGTGCAGCTGCTGCTGCTACAGACTGACTTGCTTTAAAGCTGCTGATAATATGTCTGGTTTTAAGTTGTTGGTTAAGTTACCACATTGTTAGAAACATAAGAATTAGCCATGTTGGCTAATACCTGCTAGTATCTGATGTCTGGCAGCCAGGTGCCCAAAATAAACTCCTCTGGTTGAGTTAAGGATATTTTGGGATCTTCGCTGTATTGGGCTGCCACAAACAACTGTTTTGATAATCAATTAGTCACCGATTAATTTGGCGATTAGTCGACTAATCGTATCATATGGAAATTTTAGCATATCAATCGATTAATCGTGGCAGTCTTATTGCTGTCAGAGCAGAATATAATTGAATTTCTCACATATAAGAGACACAGCCTCACAGATGTCTGCATAAATCGGTATCAGCTGATATCAGATATCGGAAATTATGAGTTTGACAATATTGGATATCAGTAAAAAAGCCAATATCGAACATTCCTAATATGAAGATATTAATATCAAACACCCCCCACCCCCAACAATCCCTCACCTCCCATCAACATGTCTGTAACAGGAGTTTAAAACCAAGGCATTAAGATCCGAACATCCTGCACCAGAGTGGGTCCTTTACCATAAATGTGGGAAATGATTCCAGTTTCATTGTCAGTATCAACGATTCTACGCGTTCACCACATCATGGAAATCACAGCATCCCTCAGATTATGACTCTGAGAGGCAGGAAATAAGCTGGCTTGAGGATGTGGAACAGTTAATCTGTTGCTATGGAAACACAAGCAAAGTGTTTCAGGCCATATGCTGGACATTCTCACCTATAGTCCGAGGTTTTGAAAGAAAGAAGTAGAACATGAAGTTGTGTCAAATCAACACTTTCACGTGTCACATTGAATATTCCCTCTCCTCCACCTTTCCCTGGCCTTCACCTCCACCCGAAACAAAGATTAGAGGTGGATGCTGAATGCTGCTGGGACACGGACACACAACATGTTCTGGATTGTTTTTGTTGCCTCTTTCAGCTTCCCGGCACGAATGCAAAACACTGAAATTATCGATCATTAACCAGGAAGTGAGTGACAAGAGATAAATTTTAATAATTTGCAGAAGAAGCAGCAGTTTCAAGGATGTGTGTTGGTGTGTGTAGGCTCAACTTCTTCTCACAGGTCTGTCTATGAATAATGTCCAACGCAGCGAGGTAAATAAACTTCATTATTTTAACCCTGCATCCTTCATTAAAACAGGGGTGGGAGACATTAAAGAATGCCAACTAGCAGATTTTTTAAATCCTGATTTAAAAGTCTTGCTCATGTCCTGAGGGCAAGAAGACGTCATCTGCTAATTTACATTTCTGAGGCATCAGCAGTACCAGTTTGAGAGGGTAGGCAATTTTTTTTTGCAGTAAAAACTTCTTGATACAAACTAGAATTAAATAAATTTAGAATCTCACATCAAATCACAAAAATCTGTCTCATCGCTTCCTGTTTGTATGTTGGCTGAATTCTGATCAGAAAACTTGTAACATCTCCATTTGACAACTGGGAGTCGGCATTAATCACTATGCAAGGCTTGCATACATAAATAACAGATGACTGAATACTTAGATGAGCAAGAGGAACGCAGTACAACACAAGCCAGGCCAGCTGAATTAGGGGCATTTTGCAGCCAGTTTCGCAGTGCACCTGGACAGCAGGTTGGGTTGGAAGCAATGCATCATTATGTATGGAATAACATGCATGAAAACCCAAATCACCTCTATTTGAAGCAGTAATGTGCCTGAATTTTTGTTGCAGATAAAAAATAATTCTTTTGAAATGCAGCGTTGCAAACAGATCACACAGCAGAGGATGTTAGAAAGAGGAAGGTAGTAAAACACAGGGACAAGCAGCACAAAATCACTACAGAGCATGTTGTGTTGTGTATGCTTTACAGATTAAAGACCATCAATCATTCTGATATGTGACCATAAAAGCTGTTCGTGAGCTGCCGAAGGGGGAGCAATGCCATATTTTACACCGTGTACCTTTAAACCAATGTTGGTACCAGACGGGCTGGTCTGCGTATTTCAGAAACTGCTGATCTGCTATGATTTTCACATACATCCATCTCCGGGGACTACAGAGAATGGTCTGGAGAAGAGAAAGCATTCAATGAGCAGCAGACAACACGTCCAAAATACATATATATATATATATATATATATATATATATATATATATATATATATACATGTATACACATACACACAGTATATATATATTCGTTTAATGTTTCTATTTTATTCGTTTGCAAGTGTTTCTTTTTTAAGTGCTTTGTTCTTTTTGAATTAAAAGAGTTGTAAAATTACTTTTCATTGTATCCTTCATTATATAACAGTATACAGATGCACGATAACCTTTTTTTTTTTTTAAACCATTACCGATAACAGATCAATTCCAGGTCCTTAAGGCCAATACTGATAAATGATAACGGATAACAACACAGTACATGTACCTCATAATGATGCAATACTGTTACCAAAACCAAAAAGACTTTTCACTCTTTAAATGAAGAAATATCTATTTTTTCCAGTGAAAAACTACAAGCAAGCCTCACAAATATCTTAAAGATATCAAACTAAACTACTCGATATCTCAATATGCAAATAAAGGTTCCTTGAACTGATGCAAATAGATGCATCAACAACAATAATTCGGGTCTCATAATGTGAGCAGAACACTGTCTTGCTCACAAAAATAATATACAAGTATCGGGACAAGTCGTGATGATATCGGACTTATCAGAATGATGTAATAATTTCCTGTTATCAGGCACCCTTATTAGATTAATCCTGGACTCAAATGCAGTATCGGCCTCAAATATCGGAAGGTTGTATCGGCCATCAGCTGAGGCTGATGAGAAAATGGTGGTATTGGCCCTAAAAAATCTGTATCGGCCGATCCCCAATTCAGATGAAAGGGTCAGACATTGTGGGAACATCATGAATGGATCCATCCTGCTTTGGATCAAGGCTCCAAGCTGCTGCTGGTGTAACGGTGTGGGGGAGATTTTCTTGGCCCACTTTGGGCCCCTTCGTCCCAACGTGGCGGTTTAACCACCACAGCCTACCTGAGTATTGCTGCTGACCACGTCCATCCCTTTATGAGCGCTGTGTAGCATCTTCTGATGCTACTTCCAGCAGGATAACGCGGCATGTCACAAAGATCATCTCCAACATGACGATGAGTTCACTGGACTCCAATGGCCTCCACAAGAGCGGCCGGTAAGTGCACATGCATACATGTACTATGACATATTATCCATTGAGTCAATTCCTTTCCCACCTTGACATGAAGCAGCTTTCTGTATGACGGCTCTGCACTGCATCTCCTGTCTGCTGAAGCTGCAGAAGCCAAAAATCACCCCTCAGTTGACAACGCTGACATCATATAAAGACCGAGAGGACTCTGATCAGTTCGGCAGCTCGTGTTCCTCTTGACAGCAAGAAAAGGGGCGATCGAGCCCTTCAGCTTCCACTTTTTGAAAAAAATCAAAAGTGCAGCGGTCCCTTGATAAGTAGTTTGTGTTCTGGTCCAGCTTTACTTATTGATCCCCATCTGAGCTATCAATAAATTAAGGCAATCTATAAGATTCAAGGAGAACACCGGCACTGCAAAGCCTTTCCTATGGACAATCAGGACGTGACGAAGATAAGGCAGTTTGCTGATGCTGGAGGAAGAAGCTGCATTACTCCTGAATGTCAATACACCTGAGGCACATCTGCTGACCTCCCAAAGAGAGGCAGCAAAGGCACCAGGAAGGAGTGGAGCTGCATCGTGTCCAGATAACATCTCTTAACTCTGCAGACACCAAATGGAGCCTCACAGCTTCCTGTTTTATCAAGAAATAACTGAAAAAACACAAAGCAGCTCGCTGAACACGGAAATATTTGAAGTGCCTTGTTCTTTTTTATAATAAAAGAGTTGTTAAATTACTTTTCATTGTGTCCTTCATATTAATTTGGGAGTCAAATGCAGTATCGGCCCCAAATATTGGTCCCAAATATCAGCAAGTTGTATCAGCCATCAGCTGAGGCTGATGAGAGGATAACAGTATAATATTAGCCATAAAAAAACATCTCTATCGGTCGATACGTAGTCCAAGTGACTTTGCTGGCCCTTCTAAATCTGAAAAGCTGAACAAATCCATCTGAAATATGGTGATAAGGGACAAAGGTTTTAATTGTAAATGAATTAAATTCACAGTAATCCAGTTAAGAAGAGAATCAGCTTGTTAGATAAAGACATCAAATAAAAATGAATCAATCAATGGCTGAGAAAAATAACAGACTAAATGAAAATACATTGACTACAAAGCTATTAGAAACATCTTAAATGAAAAAAAAATGCAGAAGATGAAAATCCCAAATAAATATAATATAATCAAATAAATAGAGAGAAATTAATAACAAAAAGGATAATGAAAATTCTGTTATAAAAAAAGACAAAATAAAATTAGAGTGGAAATACAATTAATACACTAAATAAAAATTAATTAAAGTCAGAGAAAGCAAACAAAATTATCAAAATAAACAAATACATTAAATAAGAATCAACAAACATTAATAAATAAATATAAAGAGTTCATAAAAGACGGAGCTAATTTATAAAGATAATTTATTATTTAATTAAGATAGAAAAAGAAAAAAAAACTATTAAAATAAACACATACATTAAATAACAATTAACAAAGATTAATGAATAAATATTAATAACTAAATATAAAAATGTTCTATAAAAGACAGCAAATTAATAAAGATAAGTAACTGCTAATAAATAAAGATGGAAAAGCAAATAAAAAATTTAAGTAAACAAATACATTAAATAAGAATTAACAAAGATTAATAAATACATTTTAATAAATAGATAGACATTATATAAAAGAAAGCTATTAGAAATGTAGATCTATTGATGAAGATGAGACCACAAAGTGTTGTTATTCCATGAAACAGCTTCACAATAAGTCTTTATATCATGTTTTTGTCATTTTTAAGTTTTATTTCTAAGAATCAAAGGTGAGTCTGACTGCTCATCTGCTGTTCTGGTTTCATCCTTTCTCATTGTAAGGCCTTCTGCTCTTTGACACCTGCAGTGATGATAATCAAACCAGCTTTTTACCCTTGACTCACATATTCCAAGTGATGAGTCAAGCAAATTAGTCCGTTTAATTTCCTTTAACAGCATTGTAAAAAATAATTTTTATGTCACCAGTTTCCACAGTGCAGCTCAGCCTCTATGTGAGGCAGACTGTCGTCAACTTTTCTGGCCTAAAAGCCAAATTTAATCATCTGAATCTTGCCCTGAGACCCGGGCTCATTAAAATGCAGCAGTAAAGTCATCATGTCACCGGAATCAGGTCGTCTCTCAGCTCCCGGTATGAGCCATTTCCAGTTTAGACTGAAGTCAGAGATGCTCTCAGCGTTCTCTAGCTAAATTTCCTTTGAGTTCAAGCAGAGTTCACTCCACTTTGTGATTTTTTTTTAAGTCGTAGCCTATGGCCCGCACAGCCTCGTCGCAGTCTGCATCAATAATGCAGAGACCACAGCCTGTTAACATCTCCGCCTTTAGCTAGAGGTCTGCTTGACAACACGGCGCTCAGACAAAAGCCGGCTGAAGACGGCGCAGACCGGCACCATGAGAAACCGTCTCTGCACTACACATGCATAGATGAACAGACAAGTGTGCAGCATACACACACACACACACATAATCAGGGGTGTGTAGCAAGTAACTAATGTACCCTCTCTATTGAATCACCACAAAACAGCAGATTTTTCTATCTTTCTATCTTACCGTCACTAAAACTGTGAAAAACCCTCTGAAGGGGAGATTTTTGGGGTAACGTCATAAATGTGAAATGTGTGCCCCATTCAGTCGTAAATTCTCCCACACAGAGACTTCACTGAATTATTAAATATACTAAGACTGGTGGTTAAATGAGGCTACGCAAACAAGGATGAACTGTATTAACTACGCTCTGGCAGTCAGTGAACGCACCGTGTGACAAAACAGTTAGAAACTCTTCCAGGAAACGCGTTTAGAGAGGAAAACTATATGAAACTGCTGTCTCAAGCACTTTTTCATGTTTCTAGAGCCTCTTAAATACTTAATCAATGACTCATACTTCAGTATCTGCATTGTTCCTCATTACTGTGGAAACGGAGGAGCAATTGGAGAAAAGATTGAGAGGCCTTGAGATCGGACAAGTAGCAAGATACAGGACATTATGTAGACATAAGATTACAGTTGTGATTATGGCAAAGCAAATATTGAGAGTACTTTTCACCACAAATGATCTGAACCAATTAATTAACCAAATGTGCCACTTCCTTTAAGAAGGAGCCAGAAAGAGAAAAAAAATATACCATCTTCTCAGATACTGGATGTCTTAGGAAAATGTGAAGCTTCTTGTATAGAACTTAATTAAATTGAATGCGGGAAATGAAAAATCCAAACTTTAATTGTGACAATTTAATGACTGAAAGAAAATTATAATGAAGTTGAAACTCTTTTTTCCTTCAAAACACTTAAAAAAGTTACTTAAAACTTGGGATGTTCGATATTGGCTTTTTTTTTTAAACGATATTCGATATTATCCAACTCTTAAATTCCAGTAACAGTGATGGAATAATGGCGTTAACAGATACGGCACTAGAGGAGGCGGAGTGATCCGGTTACACCTGGACACTCGTCATGAGCTCCTGAGTTGCGGTCCTCATGTGATAACTGTTCAGACCAGCTGCACTGCAGGTTGGAAGATGTTCGTGTGGAGCCTCTGCAAAGTGCAGGGCAGCGGTGGTGGCGGCGTCAGAAACTTGACATACGCGCACGAGTATGAATCCATTTAATAAAACGGCCAAATACAAGTGATGACAATGGCTGATGAAGATGAACTGTTAGCAAGCACGACTCAACGTGCGCACCGCGCAGCTGATCACAGCTGCACACACCTGATGCTCCTCTCAGACATCCGTCAGTCCGACTGTTCAAGATTCTGTTAGTAATTTATTCTGTTAAGTTTCTGTTTCATTCATTAGTGAGATCTGATATTCACTTTTATCAGGAATAATTCAACACAGAGATTAAAGCTTAAAGGTAGAGTCCGAAGCCCCTCAAGCGTTTCTGTTTGCAAACAACAGTATTCAAACTTAGCGCTCCTCCCTCTCAGGATAATGGCCGCCTCGTTCTTCAGCCTATTCAGCTTCAAGCTTCTCCTTCAGAGCTCAGAAATGGGTACAAGCCAAACTATTATTAACCTGGTTTTCCAAAGTGCATTATCTGAAGCTCTTACCTTTTCTTTGGCGCATCCACGGTTTTTCCTTTCTTTCTTTCTTTTTCCTTCGAGAGTTCGAGTGACTGGCGTCTGCTCCAATCATGAGCTTATTTCCACACAGCGTCATGCTCTTAGCTCTGTCATTGGCTGCTGATATAAACAGAAATCTCCACCCACAAACGTCCCGAACACAAGAAAACAAAGCTAAAGAGCAAATTACAGGCAGAGGGAGAGAGAGATGCATTCAAACGCGCAACAGCACCCGAGTAGAGGCCCAAAGGCGCAGTTTGAGACGGATTTCCACTTGCACAAGTCTTACGTTTATTTTCAGGGGGGAACGTCGGACTATACCTTTAAGCCAATGGGAATATTAAAAAGTAACAGAATTATTACTTTTCCAAGTAATTATTTTTACAAAGCTGAAACTCCATTTTAAACACTGTTGTTAATTCCTTCTCCAAAAAGCAACTATAATTATTCACTTTGTAGTAATCACAAAACATTGAACAACCTCCATCACTGTGTAGTTTTTATTAGAGATTTCTCAGGTTCAACATCAGACAGAAGCAGAAGACGATGCTGGACACATAAACGGTTTTTAAAGTAGATTATTGTTGTAAAAGTAACAACGTCTTTCATTGATAATTTTAGTTTTATGCATTTAAAAGAATAAATGTAAAAATCGCAAATCGAATCGCAATATTTGTCAGAAAAATCGCAATTAGGTTTTTTGTCAAAATCGTGCAGGCCTAGTTCAGCCCCTCATGCAAATTTCTTAATTTGTACAGGCAAAGTACTACACGCAAATTTGGACCTTAGTAGATCCGGCCCATAGTTGTCTCAACTAACGTCTTGTTAGTTGAGACATAATTGTCTGCCCCTGCTCTCAATTATGTTTCAACTAAAGCCCTATTCTGACGGGATTAGTATTATCTAGGGACCACATGTAACAAATAAATTACCCCCCGACGTCTGTTTTTTATGTGACGCATTCACACTGGATAACTGAAGTCTGAGATTTGACTGAAATTCACAGACATCCAGCAGATATGATGTCATCGTGCTGCATATTGCGTAACATCTGCTCTTACAAGCTGTGTTTCCATCGGCGGTGGATGATCATTCAGGGACAAATATGTTAAATAACACACCGACAGTCGTAACCAACGCTTTAAGAACTTGTACCATGTCAGCATGTTGTCCAAACCTAAACGTTTCTCGCTGCGGGAACGGGACTAGTGAAACTCCACTGATCACTCCGATTCCAAAGTTAATGCTTTAGCCTATGTTATCGTAAACATGATACTTTGGAGGAAAAATTCTTTTTGAAGCCTCCATTTTTTGCCAAAAAGGAAATGACAAGCGTCCAGGAAGCAAATACCACCAAATTACGGGTCATTTCTGTCCAAATCACAGAGATGTCCATTCGCACTGGATTAGTATTATCAGAGGACCTCTGAGTTTAGCAAATTATAGTACGTAATTTGCGGGGGATTTATAACATTGCAAATCACAGACATGACCGATTCACACTGGATTAAAATCACAGACAACCTCTGTAATTATTACAAATTACATGTGGTCCCTATATAATACTAATCCAGTCAGAATAGGGCTTAAGACATAATTGAGAACATGGGCAGACGATCATGAGATCTCTTCTGTTTATCTCACTTCTCAAGTATTGCTCAAATAGTTATCTCAATTTTACCTCCTTTGTCTCAGTGATGTCTTCTCTCTTTTTTAGCTCACCTTTTGCTCTAAAGGAACTTTTAGGAGTAGTTCTGAAACGAATGCTCACAGAATGAAACCATTATGAGAACCTCAAACTGATCTCAGAGAGGAGATCGAGCCACAAATGAGCAGCACATTTTTCCTACGGGCTGTTAGCTTGGCCGGACTAAACCGTTCCACCCAAACGAGGGACCTCTTTCTGCCGTCTGCTGCACGCAAGACACAGCTCGTAAGCACTTCAAATACATCACAGGATGTCAGACTGCTCTTGTTCTTCACTTTAAATACTCCACACAGCAGATCTCTGCAGCTCTTTAAAGGTAGGAGAGAAAAAACTGACACCTGCCACGTTAAACCTTCATTTTCAGACTGGTTTTAATTGCCACATATGAAGAAGGTAAAACTTGCTTTATATGAAGTTTCCCAGACTCTCATGGGTATCTAACCTAACGTACACCCACACAGGTGATTCTGCTTCATGTAGCTGATTAGACCACCTGTCAGGACTGGGTGGGCGTTGAGTCTGACAGCTCCTTCACTCTCCTGGTAGTTTTGTTGCTCACTTAGGGTGAAACAAATGACACCTTTATCACTGCTAATGATGCTGCCACGTAATCTCTGACATGGATGCGCCCACATTCAGCCTGTGCCTGGTTGTGTCAGCCATATCTGAAAATACCTGAGGGCCTTTTAGGTGTGGTGGAAGTTATACGGTAGCATTTAGAGTCAAATGTCAGTTAAATGACTAACTTCTTATCACTTATTCCTTTATTGGAGGATGTCATGCCACAGGCGTCTTCACAGAATCCACATGAATAATAAACCTTCACTGTTTGGATAAGGGTCACAGCTAACACAGAGGTGTCAGGTGCTATGACCAAAATCATAAATGATGGTATTTTTTATTTAAAATGATCTATTTTTAACTGTATTTTTATTCCCTCCATGGGTATTAAACACATTTTCCACAAATTGAGAGAAAAATCTATTTTTCTCCACAGATTTTAGCACAAATGTCTTTGGTTGTGTGAATTGTGATGGTGTTGCTCATCTTCATCCACTTCCTGCTTCTCAAGTATTGCTCAAATCCCACATAGGCCTGTGCGATATACTGATATATCGCGATATGATGATATATCGCGATATGATATTTACATGAGAGAGATATGATATTTGCACATGTCGTTAAATCGCGGTATTAGTTGTTCAACTTTGTTTGCTTCATTTTTTCGTAATGATCCGGCTGCACCTCGGCTGACTACATAGGTGTCACCTGATTATTTAATAAGGGTGTGGAAAAATATAAATACACTGAAATATCACAATCTTTTCATATGAAAATACTATATATTTAAAAATGCTGTATCGATCTATTTTATGAATGAAATCTCACTTGATGAGAAATACCGTGATATTTTGTAACAAAACGATGAAATCTCACAAGATTTAATTAGTAAAATAGACGGAAACACTGTTTTTAAATATAGATAAGGTATTGGCGTATGAAAATATTGTGATATTTCAGTGCATCGATATTTTTTCCTACATGCTTCATTCTTTTACCAAGAAATCATAAAAAACCAGCCAACTATCTTTGATTTCTTCGATTTAACAAACATTTCTAACAGTGTTTTGTCAGTTCCATCACTGCAGTGGAGCGATACCTTTACGCTAAACATGTTTTAATACTAAGAAACAGGTGTTTGATATGAAACTTTCAGACAATAAGGGTAAAAATACAGGTATATATCGTCATCTAAAATAAATATATTGTGATATGATATTTGGTCCATTTTGCCCAGCCCTGATCCCACATGGGATTTACATCACAGAAAATCTCTGTAATTATCACAAATTACATGTGGTCCCTATATGAAATATACTAATGTAATATACTAAACCTGTCAGAATAGGGCTTATGTCAGAAAAGTGGAGCACACAGCAACCTTCACAAAGGTTTATAAAACTTCTGGATGGTTAACATGGACGAAGTATCCTTTACAAACCACTCCTATAGACCCTTTCCACTGTGTCCACTAATACCCGGATGTTTGGGCCTGTTCACCATTTTTTGGGTCAAAAGATGTAAACGCAACGTGTAACAACATTGATGTAGAGTTTGCCAGCACCATGACTTCGTCGCTTTCTAAAAAGACAAAAAAAAAAAAAAAAAAAAAAAAAACGGTACTGGGACAGTTTGGATGCCGCATCTCGGGAAAGGTATGACCAACTTTCCCGAAGTTGCCTATGCGGACATATTTAATTACCTGGTAATATGTAAAAGCTCATACACGCTGGAGGAGCTGAAAGCTCACAAATCCCTCAAAAAATAGTTATTTTGTACGTGGTTGGGTGATGGACGCTTGTCACACTGACATCAACAGGAGGACTCTTCTTGCAAAGGTTAGTCAGCACAATGCTATTTTGCACAATGCTAATGTAGTCTCCTCCAGCAGACGTGTTGATGTAAATTTGGTAATTTGTTGCGTACGGTTAAAGGTTGAATATGGAACATTTTTATTAAAAGCTGTATTTAAAAAAAAAAAAAAACCTCCACAGGTCGTTTGGGGGTGTACAGAATGAAAGTACAACATTTACCAGAAAAATTATATTTACCCAAAAAATAATTATAAAATAAATTTTTACGGGTTCAATAATGCCATTTTATTTACGTCTATAAGCCAATACACGCCGCCATTGCAGGTTGCCAAATACGATCTCTGTGTGGAAACAATATTTCGGTCATAGTCAGGCTGGTACAGGGGAAAACCGTGGAGATGACGAGTGAAGCAGCTGCCTCAGAGCCCTGGAGATGTTATCTGTTTCTGAGGAGGAGTGACCTGAGAAGAGCAAAACCTGGAGTAAATTTAGGTGAAGACTTCACTAAATGGACCCACATAAACGTTTTCCACAGAGTCAAAACACAGAATTGGCGACTTTCCTCCTGGATCGGTAAGCTAGCTTGTCTGCTAACGTGGCTAACGTTAGCTGTCAGTTATAAACTCCTCTGCGTTACTTGTTAAACATGCTGCAGACTGTTGGTCACTTGCGTATCGGCAGTGAGCCTGGCATCCCAGCGGCTGGAGTTGTTTTTCTGCCGTTGCAACTACAACCTAGACACACGTGATGTTGCTGTTCTGTCCGTGTTCCTATTCAACCTTTAAGTTATACCCAATGTTGCCCCGACCATCTCTTATCTTTGTCTGCTAATCAAGGTTTCTCTTTATTCTTAATATGGTCAAAATTATAGTAGTACATACATGCACCTGAAAGAAAATTTAATCAACTGTGAGGGTGGACCACATGACACACACACACACACACACACATCACCCTAACTCTTGTTATAAAAGCACAGATCCACATGTAATCAGACCACAAAGTGATCTGCATATCATCGTACGTGCGATGAAGTGATCAGAGCACACTTTGGAGTGTTTCGAGAGCTGGGAGTTTTTGCGGTTAATCCGAGCTAGTCACAATGTCCGTCTCAAAAGATCTTCCGTCCGCGCGCCCTCGGTCAAACGTTTGGCTGGAATGGACAAAATCTTTCGCCGCACGGGGTCAGTAGAACAGCTTTCACATCTACTGACAACACAACAATGAACCATTAATGTTAATGTTTTACAACTAGGAGCAGGACTACCGACGAAACACGTCTATCCACAGGTGGTCTGTAGGTTGTTGTGACCATTTAACCCAAAAAATGTTGATGCGCACGGTGATGACGTCAACCTGAAAGGATCTTTAACCAGATTTGACTTTTAGACTTTTTGAGAGGGACCCAACTGCAATCACAAGATGTCGCCACATATCCAATCCACGCAGGAAGTCGAATCGGAAGTTTGTTCTTCATGTAACCCTACCCTGACCCTTCTCCTAACCCCAACCACCCATCTACACCAAACGCATGTGTTTGCAAGCCGCAGATAGATACTTTTAGCTGCGTTTAACTAACTTCCGCTGTATGTTTTGGATATATGGCGGCGTCCTTATCGGCTATTGTAACTGCAGTTGGTACTCTTGGACTTTTTTGCAAAATAATCAATTTAAAAGGGGTGAGAATGGCCGCTTGTGCTCAGAAAACATCCAGCTAAGACTGGGGGACAAATCAATTTCACCTATGAATTCAAATTTGCTCTTTAGGACGATTGTCTCTTTGGAAATCTGGAATTTTTTCCCTCTCTAAGATGCTCTGCAAAAGCTGATTCAGCCCTCCCCCTGCCTGTATCCCACAGAGACACACACATGCTCACCCACACAAAACAAAACTAAACACCTCTGTAGAGGAAGAGTTTGTTCCTATAAAGGCACAGTGTTGTCAGTCATTTGGACCTGGTCCAGTTCTGCAACCTCAGACTCAGAACAATAACAAGACGTTGATGAATTAGTCTAAAGTCTGTAAAGGTGGCAGGACAACTGGTTTAGTCCAACAGTTCAATCGTCATGCCAGCGAGTGGGAGAAATGACTGCCCACAACTGAGCCGACGCTTATGAAATTCACTCACTGTCTTTATATATTTATTTCAGGAAACCATCGGTTATAATGGAGCAGGACGACGCCACATGCTTCCACTGTGGTTCCAGTTAAACTGGTGTGAACAAGGACCAGTTCACCAGAAAGCACCATGGTCCTGAGACTCCATGACAGCATGAAAATACCAACAGATACACAGATAAACAGCCAAATAAGCCTGAAGTCACTGCAGGAATTCAGCCTACACACTCCTGCTGAGACCACCAGCATCAGGGGAATCATTTACCACCTGCCCTGCATGATGAGAGAGGATAACGGGTGAAAGACGCCACGTATGCACGTCGCATATCACCAAAAATACAGTACGATACTGTTTAAAGTGGAAAAGTTCAGACTTTTCATGTTGTTCACAAGTTTGTTTTTCTTTTTTTTTTTTAAGACAAGAGACACATTTACAATAAAACATTAAGTTTAATGTTGTTTTTAATATGTTTGTGTTTTTATTAAATTAAATTTTGAGTAAAAACACTGAAAATCATTTTTTTCCCCCATTTTGCCTAAACCCCCACCTACTGTATCAAAAACTTCTTGTACTCTTCTTCTGCCCTCTGATAGAGATCTTCAGTACTACAATAATTAAGACATCACACAAACATGATTATTTGTCTTTATTTCATGCAATGACATTTTGTTAAAGGGCCAGATAAAAATTTCAGATTAATAAAGAAAGAAATTTTCTGCCCCAGAAGGGATTAACATTTGAAAACTTATTCTAAAAAACAAAGTATAAATCCTCTTATGCATATAATATAAAGTAATATCACAATATTTTAATATGCTGATATTGCATCGATATGTAAAAACACATTGATCTATTTTACTAATGAAATCTCGCGAGATTTAACAAAACTTCATGAGAATTCGTAACAGAATGAAAATCTCACGAGATTTTGTTTGTAAAATAGATTGATACCGTGTTTCCAAATATCTATAAATATATACGTACCCATACTATTTCTTTGTGAGAGGTTATTGTGAGCCTTAAATAAGAAGTCACTGGCTCAATCCGGTTCACCTTAATTCATTCTTTGGACCAGCATTAGGTGAAAACTACCATGCCACTTGTCTAGAAATAATGATAATATTACACCAATACTTACACAATTTAAATAATACAGTAAAAAGCCAGTTGATTTTTGGGTCCCTGATGCCCATTGATCCCACTGGGATTAAATAAACTATAAAGTTTAGGTGAAAATTGTGGGAAAATGTGTATAATTTAGGGTTTAAAGAGGCCAGATGACCTCTGTGTTTGTCAGAAAGCTACAACTTTGGGCTTAAATGAAAGCTCTGGATGTCATATTTACAATGATAGACACTCAAAAATAAAGGTACAAGACAGGAACATTTCTGTACCATTTTTTTTATATTAATGGTCTTTATGAGGCCAGAAGTACCTACAATATACTATGAAAAAGGGTCCAAAGTTATATCAAGTACAAATTTGTACCATTTCAACCCCAAGGGTACCTGCAGCATTGAAAAATGTGTGTAGCTTGTACAATAACTATAAATAGCAGTCCTTCTAAACAGTAGTATAATTATAGTAATTATGATTTTCATAATAATCATAATAATTATATGTATAATTATATATGTGTTTGGCCTAATATTTATGTAATAATTATTCATTTATTATTAGCATCTTTGATTGTTGTCATAATCTCTATTTTATTGACTTTTATTTATCATTTTTAATTGGTTTAATTGTACTTTATTAACTCATACAGCTTGATAAGGTACAAAAATGGACCAGGACTGAAGGTACAGAAATGTCTTTCAAAAAGGAACATCCCCAGCAACAAGCTTTGTACCCTTTTAGGTACAAATTGGTACCTCTATTTTTAAGTGTGTACCCCACAACCATATATAGAATATGAAAATGGAAAATCATAGCCATTTCTAATATGGAGAAAATAATCATTCACTATGCTAGTTAATCAAGAGTTATGACTAAACTGTAACTTTTACAGCTTGACATGTGACAGAAATGGATTCAACATAAAACAATACTATAGAAGAACACACTTTTACCTCAAAAATGCCTTTCAGCTCGTTTTCTGAAGGGTTTTCCCCAAATTTGGGGGCAACACAGAGAAACTACTCACTCATTTCCAGGGAGAATTTGGAAACTTATCAACCGAACATGCACGTTTTTGGACTGCAGAAAACCGACCTAATTATCTGATTATTAATTACATCAATTAAAGCAGCAGCTCTGGTTTCACTAAACCTGCACATCAGCAGATGATTAAAATACTTCTCCTGTACAAACGGACATCTTGCTCTACTCTTTCAGCAGATAAAAATACTTAATCCATCAATGTTTACACAGCCCATGAAATCTCCCATAGAGATGAACAGGAAAGGGTTGTCAAACAGGCTGAAAACCTCATCAGAAATATCTCAGAGAGCCTGCTCTGTGTTCCCCGAATAAAACTGAGATTAACTGTCACACAGGATACACACCTCAATGCTGTGATTTCCGCAGGGTACCGCTGAAGAATGCACCATGTTTTGGCAAATAAGTTCTTTGATCAACTTATCATGGCACGCCGACTGGGGTTAAAAATAAAACCCTTCCCTTCTCAGCGGGTTTCACACAGCACTTTGATCCTCCATTTGAAAACAACATCATTTTCAAATGCATTCAGTCAGATCTCTGCAAGACGATTGGCTCGGGCCGAGATTAAATCTTAAAAAAAAATAGCTTAACAAAGGGAACAAAGATGTAAAAACATTCTGCTTTCTTTGGTGAGACTGAAAATCTCGCAGCAACTTAAAGATAATGAGAAACTATGGTGTCAAGCTGTTTTTAAAAAACTTTTTAAGTTGGGAATATTAAATCAGAGAGTTAGAATTTCACACAAATATGATCATTTTTCTTGATTAATAAATAATAGCATGACGATTCTTTTTAACGTAGCATGAAGGCTGATGAACAGACAAGAGGTTGAACACTGTATGCTTTTCTTTTGAACACACCAGGCTGCTGCTCTCCAGTACACCATGTGTTTTTTTTAATCAAGTTAGCTCAAAAAGTAAAGATAACAGTTTTAGTGGATTATTTCTTTGTTGTAACAATACTTCCCAGAAATAAATCTTATAATGCTGGAAAGTTTGTTAATTTCCTTTTTAAATGGAGCCTCATTTGTAAGGAAAATGCATATGTGGGATGAGCAGCAGCGTTGTGCATGTGGGGCGCAACCATAAAAAACTTGCCAAATCTCCTCTGTTACGGCTAGGGCTGGGAATCACTAGGTACCTTGCGATACGATACTATCACGATATTTTGCCTACGATAACAATAATATTACGATACAGTAATTCTGCAAAAATCAATATATTGCAATAAATTTATCCACGATAGACCACAGTATTTGTCCCTGAAGACATTGCAAATTTATCGACCAAAGTGAATCCATGTGAAATGAATTACAAAATGTTATCAATCAGTAGCACATAAGTGACATCAGTTCATATGAAATGAGCAAAACAGTAAAAAAAAAAAAGTGCATGGTGGTTCTTCTTAAGAAAGCATATAAAAAAATAAACATTTCAGTCATTATTTCTTCATAATGTCAAACAACTGGGTGGTCTATGACAACCTGGATACACATTTTAATTTGTACTTTACACCATGTTTAAAGTTTAACCTGAACCTGCAGATGCACGTAGATATCAGTGCTAATGCAGGGACTTTTCTACATGCTGAACCGCTGCAGACAGAACAACGAAATCTCACGAGATCTCACTGGTCTCTTACAAAATCTCGCGAGATTTCGTAAAAATATCAATACAGCTTTTTAAAATATTGATACGATATCGCAACACAAAATATCGCGATATTTCAGTGTATCAATATTTTGGCACACCCCTAGTTAAGGCAGCCAGTTATTCTGCTGTTGGCTCATGTTCTGATCTTCTGGGACTGCAGGTGTTGACATTCAGGTGCACCTACAGCCCCGTTTCCACCAGGAGATCCGGGACATGACGGTTAAGTGAACGATGGTCCGGTAAATCCTGATCTCTGAGGTGTTTCCACAGCCAACTGAAACTTTACCCAGTAGGCAGTATCAGCCAGACAGGGAGCGCTACATCAGCTATGTAATAGATGATTTTCTTAATTTATGCACTCACACGTGCCAAGGTTAAAATTGTTTTTGTTTTTTAATTAGTTTCAGTTTTTATTTCATTTTGACTTTTTGTTTTACAATTCAGTTAGTTTTAGTTAGTTTTTTGAGCAGGTTTGCTAGTTTTTATTAGTTTCTATTTTTGGAAAATGTTTAGTTTTAGTTTAGTTTTAATTAGTTTCAGTGTTAGTTTTAGTTTTTTGGGGTTTTCTTTTCAGTAAATTATAGGTGTTTGTCTGATGTGACATTCAAAATCATCAGAAAGTTACTTGGAGTAAAACCAGTAGAGCAAAGTAAACAGATTAAATAGAAACAGATTTCAAATCAACCCAAAAGGCTGATGTGTTATATTAATTTACAAAGACTAAAACTAAGGATGTTTCTGCAATAATTTTAGTTAGTTTTAGTTAGTTTTGTAAAGACACCATATAGTTTCAGTTAGTTATCGTTTTGTTAAAAACTGTCGTTTCTATTTTTATTTCAGTTAACTAAAATGTTTTTTCAATTTTAGTTTTCGTTTTTTCGTTAGTTTTAGAAAACTATAATAAGTTTGACGCGTGCTCGCAACTGCCCACGATGGTCAGAAAGCTTCAGAAGTCCACTGGAATATGATAGAGACTGGTCTTTGCAGGGTTAGTTACAGTGATCCCCGATACTTTTTTGCATTTCTGACTGCTTTAATGGACGAGGGGAGAACTCCTCTAGATGGGGAATAAGTTTTTACTGGTATCCCGTGAAGAAACACCAGCGATGGGCCTGGATTTGTGCGGTCACCGTGTAATACTGGACACGTTCGCCTGAACACCTGGTCTGCAGCCTCCTGTTGACGCCGAGTCGATCGGCAGGAAAGGTAAGCACCGGTGTCCTGTCAGTTTAACATGCAATGTCAGATCGGCATAATGTAGCTCGTGTTTGACTGCGGCACACAAGCTAGCAGCACACTAGCAAAATTTTCTTGATAAGATTTCTTGAAATAAGATGCATTGCCTTAAAACAAGATCTTATGTCTCACTGAAATGCTTCTCTTTAAGTAATTTTGTGTGTGATGAGATTTTTGACTAGAAATGAGAAAAATATACTTGCTAAGATTTGAGTTTTTGCAGTGCAGACGTTTCCTCTTTTTTAAAAGGTTGCATTTGTTGAAGAAATAGGTCAGCTACGTTTTCAAACACAGTTACGTGGTTGGCGCCGTGCTTATCTTAATTTCCCAGCAATCAACTCAGTTCTGCCTCCTACCGGTACCGTTGTTTCTTGTTGTCCCACAGTATTTCCACAGAATTATATTCCACGTCTTCGCTTTCATCAGACGCCGACAGGAGGCTGCAGAGCGGGTGTTGTGGTGAAGGCGTCCAGTTTTGACACAGTGACCGTACAAATCCAGGCGGCGCTGGTTTTTCTTCAGGGAAAACCAGTAAAAACATATTCCCCGTCTAGGAGAGTTCTCCCCTCGTCAATTAAAGCAGTCAGAAAGGCAAAAAGTGTCCGGCGTCTTTGTGATTAACCCCATAAAGACCAGTCTCTGTATTCTATTCCAATGGACTTCCAAAGCTTTCTGACCTTCACCGGCAGTTGTGAGCATGCATAAGGGACGAATAGGGTGACAGAAATAAAGGATGAGAACACCTGACATCCATCAGTTTGTAATATTTCTTCTTGGCATGTGGCTCTAAAGAAAAGAATGAAACAAGTCAACTGTAGATTTAATCATGGTGCTGTTGCTGCTTTGTTCTTGTGCTGAGTTGCACAGTAATGACTCTTTTAACCAATCAGTGGATTGTAGTGCGTCAAGCTCTGCCTTTTTGGGTCAAATTGGTAAGATTAGACTACAAAAAAGCACTCAAAAATAGAGGTACCAGTTTGTACTTAAAAGGGTACAAAGCTTGTAGCTGGGGGTGTTCCTTTTTGAAAGACATTTCTGTACCTTCGGTCCTGGTCCATTTTTGTACCTTATCAAGTTGTATGAGTTAATAAAGTACAATTAAACCAATTAAAAATGAATAAAAGTCAATAAAATAGAGATTATGACAACAATCAAAGATGCTATTAATAAATTAGGCCAAACACATATATAATTATACATATCATTATTACTATGATTATTATGAAAATCCTAATATAATAACTATAATCATACTACTGTTTAGAAGTACTGCCATTTATAGTTATTGTACAAGCTACACACATTTTTCACTGCTGCAGGTACCCTTAGAGTTGAAATGGTACAAATTTGTACTTTATATTACTTTGGACCCTTGTTCATAGTATATAGGTACTGCTGGCCTCATAAAGACCAATATTGTACTTTTGAGAGAACATTTGTAAAAAAAAAATGTACCTACAGGTACAGAAATGTTCCTGTCTCGTACCCGAGTGTGTAGTACAGGTTGGGTCAGATATAAGGGTACCTGTCACAGTTTTTGCTGGTGGAAACTAGCTGGGTGATAAAAACTGAAAATTTACAGGACACCAAAATTAACGGCAATAATTAACATCATTTTGCCTATGTCGGTAAATTCAGTGCTTTAATAAAACGACAAGTGACTTAAGGCAGTTTTGGCTGTTTCAAGGTAGGCTATGCTCATGTCCCTTTAAGACGCTGAGCTACATGTACCGTCTGTAGTCATGTGACTCCACCCCGTCCAGTCTGTAACAAGTAATCATCTATTTATCTTTTCTTTTTTTTTCTTTTTTTCATCCATTTATCATTGATAAATGTCTGTCAAAGCAGAAGACAGAGTAGCTGATATGCAGCCAGCAAAAGTAACAAACCAGAGAAGAAGAACGGGAACCGGAAGAAAACAACACAAAAACCTGCTTTTATTGGGCCAAATAGCCCAATAAAAGCACCTGAGAAAGAAGATGCCAAAACAAACAGAAAAAATCTGTAGAAATGACTGGAGCTTTTGAGGAGAGGCTGCGTGATTGTGTCCAAAAATACACTCAAATCTATATAAACTGACATCAAACCAGGAAAATTAACAATGAACTCAGCACTGCCACCTAGTGGACAAACTGATTTATGAACAATGGGAATGCAGAAGATGAATGAAACAGACGTCACCATTGACATATGTGAGGGAGCATACGTCAAAATGTGGAGAAGAAGTGGAGAAGCTATGCTAATTGCTACACCGACAGGGTAACTGGATGTGGAGGTAGTGTGATGGTATGGGCTGCATCTTCCTCACCGGTAAACAAGTCTCGTTATGATCTGAGAAAATCTCCACAGTCTGGGAGCTAACTATTCTGAAGATAGGATTTGGCAAGTTTTTCACAGGCACAACCCACATACTCAACTCTAAGCAATTTCCTGATAAATGTGGCTCCATTTAAAGGAGATACTTTCCAACAGAATAAAATGTACAACCACAAAGCATTGTTACGACAAAGAAATAATCCACCAAACACCCGTTTATGGACTTTTTTTTTTAAATTTAGCAAAGTAACAAACAGATACAGTGTACTGGCTCATACAAAACACTCCAGACAAAGACACAAACACACACACTGTGGTGCAGGCTGGCACTCATCTTTGCCCGTCTCACCCCTTCATTCCACCGACACAATGCTGTCACATTTCACCGTGTCACATGGAGGCGCAGACAGACAGCCCATTATTATCAACAACTGGCTGTGGCTCACACACACACACACACACACACACACACACACGAGTGTGTTTGGGTTCAGCGCTCAGACTGAAGTATGTGTGAGATAAAGGCGGAGTGTGTGAGTTCAGCTTCAGACTGAGCCGTCAGCGGCAGACAAGCCCCGTCAAGTCTTCTTCCTCTGTCCAACACACTCGCAGCCTCTCGCCTCGGGAGGTGAGAAGCCGCTAATTGGCAAAGGGCAAAAACCACACACTCGCTTTCACCGAGCACACACACACACACACACACACACACTGGTGGTCAGGTACTGCCTGTATCACACACACTCCGCCTGGTAAGAACAAAGAGACAGACGGACGCAGGAGTCTGGCTCTGAGAGGCACTTGTGCAGCGGGTGTGTGTGTGTCTGCTGCGCGCAGCTCGACCTGGCAGACGTGAACGCATTACTGAAGCTAAGAATACACACCCTCTCTCCACTGACCTTCTCAACTTTCTCGCTTTTTTATGACTTAATGGTTTTATTCACTAATACACACCCTGGCTGCTTTATCAGGTCCACCTTGCTAGCACCAACTTGGACCCCTTTTCCTCCAGAACTGCCTGAATTTCCTAGTTTCAAGTATTGTCAAAAATATTAATTCACAGTGACAGTTGATAGTCAAATTTAGTGTCCAATAAGATGTCAGTTACACAGGTATCAATAGAGGAAGTTTCTTTGGATATTTTTTTTGCAATATCTCATAAAATTGATATGGATGCACGATTAACAGTTTTTGAAACTGATGCCGATGATCGATACTGATAACACACATACATACCTAATTATACCAAATCAAAAATTCCAGCTGTAGGGGGTTGATTGTGTCTAAAATAAGAAGGGAAAATGGTTTGGAAGCAGTTTTGGGGTCTCTCCCCTGTGTAGCAGCAACATTTTCTTTTGGACAACAGACTCGATTGGAAATGCAACACTGACTACATCTACAAGAAAGGTCAGAGCAGACTTTACTTCTTAAGGAAGCTGAGATCATTCAACGTCTGCACCAAGATGTTGCAGATCTTCTACAAGTCTGTTGTGGAAAGTGACATCAGCTTTGCAGCCATCTGCTGGAGAAGCAGCATCAGAATCAGAGACTTGAAGAAACTAAACAAGCTGATCAAGAAAGCTGGTTCTGTGCTGGGGAGAATTCTGGAGCCGCTGGAGCTGATCGTTCAAAAAAGAATGCTGCACAAGCTGATGAAGATGATGGAGGACACTTCCCATCCTCTCCACAACATGGTGAAGAATACAGAGTGTGTTCAGTGGGAGGCTGCATCAGGTTCACTGTAGGACGGAGAGATACAGGAATTCATTCCTGCCAGCAGCATCACCCTAAAGTCCCTATTAATGTTATATTGTTAAGAAAGAAAGAAAAAAAAAAGAGAGTTTTTACAATTTTGAATTTCCCTTCTGGTACAAATAAAGTATTTTTCACGTCATTTCATTTCTTTCCCGATATCTCAGAGATGAAAGCTTAAAAGTGGGATTTTCCACTTCTGCATGTCCGATCTTAAACTTTCAAACTATACGGAGTTTAAGTTATCAGGGCAAGTCATCATGATATCGGACTTATCGGAATGGCGCAATAATTTCCTGTTATCGGCCCGATAATTATCGTGCATCCCTAAAAATTGGGTTCACTGCCAAATAAGGTATGATTAGTTAAAGGTGCATTGCGCAAGTTTAAATGTTAAATACTATTCTTTTCTTGCTCTAACAGCTGCCTGATGTGTAGAATAAGACGATCTTTCTTCACTGCAGTGGTCTCTAATACTGTTTCTGAATGCGCAATGCAAGAAATCTGGGTACGAAGCCTCAAGGGGGCCGTTGTGGGGGAGACGAGCTGTGCGTTCTTGTTCGTCCGTCTGTGCCGGTGTGGTATCTTCCACCACCGCAGGTCCGCGCATGTTGAGCATCCTGCTAAAAGATGGAGAGCAGGTGCCTCAAACCCCAACTCAGACTCCAGTAAGACAAAGAAGAAAAGTTTTGTCTTGTGAGACGAAGAGAACCAAACTGGAGTCTGACCGGTCCCCACGGCAGGGGGGCGTTAGCTTAAACTTATTTTACTGACGAAATCTCGGGAGATTGGACATGTGACCTCATTCGCAGGTTCATACCTGAATATGTGGGCCTGTATAGTTGTTTTGTCTCTGTGTTGGTCCAGTGATGGACAACAGTCTCGCCCAAAGGCAGCTGGGATATTTGACTAAAGCCAAAATTTCTACAATATTTTCAAAGCCAGCCACACTTATATGTGCCAATAAAGTTTAAAAAGCCAAACACAGCTGTGGTGAGATGTGTGATCATAAACCACAGCAACAAAGTGAAGCACCTTTTCAAATATTAAAGCATCATTTTGAGTTTAATAATAAAACCTTTCATAAAATTATACTGTGCACCATCAATGCTTAAGATAAAACTATTTGGTAAAACATTATGTAAAAAATATGACTGTAGATTTTGTAGTTTGTGGTGTAAAATGTAGATAGTTTACATCAGAGTTCGCAGCGTTCATCCTTCCTCTATCAGCAGATTCTCCTCTTTTCTTAAAAGCCAGTTGAATGACTGTAGTTTTGATGCCCCCAAAAATATACAGTATACGTTTTAGTATTTCATCATGAACGTTTTTCAAATTTACAGTCTCCAGCCAATCATGCAAGCTCAAACTCAGCAGTGAGTGAAACTCGTGCCTTTAAAAACCAGAGTCTCTTTGTGAGCGGAGTGACAGCTCGCACAGCTTGATGTAATCACTATAAATGTCAGCAGCAGATATAAAAGCTTGTCAGCTACTGGTTATGTTATGTCAAGCCAAACGACTTCCCTCGTACTAAGTAATCTCACAATCATCTCTTCGTGATAAAGGTCTTGAGGGGCACGGTGGCAGCGTATAAATGCACTTGACTCCGACACAGTGAATTAATTAGAAATCATTCTCCATCCCAGGATGATAAATTATACATCTGAATTTACTACAGCAGTTTATGAAGCTGACATCAGACCTGTATTTGCATCTGCGTGGACATCAAATGTGCTTAAAATAATGTGACAAAGGAAGCATTGACCTCCGTTAAGGGGGGCACATATGTTAATAAAGGGTCAGATTTGAACTTGGCTTTCTCCTTGGTTCATTATTAACCGCAGACATAACTACTCAGGTGCTACAGGAGAGGATAAAGATGCAGCAGCAGCAGCAACTTCAGCCTACGACACGTCTGCAGTGGACTCTGCTCTGACACAACAGTCAGACTCTACGACGTGCCAGACTGTGCCCGTTTGCCCTTCATGGGAAAAAAATTGGATTAAAAAAAAATAAATGTGCAAAAATAGTGCCACGAGTGCAGAATTTAACTTGAACAAAACCATTAAAACATATTTTTTTGAATGTAAAATATTTAGGAAGGGAGTAAGTTGTGGGTGCTCAGGTCGCTCTGCCTCAGATCAAGTTTACACCCGAACCAGAACAACATGTTACCACTTCTACCAGGCCTTTTAATAACAGAAGAGTTAGAGATGTCCTACATTACTGGAGTACCGATATCATCGGCCGATATCTGAAAATATTGGAATAGGTTTTTTTTCAAATGACATTTTTTAAAACACAAAATCTAGATTTAAAATGTAGATTAGGGATTAGAAATATAGATTTAGAGATATTCCATATTGCTGGAGTACCGATATCATTGGCCGATATCTGAAAATAATCAGAATAGGTTTTTTTTTTTTTTCAGAATGACATTTTTTCTTAACAAAATCTAGATTAGAGATGTAGATTAGAAATTAGAAATCTAGAATTAGAGATTTCCTACATTATTGGCCTACCGATATCAGCCGATTTCTGAAAATAATGGAATAGTTTATTTTTCAGAATGACATTTTTTAATGACAAAATCTAGATTCAAGATGTGGAGTAGGGAAAAGAAATCTAGATTTAGGATTTCCTACATTATTGGAGTATCGATATCATCGGCTGATATCAGAAAATATCAGATTTTTTTTTCATAACAAAATCTAGATTAGAGACGTGTAATAGAGATTAGAAATCTCTAATTAGAGATGTACATTATTGCCCTACCAATATCATATCGGTAATCTCAATAACAAAATCTTGTGAGATCTTGTTCCATTAGCATTGATCTAACAAGTAGAAAAGTCCCTGTTATTGTTGAACTACATATCCCAGCATTCCTTTCAGAGTCATGTGACTACAATGCAGCTGCTGCTACAGACTGACTTGCTTTAAAGCTACTTATAATATGTCTGGTTTTAAGTTGTTGGTTAAGTTACCAAGTTGTCAGAAACATTAGAATTAGCCACATGTTGGCTGATACCTGCTAGTATCTGATATCCGGCAGCCAGATGAAAAAATGAACTCCTCTGGCTGAGTTAAGGAGATTTTGGGATCTTTACTCTCAGAGCAGAATATTATTGTATTTCTCAAAATATGTGATACAACCTCACTGTTGTCTGCAGAGATCGTTGTCGGGGATATTAGATATTGGTAATTAAGAGATGGACAATATCCATATATTGGATATCTGTAATAAAATAAAAAAAAAAAAAAAAATAAAAAAAAAAAAAACCACAATACCAAACATTTATTTGTTAATTTAAAATAAAGAAATAATTTATTTTGTTCTTCAAATGTAGAGAAATTGCAGAACAGCTTAACACTGAATACTAAATGAGATTAGAAAAACAAATGCATCCAAAATAAACTAAGTATATTCATTCAATTCATTTAATGTTCATTCATTGCAAAGCAGCTGTAACATATTGATAGCCTTTTTTAAACTTTTTTCCCCCCCGATTCCAACGTTTTGTGTAATAGCAAAGTGTTTGACAGAAAGACAAATGCTGGATCCACCATAGCAACATAGAGCTAAAAAATAATCATTTGAATAATCGTAATTTCGATATGAACCAAAATAATCGTGATAATGACTTTTTCCATGATGGAGCAGCCCTGGTGCAGAGGACTCATGTACATCAAGTCAGGCAAGGAAAAGAAAAAAAGTCCACAGATGCTGAGCTTAAACTCCCCCCAGTTATCCACTTGGAGGAAAGTCCTGCCCTTCATGCAGCTCAGTTATCAGATGAATGTGAAGCTCATCACAGGGCTGGAGGAGGGCAGCAGCATCACATGAAGATCAGCTTTTCTGCAGGACTGCTCTAGTTTCAGTTTGTTTAAAGTGTCTGAACATGTTTCACATCTACTCAGAGTTCATGCGACTGACAAGCTGGTGTGATGGTTTTTTCTAGGTGGGGGTGATGGGGGCAGAAGCTGCTCCATCCCCTCATCAGGTGCACTGCTCGCCTCATTTGCATAAAGAAAAGTTGGCCTAAAATATGAGTTCAGACTGTCAGACTTCTTCCCTGCTAGCTTGTTCATTTAAATGACCTGGACAAGTCAGCTAGCACAGCAAACACATCTAATATAAACGATCCCAGTGTCTCCTCAAGGTGATGGGTGGGGAGGGGGGAGGCGGCAGCACCCCCGCAGGGACGCAGACATAGCGGACAGGTGCTGTGGCCCCAGCGGATGGAGGGATGCCAGGGCTGGTCTGCTTGATGCCTGCTAACTTAGCTCAGCTAGCTTAGCTCTGCAGTCTGGCGCAGCTTGGAAAGCGGCTCCAACTCTGCACAGCAACTTCCCCCCGTCTGGCCCAAAGTCAGACCCCACACCGGACAGCCTGACTAGCGCTTAGCCGCAGCAGCTAGCATACCCAGAACATTCCTCCATCCGCCCACGTTACAAGCATCATTATTACCGTTGTTATTCAGGCGCAGGTGAACAGAAACAAGCCAGAAAACGTCGCAGGCTTCCTACCTGAACATGCAGTGGACTCGCAGGCAGAGCCGCCCTGGCTGGCTGTTTAAAGTCTGGGATGTTGTGTTGCTAGACGTCAAGTCCAACTGCACTACAGTGGTGTCAAGGGAGGCAAAATAAAGCTCAGCTGTCCTACTGTACAGCACGCGCTGCTGACAGCTGCTCGCAGCGACGCTTTGGCGACACCTGCAGGCCGCAGAGGGGATTACACCTGCGGCTGTACAGGATCACAGCTCAGGAAGCTGCAAAGACAATGAAAGAATGAATAATTCATTTATTTTGAGCATGTTGTGACAACAAGAAATAAAAGTATTTAACTCTACCTCTTCTGCACTATCAAAAACAATCATTTCTCTTGTTTGAATTGTTCCATATCCGAATTTCATTTAGCTGAATCTATACATATTTACAAATATGCACAGCAAACTCACAAGAAAAGTAGGGAGAGATGTCAGAATATCCCAGAATGTAACCTTAAATGAGGGGAGTTTTTTTTAGACCTTCTCTAACATTTGAAATGCACACATACAACTATCTATTGTATAGCATGATGTCCTCTAATAAGATGATTAACTGCAAATACTACTACTAATAATAGTAATAATAATAGATGACTCTTCACTCCATTTTTCATGGCAGCCATTCGCTAAAATTTTAAAAAATTCCTTTTATTTCTCATTATTGTACACTTCCAACCTGGATTTGGGATCTTCTGCATTCTTCCTTGCAGATCCTCTCCAGTTCTGTCAGGTTGGATGGTGAACGGTGATTTTCTTCCAGGATCTCTGTACTTGGCCGCATTCATCTTTCCTTCAACTGCAACCAGTTGTCCTGTCCCTGCAGCTGAAAAACACCTCCATACCATGATGCTGCCACCACCACGCTTCACTGTTGAGATGGTATTGGGCAGGTGATGAGCAGTGTCTGGTTTTCTCCACACATACCGCTGAGAATTAACTCCAAAAAGTTCAATCTTGGTCTCATCAGACCAGAGAATCTTATTTCTCTCAGTCTGGGAGTCCTTCATGTGTTTTTGGCAAACTCTATGCGGGCTTTCATGTATCTGCACTGAGGAGAGGCTTCTATCGGGCCACTCTGCCATAAAGCCCCGACTGGTGGAGGCTGCAGTGATACTGACTTTGTGGAACTTTCTCCATCTCCCTACTGCATCTCTGGAGCTCAGCCACAGTGATCTTTGGCTTCTTCTTTACTCTCTCATCAAGGCTCTTCTCCCACCATTGCTCAGTTTGGCTGGACGGCCGGGTCTAGGAAGAGTTCTGCTCGTCCCAAACTTCTTCCATGTAAGGACTATGGAGGCCACCGTGCTCTTAGGAACCTTTAGTGCTGCAGAAACTCTTTTGTAACCTTGTTCAGATCTGTGTCTCGCCACAATTCTGTCTCTGAGCTCCTTGGACAGTTCCTTCCACCTCATGATCCTCATTTGCTCTGACATGCACTGTGAGCTGGAAGGTCTTATATAGACAGGTGTGTGTCTTTCCTAATCAAGTCCAATCAGTTTGATTAAACACAGCTGGACTCCAATGAAGGAGTAGAACCATCTCAAGGAGGATCAGAAGAAATGGACAGCATATGAGTTAAATATGAGTGTCACTTCAAAGGGGCTGAATACTTTTGACCATGTGATATTTCATTTTCTTTTTTGATAAATTTGCAAAATATCTACATTTGTGTTTTTTTTGTCAAGATGGGGTGCTGAGTGACATTGATGAGAAATAAAATGAACTTTTTTGATTTCAGCAAATAGCTGCAATGAAACACACTGTATGTATGATCGATATATGTATATATATATATCTGCCCTCTTCTTCATACCCTTCACATTTTGACATCACCTAACACATGAATGGTTATTGACATTTTATGTTGGAGTATACCTATTGAAGTAAATCTGTTCCTTGAGATTTTGAAATTTACAAGCCTTTGAATATTAAAGAGCAAAATTTTATGCAGCGAATTAACAAATGCGATTTTTTAAAATCTGAATTAAACTCTTCAATTTTTCAATATTATATTTTCGCTACCATTTTTTCATTGTTTGGAAATTCAGAATTAAAAATTCGAAGTTAAAAATTTCAAAGGAAAAAAATTCAAAGGAAAAAAATTACAAAGGAAACAAATTTGAAGTTAAATCTGTATCTTGTATGTGGTTGCTCTTGCGGTATTGATGTCTTGGGTGCCCGTGTCTCGATGTGGGGGCGGTGACGGTATATCTTTCAGCCCTAGTGTTGGGGTAGGTGTGTGGGGAGTGTGTGTGCGAGCGTGGTGGCGGGGTAGGGGGTGGTAGAGGTGGTGGCGCCCTGGTGTCAGGTGTGTGGGGCAGGGACTTTGGGGTGGGGGCTGGCCTGCCCTGGGGGGCGTCGTCTGGGGGGTCCGGTCCTCCTGGGTTTCGGTTGGGCCGCCCGGGTCCGGGGGGGGGTGGCTGCTCCTGGGCGCTTGGGCCCTGGGACCGGCGCTGTCTCCGCTCCGGGGGACGCCCGGCGCCCGGTGGGGTCGGCAGCTGCTGGTCTTGGTCCGCTGGGGCCTGGGCCCCCAGACTGCAGGGGGCTCCGGCTGGGGCCGCCTTTGCCGCCCTTCGGGGGATGCATGTCCGCTCTTTGGGGGGGGGGTAGCTGGGATCTTGGCCTCTGGGTGGCTGCTGGGGGCATGGGTCGTGAGCCTTGCGGGCTTTCTCCTCCTTGCAGAGACGAGGCTGCATCTGCATGACTGTATCACCACGGAGCACCCTTTATTATGCATGTTGACACTGTGACACTGCTTCCCATTGCGATGACTAGGTTGTACCTCTTCTCTACTTCCCATTGCGATGACTAGGTTGTACCTCTTCTCTACTTCCCATTGCGATGACTAGGTTGTACCTCTTCTCTGCGTAGTTCTGCGTGTGTTTGTGTGTGTTTGTATGATTTTGTTTTCCAACAGAGACCTTGGTTGTTTAGGGATCGCTGTACAGATGTACCAGTGAACTGTGTAAGTGGATTCATGTTTTCTCTCCTCTCTCTCTTCCTCTTCCTTACTCCTTTCTCTCTGTTTCACTTTCTATCATTACCTCTGTTAACTTTCATTTCTCCCTTGTCAGGCCCAGCAGTATGAAATGGAATGGTGTAATAGACAAATGTTTAAATAAAGAAATAAAATGAATAAACATGATATCAAGTGGAGCCTTATGTTCATAAAGCTCCGCTTGATAAAGCAAAACTGTTCAACAGAATAAAGCAATCAGATTTCCATTCTGCTTGCTTCGATGCTGGACAGGACAAGTAAAAGAAAAGAAGAAAAAAAAAAAAAAAAAATTGAAGTTAAAAACTTTGGAGGAAAAAAACTGAAGTAAAAAATTACAAAGGAAAAAAATTGGAGACAAAAAAAGGACAAAAAAAATTCGAAAATAAAAATTTCAAATGAAAAAAAATCAGATGCCTAAATTCAACATGTCAAATTCGGTGGTAAAACATTTGCTGTCCACTTTAACATCCGGGCCTCCAGGCCAACAAGTCAATCCTGGATTACATCGAACAGGCATTTTATACCCACCACTGCTGGTAGGTTTGAGATGAAGAAATCATCTTCATGAAGGAACTGCTGTTACATGATTTTATCCAAATTTCCTACATTGGTCATAAAATATCAGTATATGGTATAAATCAGCATTTATGTCAACTTTTTAAATTGAATTTGTTCTAAATTTGACTCAAAACCTTAATATCCTTAACTTTTCCTGTTTAGTTTATACAGCAACTTGTGCAGTATTGGTCTTTAACCCATTCATAATCACAGTTTGATGTCCATAGATTTATGTTTGCCTAAAGCTGATTCTATGTTCACTTTTCTCCTTCTGATTCTCTCAGAAAACGCAGATATTGCTCACAACTATGTTGTTTTGCTTTAAAAAACACAACCAGAATCCCAGCAATCTTCTTAACAATATCCAAGGATCTCTCTGTAGAAGGTCACATATGATTAATCATTTCAGCTTTATAAAATAAATGGATTCTTTTATTAAAAAGTTTGGTTTTTTTTCTTTTATGATGACATTCTGAAGCACTTTAGTCAACATAAGTTGTTTTAAGTGTACTATACAAAAAAAAAAGTTTTTTTTGTTTGATTTTATATTTTTTAAAAGACCCATAGAGAGAAAAACTATTTAAATGACTCAAAAGCAAAAGAGACCTGCATATTCACAATTGGATCCACATAAACACTTCTCACATTTTTCATCTCAGTGAATCCATTTAAATAAAGAAAAGATGCTAAAAGAAAAACAGACACTACAAGTAAATCTAAATACGTATATAAGTGGATGATGAATGAAACCTTTATTTCAAACCATTTCTAGGAGAAAAATAACAGGGACAAACATATAAAAGACTAGACAACACAGAATAAAAGACTATTTACATGATTAAAAGGAGTAGGAAGAAGTTAAAAAACTGAACTTTTCCAAAGGTTATTGTTACATTTAATATAGAGATAATATATAATATGCTTTATTTGATCTATATTTTAAGGATATAAATATAAATGCAAGTATATAAGCAGCTAAATATAATATGGCTTATAATTAAGGATAGACCGATAAATCGGCCAACCGATATTTTAGCCGAGATTTGCATTTTTTGCTGGTATTGGCATTGGCCGATAAGTCGGGTGTTGCTGATGCCCCCATATATGTATATATATATATTTATATATATATACATAACAACTTTAATGCTTGTATTTTATATTTGTTAACAAATTCACAGTTTCTCTTCTATATATTTATTTATTTGAAATGCTTTGTTCTTTTTTGTAATAAAAGAGTTGTAAAATTACTTTTCATTGCGTCCTTCATTATTAGGGATGTTTGATATATATATATATTTTTTTTTTTTATTTTACGAATATCAAATATTGTCCAACTCTTAAATTCTGATATCAACCGATACCAATATATACAGACAACTGTGATTTTGTATCTCCCATATTTTGAGAAATCCAACTATATTCTGCTCTGAGAGCAAAGATCCCAAAATAGCCTTAACTCAGTCAGAGGAGTTCATTTTGGTATCTGGCTGCCAGATATCAGATAGGAGCAGGTGAGCATATCGGCCGATACTGATCCGATACTATTTTTGAAAGAATAAAACCATATACCTTCCCACGCAAGGCATCAGGTTTGACATGTTTAGCTTTGTAAAAAAAAAAAAAAAAAAAAAGGTAAATTAGCACAGATTTAAATGTACTTAACAAATAAGGTGTACATTTGCAGCAAAAAGTAATAAATAATACTTCCATGCAAACATTTAAAAAAAATCAAAAAATTATATATAGATATAGATAATATCTGATTCAGGTATGGGATCGTGCATCTCTAATTGTGACAGGAGTAAAGGAAGGAATTAAGCTTATTGGGGTGTATCGTTCCCATATTTGCACAGATTTTGAACTGATGGAAATAAACCCATTTGCACGACTATGATTTCTTCAGACTGTTCGTGTGTTGTTCTGGACTAGAGATGTAACGATATGAAAATTTAATATCACGGTTATTGTGACCAAAATGATCACGGTGATCATTTTTATCGTGGCATTATAGAAAAACCCCCCAGCTTCTTTAAAAATATCCAAAATGGCTCTAAATGTCTACTTTGTCCTTTTTAAAAGGGGGGAAAATCTTCAGGAGAACTGTCCATGTGGGCGCCTTTGTTGCTTTCCGCCATGTTTTCATAAACTAAACGTTGCAAACTGCGACTGCTGCTGCTTTTCCAGTCAATGAGCAGCATCACTGGGAGTTTTTCAAAGTGCAGTAATCATACACGGTTTTAATGATAATTAAAATTTGAAATGGTATTACTAATCGTTGGGAATTTAATCACGGTTAACCATTTTACCGGTTATCGTTACATCCCTATTCTGGACACCTCACAGAAATAATCTATGATGGAAAAACATATTTTGTTCCCTTTTTGGGTCTTAAAGTCAGACCCAGCTGTTCTTGTATCATTGACTAAGACTGAATAGATACAAATAATTTCTGCTTGGGTTCGGGGAAAAAAGACAGTTATTTATTACAAAACTTTATTTAAAATGTTTACATACAATATATTACATAACATAGTGCAAACTGTAAATCAAAGTGTCCAGATGGTTGAAGACGCTTGTCTTCATATTAAAAATGTAAATTAATGCAGACATTTCTAAACCTTAGTGTTCTTCAAACAATTTACCAAACAAGCAATCAACATCCGTGATGAAGTTTTCACACACGTCCGAGCAAATCCAGCTCAAAAACTGACTTTACAAGTGGATCCAAACCCCCTCCTCACATATCTGGCCATGTGCCCCCAAAAGAGGAAACTGAGAGCTAATTTCCTGCGACTGGAACAGTGATTAACATCGTTTTGCCATGGCAACCACACTAAGCAGAGCTGGCTAGCTGCCGAACACAGAGCCCAGCGGAGGAAACTTAGCATGTAATAACGGTCATTAACCATCCTAACGTTGCTGTGAGCCCCCCCCCCCCCCCATCAGGACCAAATGACATCTGGACAACTTGGAACAAATCTGAGAGGTTGCTGGGATGTTGACACACAGCGCTAACGAAAGGCATCTCTATAGAAACGTAAAGAGACGCACAGCAGCCGTGAAAAAGCAGGATTTTCAAATATCTTGTGGACGTTGTACAATCATAATGCAGAAAATGACTTCGTCGGCTTCTGAGACAAAGACTTTCCTCTTCAGATTTCAACCATGTAATAAGAGAAACTGATGACACAATGCAGCTTTTCCAAAAACAAAATCCCTGCAGTCATGTTACCAAACACGAGACAAAGGCATTTCTGTGCGGTAATCCCAAACGCACCTCAGCTGGAGCCGCAGCAACAATGCTGCCTTGTGACTCCACTGAAGGATGAAGCAAACATCGAGAGGAAAATGACAGAAATGACGAGATCTGAAATGCCGGACCAGGCGGACTCGGACCGTCCAGCTTCAGACAAAGAGGATCATTTTTCTTGTGCTGGTCCAGCTGGTGACTTCTCCAGAAATACATGGGGGTGTTTCCAGCCACCTCCATCTTATCAGACACAATGAATCTCTGTTAAAGATTTCAATCCGGTCGTCTTTTTTTGGTCTTCTGCAGTTTGCGGTTTTGCTTTTTCTTCTTTTGTCCCACAGTGAACCGCTGAGCAAAGAGCACCCGGCCGGCAGGATGAGGTGGGGCCGTTGATGGTGGCTGGAAGTCAGGGTAATGCCTCACCAGTTAGCTGAATAACAAGACTTCCACTGGTTTCTGACTGGACGAGCAGCAGGCCTGCGTGCCTGCCCGCTGAACTGGGCTTGAATTTGACAGGAAGCTTCAGGTAATGCTGGGATCTAATGGGATGAGGAGCAAGAAGGAGAGTCAGGCTTTTAATAGAATAATCTTATTTTAAGAATATAGAAACATGCACAAGCACAAATACAAGAAAGAATATGAAGTATTGCAACCTAAAAGAAACAAAACCACATGCACAGCAAATGTTCCATTCATGTTGGCATCATGATGCAGGATTTCTGCAGGAGATTCAGAGGTTTGGAAAAACACATTGCTTCAGGTTTAATTGTACCTGTAGAGACAGGCTAGTTACAGTTATGAATAGCACACATTTGGCATGTCTGAGGTTTTCCCACTGTTGCACCACTTTGAGCTGAAATCATTTACAGCGGAGCCAAAAGTATTTATTCAGCCACTGATTGTGAAAGTTCTCCTACTTACAAAGATGAGAGACGTCAAATTTTCATCATAGCTACACTTCAACTAAGGATGGAATAAAAACAGGAAATCACATTGTAGGAATTTTAAAATAATTTATTTGCAAATGATGGTGGAAGCTTAGTATGCAGGGGCGGGTCTAGGAAAGTTCTGATGGGGGGCCAGGAAGGGGCACCGACCGGGAAAAGGGTGGAATAAATTAACCATTATTAATTTGTAAGCTGTGATAGATCCAATTAAAAATCTTAGTATTTTGACAGCCCTAATAATGATAACGATAGAAAATAACCTGGTCATGAATAAACAAGGCAATCAATGGAACTTTTTTTTTTTTTTTTTTTTGCTTTCATGCGTTGAAAAACTACTTTAATCTCAGAATTTTGACTTCTCTTGGATTTTTTTTTTCAAAAGAACAGAAACAAAAAAAAAAGCAGTTCTCCCTTTTTTTTTCCAGAACATTAAAAAAAAAAGAAAACAAAATTGGGAGATTACTTTAATTTCTGAAAAAAAGGGGAAAGAAGAATCCTGAGAAAAATGCAGAGTTATGACTCTTTTTTAGAATTATTTTTTAAAGTAAAAATTCTGAGAAAAAAATTCTGACTCTTCTTAGAATTTGAAAAAGAAAAAAATCTCCAAAATTTTTTGTTTTAATGTTTTGGGGAAAAAGTCAGAATTCCAACTTTTTTATAGGATTTTTTTTTTTTTTTTAAAGTCAGAATTCTAAACTTTTTCCAGAACATTAAAAAAAGAAAAGAAAAAAAGAGAAGTTTTCTTTTTTCCATTATTTGAATTAAAAAAAAAAAAAAAAAAAAAAAAAGAATTCTGAAAAAAAAAAAACAAACATAAATCTTAAAAAAAAAAAAAAAAAAAAAAAAAAAAAAATCAGAGCTATGAGAAAAAAGTGAAAATTCTGACTCTTAGAAATTAGGAAAAAAAAATCTCCCAACTTGTTTTGTTTTAATACTTTTTTTCCCCAAACAAGAGTAATAATTCTGACTTTTTCCCTGAACATTAAAACAGAACAAAGGGAAATTTCTTTTTTTTCTAATTTCTGAAAAAAAGAGGGAAAAAAAATCTGAGGAAAAGTAAAAAAATTCTGATTCTTTTAGAAATTGGGGGGAAAAAAAAACTCCCAAGTTTTTTTGTTAGAAATTCTGAGAATAAAAGTCAGAATTCTGACTTTCATTTCCCGAATATTCAGTTTTCTTTTCTTCAGTGGCCCTAATAGTCTTTTGTAGAGATCTGCAAGATGAAAATGAACATTGAAGTGAATCCTTTACTATTTTCATCGGAACCTTGACACTTAAAACGTGCCTCATAAAGACCTGCAGATACCCCGAGATAAAAGCCACAACATGCCAGTAACACAAAACCACACAAAACAGGGCTCACACCACCTCCACTGCAGAGCTGGGGCAAGTTCAGCTTGTGCAACAAATGGCATTTGTATGTCAAAAGCTGTTGTGGATAAACTCCTTCTTAACATCACATGTGCCTCTAACGAACAGCCTCTAATAAGCACCGTAACACAGCAGGTACCTGTGGCCATGCAGCCTTTGTTAGGAAAAACACTGGTTCCCTCTAGGCCTAAAAATACCCTCCCAGTTCCAGCTTCTCACCAGATCTCCCACAGAGAGCATTTGCAATGAGAAAATTATATTACACGATGATGTTGTTGTACACAGCACATTTTGACTAAACATTAATACCACATGGGAATAAATCATAGCAATAACAGAGACCAACAGATGTGAGCAGTAATTCTCAGGGTCATTAAAAGCTCATTAAACCCTTGATTACTAATAAAGAAATAAAGCCATGAGAAAAGTGAAGTTCGGAGCACCTTTAAGGAGAACCGTGAGACTCACCTGAGGGAATACTGGGAATGCTTGGTGTGGAAGGGCTCCCTAGGTTTTACAAATGTCAGCTGCAAGTATATTAGAAAAGCCACACATCAAATATCAGATTCATGCAAAGCACAGTGAGAAATGCTGGCCGTTAATGCCACGTATAACATTCAGAATGGACACGTTAGTCATGCAGATTCTTTAAGCAAAACACTGAACTTATAAATGGCTGACTTGTCTCATTTACTGAATCTAAATTAAACTAAAATATATTTAAAATACAGATTTTCTTCATGCAACTGATGGTTTCTCTTCCATGAACGGGATCACTTAGTTTCCTGCTGCAGTAAAACCTCTTTCCTCCGTCTTTATGACAGAAAGGAATGCCTCACCTCATGCGTGTCGGATGAGTTGTTGCGGATGTTGACCTTCAGCGTGCTGAACTCACCCACCCGTGTGTCTGGGAAGGTGTACAGCTCCTGTGGTGAGTACACACCCCTGCGCACGGCCTCCTCCTGGCTGACAATCACAAATCCAGCCATGTTTAATCATCAAGTTTCATTAGACGTGATTATAACCAACATGTTAACTAGTCATTACAATTAAATGATACATTTACTGAAGATGAAAACACTAGGGGTATGACAAAATATCGATACAATAAAATATTGCAATATTCTATGCTGTGATATATCGATATTAAAAAAAAAAGCTGCATCAATCTTTTTCACGAACATAATCTCGCAAGATTTTATTGTTTTATTTTAAAATCTTGCGAGATTTTGTTCTATTTTTAATAGGGATGCACCATATTGGAATTTTTGATGATATCCGACATGCCAATTTTTAAAAACTCATGTGGCCAATAACCGATACCGATACCAATATTGAAGCTGAAAAAAATAAGCAGTCATTGCAAACAGCAGTTTTGTTATCCGTTACCAACACTTTGAAAAATAGGGGTAATTAATAAAAATATCGATACACTGAAATATCGCAATATAATCATATGCCAATATCAAAGCGATACTTAAAAACGGGAACGATGAAATATCGTGAGATTTTGTAACAGTACGATGAAATATCATGAGATTTTGTCAGTAAAGTAGATCGATATCACATTTTTAAACGTCAATATGATATCAGCATATGAAAATATCGCAATATTTCAGTGTATTGATATTTTTTCCTCACCCTTAGTCTTTAGAAGTTTTAATGTCTGTAAAAAAGAAGTTTTTGAAGAAGTTTTGAGTTTTATTTTAGACTTTAGAAACAACGGGCTGATCGTTTTAAGCCGTTTAAATATTGGTTAAATATCAGTGATATTTAACCAATATTTAAACGGCCTTAAAACCCCACCGATATAATATCAATGGGGTGGCCACCGATATTATATAGAATGTAGAAAAGTCCCTGCTTTCCATTGATATTCATGTGCATCTGCAGGTTCAGCTTAAACTTTACACACAGTGAAAAGTCCAAGTTAAAATGAGGTTTTCATCGACCACCCAGTTGTTATAGATTATGACTTACTGAAATGTTTATTTCTCATATGCACTGACATGTTTTTATATACTTGTACACTACTTTGTTTGACCCATTTCACATGAATTTGTGTACATTTATACTATTCCAGGTTAGCTGTGGTAATATTGTTTTCAAAAGTACTCCGTTTTTATTTCATTGCACATCTATTCAGCTGGGTTTTCCTAAATTAAGAAATATAGGGGACGACTGGAAACGGTTTTATTATGGAGATCCAAGTGGCAAAGAACTGTCCAAGTTTAAAAAATAGGACATGGAGAAACTGAATTTCATTAATTTTGACTCATTTGTTGTTTCAGACATCTGATGTATGGACAGAGGTACAACTTTTATATCAAGCTGCATTTTTAATTCCTCTTGCAACGTCACAATATTGTATCATATCGTGATTTTTTTTTACCAATACCAACCCCTAAAAATCCCATTTAAATCTTAACTGAGTACTGGATGCTGCTAAACTTCTTTGTATATGAATACCTGCTTATCTTCATGTTTACGTCCAGCTGGGCTCACCTGGTTTTGCCTGCTGAAGCATCAGACTTCCTCCAGCTCTTCACTTTGGCTTCCGTCTTCACCAGAGAACAGTCTCCTTCTTGTGGTCCTTCCACTGGTCCAGACTTCATTCCCTGTGGACACGTGGACATGATGTCTTACTTAATCATCTACAAAAGGAAAATGCCAAAGACAACCTACAGTTCTTTACACTTAGCTTTGAGTACTATGCTGTAAACACAATATTGTAATATATTGTCTTGCTTATAGTACCACAATATATTGCAACGCTGCGCCTGTATCATGATACATATATTGTCAGATTCTTGCCAATACACACCCCCTAACACTCACTGTGCATTGTTCACACTGGTCATTAAAAGCAGCCCATGTCTGATCTTTTTGCGCTCAGGAGACACAGATCAGATATTTTCTTGCAAGTGTAAACACTCCAACCCGATTCAAATCTGATTTTTTCACATCAGATTTAGGCCACATCAGGAGGTAGTCCAAATCCAATCTTTTCAAATGCGACCGCAGTCTAAACAGCCATGCAACCTGCATCGGATATGTATCCAACCTTGACGTCAGCTTTGGGACATGAATGTTACTCGGTGTGAGCAGGAAGCTATGAAATTTAATCTCATCCTTGGAATGTTGATCGCAACATCCAAATTTAAGGAGAGATGCTGTACCATCCAAGTCGGTGGCAGTTAGCCCCCTTTTAGGGATGCACGATATAATCGGCCCCCTATCGGTATCGGGCTTAAAACTGAGAATGGGACATCGGCCACCGGATATTTAACCCATCAGCCCGCTGTTTCTAAAGTTAAAAACACTTTTTCCTCTTGTTCAAAAACTTCCTTTTTACAGACATTAAAACTTCTAAAGACTAGGGGTGGGGAAAAAATATCGATACACTGAAATATCGCAATATTTTCATTTGCTGATATCATATTGGCCTTTAAAAACGCGGCATCGATCTATCTTACTAACAAAATCTCGTGATACTTCATTGTTCTGTTACAAAATCTCACGAGAATTCACAAAATATCGTGAGATTTCGTAACAAAACGATGATATCTTGCGAGATTTCGTTAGTAAAATAGATTGATACCGGGTTTTTAGATATAGATATGGTATGTGGATATGAAAATATTGCGATATTTCATATTTTTTCCCACCTTATTAAATAATAACCTTATTAAATTTGCACTACTAATACCAAGATATAACAATATATGTAAATATATCGCCGTCATGTAAATATCATAACGATATGAGTATATCGGACAGCCCCATCATGCATGTCACAATTTTTCCGATTAAACCTGTAATGTTCAAAAGAAAAAGAAAAGAAGAAGTTGTCCTCACAGTGCCACAGAGCTGGAAACGGATTCTGGTCTTCTGCTGGGGCTCAGACACGGGGTGACACTCCAAGTCCCAGAACTGGACATAGTCTCCTCTGTCTCTGGGCATGAAGGTAACGGGAACCTGGGGAAGCAGAAACACAAATGTCTCTTCTATAAACAAGTTTTTATTCGTGGAAAACTTCTAAATGAGGAACGCACGTAACTCAATGCCTGCTTTTATTGCAGGGACAGACAAAAGAATCGTTCAATGTAAACTAAAGCTATAAAAAACTAATCAATTCATTCTCAATTGCACAGTTATTTATGTTTTGTTTAAGTATATTTGTAGGTGTTTGAAAATTTCAAGGGACCAGAAAGGGTTAGGGTTATTGCCATAGAAGCCATTTTTCATGTTTGGTCTCCCCAAAGAATCAAATTCTGTTTCCTACAACATGAAACAAGGAGAAGCTGATTTTTGGGAGGCTACATGCAGCTGAAAAGAGGTGGCTGAAAAAAACAAAACAAAATTGAGCAGATCCTTCCTCAATATCCGATTAAGAAATGCAAGTATTATAAGATAATTAGCATTGTGGCTGTCACCCATAATCACTGCTGTCCCTTCAAAGTTACTTGCTCCCATCATCACAGGACAGTCTGGTTAGAAGTGAGTTTACCTGCATCTTCTCATGGGGCCCCAGGGTTCCTGAGACCTTGGCACATCTGAAAGCAGTGTAGGTGGCCCTGTAAACGTCTTCAGTGTTGTTAACCCCCTGAGAACAGACAGAAGTATAATTTTAACACAAAAACCAACATCTATACACATAAATACACACATACACAAACATAAAGGAGGGGTATTCTGTGAAAACCAAATGTCATGTGTGTTCATTTTTACAGGAAAAGTCCAGAATCCTCTTTAAAATGTCTGGTTATTGCACCCGTGCATCACTTATGTATTCCTCATGAAAACTGGTTGAATTTTTACATAATCTTGTAAAGAAGAAAAGGATTACCGCACATTCCTCCACCTCAGCAGAAAACCAGAACACTTAAGAGCATCTTACACATCGGGCCAGAAGCAGCTGAAATTCAGTGTGAACCATAAACCTGTCAACCTTTCTGACTAAAGGCCTTTACACACCTACTCCGAATATTTCGTCCGAAAGATTCGCACGGCAAAAGCTTTAATCAAATTAATATCAAGTCAACGGGAGCGTTCACATCAGTGACAATATTTCGTCTTGCGATTTTGCGACGTTTATTTTTTTTAACTGAGGTCGATTTTTCTTAATATTCGCATCCGACAGAAACACAATCCACCAATCAGAGAAGGCGCTCTGACGTCACAGAGCTGGTCGCAAGCAAAAGAGAAAGAAAAAGAGAGAGGTGTCGCTTGGTCGCTGTTACTGCATCATTATGGCTCAGGTGTTATCACCTTCGTGTTGCAGGCAGCACTCTTGTTTGGCAAAGGGGCTGTGGGGGGTGTCACAGCTGAAGTGGCAGTGTTTTCCCTACACGTTGTAGCCATTCGAGGTTATTAGCTAGAGGTGTTGTATTTAAAATCCCCATTTGGCATCTCCACGGTGAGATCAGCTGTTTTCAGCATCCAGAAGTTTCCCTGCAGCATGTGCTCACGTTCCTCTGGAATAACGGATGCGAGTTTGTTCTAGCATCATCGTAATTTCACGTCGGACTAGATGTGTATAGACAAAGACGTCGATATTTCACCTCCGAATTATTCGCAATTTCGTGCCGTTTATTCGCATCGGCCCCGGTGTGTAAAGGCCTTTAATTTTACACAATAAGAGACACAGTGGACATCACAGGGAGAGATCCTCAACCCATACTGAGAAAATACGGTGAGGAAATGATCTTTACGTGGTTTGGGTTCCCATGTGTCCATAGCAGAGATAATGGAACATAAATAAAACACAAATTTCTAAGATTCAACATTTCTATCCTGGTGCTCTTTAATGACTGACCTTTTCAAGGCTGTAATAACCTCAAACAGAATATTCCATTTTGCACCTTATTCATGAAAATATGGCATTTTTTTCATGAAAAAGCAGGAGTTTATGAAAAAAAAAAAAAAAGAGCATAAAAACAATTATATATATATATATATAAAATGATTAAAAAAAACTGTAAATTTATGGTTAGTTCAGAATGTGTTTAAAGGATATGATGTGGAAAGAAAAGAAAAAAAATGTATATGCCATTTTAACAGTTTTGAGTAGGGTACTGTTTTCGTTTTACCTCAGGTGAAAGACTGTCAGTTTGTCCAATAAATGCTAATAGCTCTAAAAGAAAGAATGCATCAGGGCCAAAACCTTCTCAAGGTTGTAATATGATCACAAAAAAACATTTATCTCTGCACCTTATCTCTGGAAATATGGTATATATATAGGGTTTTTTCTCATTTAAAAAGGTAGGAGTTTGTGAAAAAAAAAGTATAAAAACGCAAAAAAAAAAAATATATATATATATATATATATATATGAAATAATGAAAAACTTTACATTTATGGTTAGTTCTGAAGGAACATGAGGTGAAAAAAGTGGGGAAAAAAGTTTTGTGTGTGTCATTTTGACAACAGTTTTACAAAGGGTACCTTAGGTGAAAAAGTGTCAGTTTGTCCAATAAATGCTCATAGCTCTAAGAGTAATAACACTTCAAAATCAACTTTCAAACCAATCACTGACGTTTCTCAAGGCTGTAATATCATAAAAATATTCCACTTTGAACCTTATTTTTGGAAATACGGCTTATTTAGTGTTTTCTCTAAAAAAAAAAAAAAAAGAGTTTGACCAAAAATGAGCATAAAACATAAATATATATATAAAAATAATGAAAAACTTTCCATTTATAATTAGGTCTGAAGTTGTTTAAAGGATCAGGTGTGAAAAAAGTGACAAAAGTTTTATATGTGCCATTTAAACAACAGTTTTACGAGGGGTACCATTTTGGTACCTGAGGTGAAAAAGTGTCTGTTTTTCCAATAAATGCTCAGAGCTCTAAAAGCAACAATGTCTCAAAATCAATGTATATTACTGACCTAATCAAGACTGTAAAACTCATACCAAACATTTGACTTTGCACATTAAAAAAAAAAAAAAAAAAAGTTTAATTTGTGGTTTTCTCATTTAAATGGTGTTTTTATATTTAAAAAAATGCCATAAAAACATATACTTCAAAAATATATAAAGACACACTTTACACTTATGATTAGATTTAAAGAGGTTCAGAATAGCTGATGTGAAAAAAAAGAAAAACCGTTTAGTATTCGCCTGTTTGATGACACTTTAATGAAGGGTACCATTTTGGTACCTCAGGTGAAAGAGTTTTTTTTTGTTCTTTTTAAAGGTGCCCCGAGGGTGAACGAGGCATGACAGACCCGCGGGCAGTTCAGTGGTAAATATAGCGATGGAAAAAGTTAGGCAAAGGGTAGTTACAATAGGGGAAACCGAAAAAATTCAGCAGGTTGATGGGACTGGTGTTAACATGTCTGTCTTTTTCATGACTGTACTATAAATGCAAATATAACTTGTAGTTTTGTGTGTGTTAAAGGGTCAGAAACATTTCTGTCAACACCATACCAGCAAAAAACAAAAATAACAGCAGGGCTTTCATTACTAAAAAAATCAGAGCCTGATTTGTATAATAGTAGAGAAAACCCAATTTTCTCTCCCAGTGTCTGAGCTAGAAGACTAGGGGGTAATAAACAAAAAAAAAAAAAATAATGATGCTGCAATGCAATTCAGCTTGCTTTATTTTTCTTTTCCTTTCAGTGTCCTGCTTCTGAATTCACACGGGAGCACTAAGTGAAAACAATACCAGGCAAGCTGTGGCCTCTGGTAAACAAAATAAAACCTAATTATAGGATAGGCATGAAAAATTTCATAAAAAATGAAATTGCAAATCAAAAGCAAAAAAAGCTGTAATAGCATCATTCTTTATAAAGTGATACCGAAGAGAAAAATCACAGAAATCTGGCAACAATACAAAACACAAACAAAAAAAAGATCATACCTTGACATACGGAGGCGCAAATGATGACAAGTACCACCTCACTTCCACTTCCCCATTCTGTACCTCCAGGTGGGCCTCTGAAGCACCAGAACAGAGATGCTCAAGTCTTCCACAGAAATATGAACTAACTCATTCTCGTTCTTCATCAGAACTCCTCTCTCTTTAAAACTTAATTTTCCATTCTAAGCAAAAGCAGCTTCCCTCCAGCGGTCAGCCAGCCTCCTACCTGATGCCTCCCCTGAATGGACCGAGGGGAAGACGATGGCCTTGTTGCTAATTTCCACCAGGGCCTGAAGCGTCTGCGGTGTCGTCAGAGAGGGCTTGGTGCCGAGCCTGGCTGCAGACAGCACAGGAGTAGCAGCCTGAGCAGGCAGGGCTGACAGCGTCGTGTCTGCTGGGGCTGCAGACACATCCAGAGCCAAGTCCCGACGTATCTGGACCTTGATGAACTGAACCAGGATCACAGGGGACAGGTTTGGTCATTTAAAAAGGTTCTGCAGTGTGCCTATTTATGGAGAATGTGAACAACTGCATCAGGAATGAAATAAAATAATGTTAAACATCAATAATCGAATATAAATGCATAATTTATGGTAAAAAAAACCCAATGTGGGTTCTGCATCCACACTGCTCTTCCTTCAGACTCTTAACAAGCAAATTCTTTGCCAAAGTCTGCTTGTTTCTTTCCTCTAGGCGAATCCCTTTTACACTCTTTTTCTGACCTCCTCAGACAGTGTGGTCACCTTCTTACTTCATTCAGATGGACAAAATTACAATAGAGGAGAAAAAGTAGCACAAAGCAGATCCTTCTGCGTTTATAGAGGAGCCGTAAAGCAACTCGCTCCAGGTCACATGATCCGCTCCTGCAAAGTTACAATGTCTGGTTTCTGAAGAGGGAAGCCTCCTCGGAGGACAGACATGCGTCAAGCAGTGTATACTGACCCCAGACGACATCATATTACTCACATTAGGCTGATATTAGGGTCAAAGGTTGTAAGATATCCCTTTTTTTCATAAATATAAGATAAAAAAATAAAAACAGAGAAAAAAGGGAAGTCATTTTAAACCAATAAATAGAAACGTGATGCAGCTAATGTCCTGTACCTTCTGCTGACCATCACACTGGACATAAATCTGTCCACTCCACGGCAGCAGGGCAGATTTGGTGGACAGTGAGGGGTTGGGGCTGATCAAAATCTGCAGCTGAGACCTGATTCACAAACAACAATCAAGAAATAAAACATGAGTAAAATAAAAGGTCATACATAGTCATAGATTATGATGTAGCGACTGAGCAACCTCAAGTTTAACTGTCCAACACGTTCATGACTATGTTTGACATTAAATATAATTACAAAAGTTAACCACAAAACGTCAGTCTAATCTTAACCAAAAATCACGCAGCTTCACCTGATTATTTTTACGTAGCAAGCACAAAAAGATTCTTACTGAGGTTCAATGACGCCATGCTGAGGAGTGATGGTGAGGCAGTGAGCTGGCCAGGACAGATCAAAGTTTAGCTCTTTAGACGTGTTGTTCCAGATCTGAACCTGGCTGGTGGTGGACGGCCCATCTGCAAAGACAACAAATATGCCAGAGTCAACATATAATCTGAACTAAACCAATAGAATGGCGCGATTTCAAATCCCAGATTCAACTTACTGATGGTGGGAGCTGCAAGGACAAGTTGTTGTGGGTGGATGGTCCAGGACTCGGACTGCGTATGTAGTGAATCCGAAGCCTGAAAGATGGTTTATAATTTAGGCATTTTTCCAGATGAAAGTGAGAAACACATCTTCATCTTGTCCTGAAAAAAATACCAGAATAATCACTGCTCATTACCTTGAAGAAAGGTCCTGCAAATCTCGGCGCTGGACCCTGGGGATCCTTCACTGGCAGCACATCCAGAGACGCGTTTCCATTCGACAAACCACTGGGAATTACACAGCATCACATGTTGCATTCAGTGATGGGAAAAGGCAGTGTAGATATCACCGACTCATGCATCACATTATGCGTGTGAGACGTTACCTCTCCATCTCCGTAATGGCAGAAGCCAGCAGCTCGCCCTCGTCACGCTCGGTGCTCTTCGGACTTCCCAGCAATGACACCACCACCCTACTCATATTGCTGTAGAAGATGTGGGCCTCATTAGGACGCTGGGGCAGGTCATAGGCTGCAGAGGAGTGGCTTACTGGTTAGATGCCAGCAGTGCTGGGAAATTTACTTTTAAAAAAGTCAGTTATAGTTACTAATTACTTCTCAACAAAGTAACGAGTCAGAGCTTTATGAAAAAAAAAAAAAACTTATTTGGAAAAGTAATTATTCAGTTACGTTTTTCATATTCCCTTTGACGCAACTTTAAAATAATCTCTACCTAAAAACGCAGATCCCTCTACAATTACTAATATAATGTCAAAAGAGACAGATTGAACAATGACCACAAGCACATGAACAGAGAAAACATCCCAAATCCACAAAATTCTCACTGTAAGGTTGTTTTCTTTCATGCATAAATAAAGGCTTCCTGTGTGTGTGTTAGGTTTATGTTCCCTGATCATTTCTGCCTGCAAAATCAATGATAAATTGGTTCCTAATTTCATTGATATGGTCAGGCTGGAACAGGAGGAAATTAGTTAACTACCATCACTCTGTAGATGTGTTTTAGCCATTTCTCCAACACACTTTGTTTCAATCCCCGATTGACGTTAAACGAGATCAATATGACTGAAAAATTCTATATACAACTGCCAAATTTAAGGACTTTTTAAGGTATTAAATGCAGATTTTTAAATTTAAGACTTTAAAGATGTTATAAGACCCTCCAGGAACCCTGCATACAGAAGGCATCTCGAGGCTTACTATATTACAAATAACTTAATTTATGGACATAAATAATGGGATGTCTTTGTATGTGTGCGTTATTTGGGTTGTTTCCGACGTCTGGTGAAAATTTCATGTCAATAGCTCTACTAGAAACATATTTTCTGAGAATAAAAGGTGACGTGTTCAATACTTTTCTCTTCACTGTAAACAAACTTCTGTTAAAGCGGAACTAAGCTAGGCTCCCCCTAGTCGGGTCCTTTTACTGTCGTAGAGTACGTACTCCCCCAACACTCCTCCATAGCTCACAGACGTCTTCTCTGTCTTTCCTCTATTTTGATCCCTGAATATATTTCTAAGCTTTTACCAGCTTGTTGATGCTATTTTGCTACGTTGGTAGCAGCAGCTCGTCTCCCTCTGCTCACAGTCCCGTGTCTCCTGCAGAGGGACGTTTTACCCGCGTTTTGCGGGTAAATATGCCGTGGATTATATTTTTCTCTGGTGTTGGTGGGTCGCAGGTAAGAATACAAACTTTTATTTAATTTTTGTGGACATGACAAGTGATTATTGAGCCTATTCGGCTGTGAGGCTTGGTGCTTCATCCGGCAACCAGGCAGCAAAAGCTACATGAACCGATATTCACTCACAAAGAGTTGGTTTGAGTACCAGGAGTCGGTGTTTAGGTGGTGGGAAGCTAAAGAATCGGTTTTTAGTCTGATTCTGACGCCAACCAGTGCAGTTCGGTGGATAGGGGACCTGAGTGCCGTACAGCGGTTTCTGTTGTCGCAAGATCTGTGTCAGGTCTGCTCAGGCAGACTTGCAAGTGCCGCTAACAGACCAGAGACACCGGGGGGGAGACTACGGAGCGATTCGATGTTTCCTAAACACTTTGTTTAGCTCCACGGGGATTCTGAAAAGCATTTATGGAGCTGAAAAAGTTACTGAGTTCTGCTTTAAGAGGATCAAAAATGAACCTCAATTACAATGGTAACGCTCAGTCAGTAATGGCTATTAACAGTATCTGTGTAACAATGGACTGAATAATTATGTAATTACCCCATTACTGAAAAAAGTAGTGCTGTTAGGGCAGACGCTGTATCCTCTAAAAACTACAGGAACTGCTGGGTTTGTGTTGTAAATTAACAGGAGGGCAACAAAATGAAAAGAGAAAACCGTCCACTTCTTCTCACCTTTACCTGCAGTTTAAAAAAAGTTCACTTATCTTTAAGTTGAACAGAATATTTTGTGCAGCGTGATGTTGTCGTCTTACCCTCTGTAACACTTTCCTCTCCCAGGAACTTCTCATTAAAGTCAATGTTTTTCAGCAGACTGTTTTCAGACAGGGCCTTCATCGCAGCTTCTGGTTTGCTCTCAAGCAATCTACAAGGACAACCGTTTCAAGCAGAAATAAACTTTATTGATCAGACTACTACTCTGCTGAGTTAAATAAAGTTACCCCGTCATCACTTAAAAACCAGGACGTTTTCTCAGCAGTGTTCCTTGAGGGCAATTTAGATTTAATCATCAATAACCCACAACTAATTCCCAGATCTGATTACTTTATACTTCAAACATAAATATTTAATTAGAGCAGCACATTAAATCAACTCATAACATAAAAAGGTAAATGTTGCAAGGTCTTACTTCCTGTATTGCTGCCTGGAGACTTCATCTCCACAGAACAGACAGACTGTAGCCAGCAACGGATCAGCTGATCGGCAGAGGTGCTGCTCCCTTTGGGTGGACTTCACCAACACAGTGATCACCTGAAAACATGAAAAGTAAATAAATAAAACCCCCACAGAGATTAAAGGGACTTAACTATCCTTTAGGATACAGTAAAATGCTGCAACATTCACAAAACTTAGAGAGTCACAGAGTACAGAACAAAAATAAGCAGGTTTACAACTGAGTTATCCATGTTGGCAGGCAAGAAGATCCAGTTTTCCCCTGTAAGCAGTTACTACAGTGGCCCACAGGTGCAAATGCGTTTTCATATATGAAAACTGCAAGTAGAAAAGGCAGCATAAACGAAAACTGCAACATGAAAATGCAGCCTGAATGAAAAAGTTCTTTATGCTGCATTTTCATGTTGCCGTTTTTGTTTTTGCTGCTTTTTCTTGTTGCAGTTTTCGTTTTTGCAGCATTTTTTGTTGTTTCTTTTTCAGGGTTCCCAGTCTTTTCTTGAAGTTGTTTTCCAGGACATTTTCAGGACTTTTCCAGTAGCTACAGTACGAGTCAAGTTATCACAACATAGACTAATAAATTCCACCCCAAGCTTTTGGAGAAGTGTTCAACAATTATAGCTTATATTTTGTGCAGCAATGAAGTAGCAATGAAATAGCTATGAAGCTGCGATGAAGCAGCAATGAAGCGGAGACAACGTGGAGACTAAGCAGAGGGAAGAAAAATCATTTTCAAGGACAACTCAAACTTTTCCAAGACATTTTACCCCCCCTTTCCCCCATTTTATTTTTAAAAAATTTTTTTTTCCAGGATGCATGGGAAACCTGGTTTTTGCAGCATGTTCTTGTTGCAGTAATTTTAAATTTCTTCTGCATTTTCTTGTTGCAGTTTTTGTATTTGAAGCAATCTCTTGGTGCAGTTTCAATTTTTTTCGCAGCATTTTCTTGATGCAGTTTTCACATTTGCAGCATTTTCTTGTTGCAGTTTTCATTTTTGCAGCATTTTCTTGATGCAGTTTTTGTATTTGAAGCATTTTTTGGTGCAGTTTTAATTTTTGCAGCATTTTCATGTTGCAGTTTTCATATTTGCAGCATTTTCTAGTTGCAGTTTTCATATTTGCAGCATTTTCTTGATGCAGTTTTAATTTTTGCAGCATTTTCTTGTTGCAGTTTTTGTATTTGAAGCATTTTTTGGTGCAGTTTTAATTTTTGCAGCATTTTCATGTTGCAGTTTTCATATTTGCAGCATTTTCTTGTTGCAGTTTTAGTATTTGCAGTATTTTCTTGTTTACAGATGTTTTAGTTCATGCTGCATTTTCTTGTTGTGGTTTTCATTCATGCAGCATTTTCTTTTTCCCATTTGATATATGCTGCATTTTCTTATTGCAATTTTGGTATTGGCAGCATTTTCTTGTTGTAGTTGTTTTAGTTTATGCTGCATTTTCTCTTGCAGTTGTTTTTGTATATGAAGTGGATTTGCACCTTGGAGGCATCGCAAGTTACCAGAAAAAGGTAAAAAGAGGCTGTGGGTTTAGGAGCCTCTTGGATGCAGAGTGTAGTCTGGGGAAATTAGGCTTGTGAGGGAACTCCGTTTCCCTGGTGACTGGTTCCAGACCTACTTTAGGCTCAGTGTGACATTCTGCTGGGGAGAGGACCACCTTGGATCCAAATGATGCAGATCAATAACTGCCGGCCAATTTCTCCAGCAGAATAACTGGCAACTTGTCTAAGGTGGTTTATTCATGTGGTAATAAGATTCATCAGTACAATAAAACACACAAAATGAGTTTCTCCATTTTGCCCTCCAGGTCAGAAAGAAGGCTGCAGCCACTAAAAAGCTCATCTCATCCAACTTTTCTCCTTCAACTGGCTGAAGAACCACAAAATACCCCAAAACAAACAGGGATACTAGATCACACCCTCATAACATGAGCAAATTCAAGGTTTCACGACAGATTCCAGTTGCTTTATTGTCATTTTACCATAATATTCCTACTCTTGGTTTTTTTCCTTGTTTTTAAACTTGCTTTTACCTTTGTTCAGAGCTCTGATCAGCTACAGTTGTTGTAAAGCACTTTTATAAATAAAAATTGATTGATTGAATTCATGTTTCCTGCATCTTGAAAATCAAGCTATTTTACTATCCACTGATGCCTGGAGAGTAAAAACAGCTGCCAGGCAGGAATCTGGAACATGAGGGCTCAATAAAACCAATTTTTCTTCACCTTGAAATAATATTTGACTCATCTATGTCGTTCTGGATGCATAATGTACACCGGTCAGAATTTCAAGCCAATTTACAATGTGGAATAAAACTGTGGATCAGAGCCAGTCTGAGCTTGAAAACGGACTGTGCACATGCTTTGGCGAAGTTTTGCCAGAACCAAGATATGAGAAAACAAGTAATGTATGAAATGACTTCTTCTAAAATGTCATTTTAGGGAGCAAATGACTTCGACTAAATTTATTTGTGTGTAATTTGTGCTTTAACCTGAAAAAGAAAACTGGTGCTTCACAGGGGAGACTCCAAAGTGCTTCCAAACCACTTTCCCCTCTTATTTTAGACACTAGCTACCCCCTACAGGACCATGTACACGCATCTGGTGTTCACCACATGTGCGCTCCATTTCCATGCACAAATTTTTCCTCCTCATGGAACTTAATAAATGCCATACTGTGTCACTCCTGCTCTGACTTTTGTTTAATGTCAACGTTGGGTGCACCAGAAAGAAAAGCAGTCATAGGGCTGCTTGATTATGGTAAAAATCATTATGACAATTGTTTTGGTGAATATTGAAATCTCAATTATTTTTTTTTAGTTACAAGATGCATTTATTCAACATTTCTCTCGCCGTCACTTTGTTATTGATCATTTATGCAAAACAAAACACCACCACACCACCAGTAATGCCTGCTTGAGGTCATTTTACTTATTCATTTTTATTCATCTCGTTCTTACTAATTTGAATTTACTAATACAGCTTTATTATTTAATTATTTAGTTATTTATCACTGATAGTGTGTTCTTACTGCATCTGCCTGCACGTTTCTATGCAGAATTTTACTAGGTCTTTTAGACACGGAACGTTTCTTGTTTTATGGGTGGATGTGTTTAAGGATTAGCTACGGGTTCAACTGAATTTCCCCAAGGGGATAAATAAAGTTAATCTATCCATCCATCCACACCTCCTTTGCTCTTCAGCTGCATGAATGTAGGTTGTTGCAGGGCCGCGTGGAAGGCAAGACTATTATAGCTAACTAAAACCAATGAAAAAACAAAAACTAAAATTGAAAAAACATTTTCATTAACTGAAATAAAAATGACGGTCTTTTAAAAAACGATAACTGAAACTGTTCTGTGTCTTTGCCAAACTAAAATTATTGCAAAAACATCCTTAGTTTTAGTCTTTATAAATTTGTTTAATATTTAAGCCTTTGGGTTTATATGAAATCTACTTCTAATTAATCTGCCGGGTTTATTCAGCAACTTTCTGATGATTTTGAATGTCCCACCAGACAAATACCTATAATTTAAAACTAAGCATTTTCCAAAAAATAAAAACTTAACAAAAGCAACATAAAAAAAATACTAACTAAACCTAACTGAATTGGAAAAACAAAAAGTCAAAACTAAATAAAAACTGAAACTAATTAAAAGTCCACAACTATTATAACCCTGGTGGGAGGAAATGTATTGCGCATGTCGTTCAGAAATGGTGTAAAGAAAAATGGCAAATACTGTAAACTGTTTCAACTCAATCGTACAAGTTAGGAGATCACTTGACATGAAAATTGAAATCAGTTTCACAGCCCAAATAACTTGCGCTCTACAAATCTACGGTCTCAATCTAGATCCGCGTCTTACCTCCTGTGTCCTCTCCTTCAGGACAAACTGTGACGGGGCCAGGCTGATGACGGAGGGCTCCATAACCGATCGGGTCGGTACATCAGAGAAAGCAACAGCTTTGATGAAGGCCGCTCTGGAGCCAGTGTTCCTCACACACAGACACACTTTGCTAACATGTCCGACAGCTACATCAGTCAGCGTTGCCACGTATCCATCCGCCTGTTTCCTCTGGTCCTCCAGGATGATGTTGCTCGTCCCTCCGTAGCCAGACAGCGGGATCTGGTGAAGGGAAATAAGAGTTAAATAAGAGGATAAGTAGCTGATGACTTCAGTAGCATGGCGAGGCTTTAACAATCGCATCCTCACCGTGAATTTGACTCCAGGTTGTGAAGGCCGGACCCCAGACTGTTTGATCTCTAGCTTGGCCAGCATGCAGGCCACCCTTGTGGGGGCAAATAGCAAGTGGACCGTCACATCCTCTCTTGGACGAATAGACAGCTCTCCATGTCGGGTTAGACGCTCTTCAAGGCTGAACATACTCTGGAGCTGAAAAACAAGTAACAGGTCAGCGACTAAACTTATTAAAAAACTAAATTCCAGTTCTCCCCTTGGTCCAAACCATTCGTTCTGCGCTTTCATGTGAAGGGTAGTGGTGTCCGATTCTGGTTCAGACCGAGGGGGGAGTGGCAGGGCTACCTAGCCCTCGAAATGCAGATTTTGCAGTGTTACGTTAGAAAACAAGTGGGATGGTGATACCCACAATTTCATGCGAAATACGGGCAAAATGGCAAGGAAATCAGCAGTGGCAGCCAAAGAAATGCACAAATGTGAGTATTTTTTTTGTAAATGCACTGCAAAACTCAAAATCTTACCAAGTATATTTTTCTAATTTCTAGTCAAAATATCTCGCACTCAATGTAAGACATAATTACCTAAAGAGAAAAATTTCAGTGACATATAGGAACTTGTTGTAGGACAATGCATCTTAAATATTACAAGCAAAACTTTTTTTTTTTTTTTACTGACAAGAGTGGCCAATATTTTTTTTGCTTGTAATAAGAAAAATAAATAAATCTGCCAATGGAACAAGTGAAATTTTCTTGATAAGATTTCTTGAAATAAGACATATTTAAAATGCATTGTCTTAAAGCTTGTTCCTATATCGCACTGAAATATTTCTCTTCAGGCGATTATGTCTTCTATTGAGTGTGATGAGATATTTTTACTAGAAATTAGAAAAATATACTTAGTAAGATTTTGAGTTTTTGTAGTATGAAAAAAAAAATCACCATTTCAAGGTCACTTTAAAGTGATACCGTGTAACTTTTGAACCCAATGTTAGCCAAATATTATGATACATTATATTCTAACATTATTATTCATATAAGCAACTATAGCCGATTTCTGCAGTCAATATAGAGCACTTGAGCATGTCGTTGCTCCGAGGGGGCTGCCATTCTCAAAAACCAGGAATTGTAACTTCTCAGGAGTGGGCCCGTCTCTCATTGGATCATGTAACCTGGAGCGCTTTGATTAATGGCTTGATGACTTAAAAATCAGCTTTTCAAAGTGGTCTGCAACACTCTTCCAAAACACAGACGAGACTGTTTAATTTTGAGACAGTTGTGGCGCCTGTGGGAAGTTACAGGTTTAGTGCCCATAGTGGCCAAAAGTTACACAGTATAACTTTAATGTATTAGACAGTTTTATTGCAAATGTGAAAAAAATAAAATAAAATCACTAGTTTTGTAACGTTACGCATGTCTGCTCATAACGCAACATTAACCTTGAGTCAAAGGAGTTTTCCTTTCATTTTTATGAAACATTTTTTCAGCCTAAAGCTGAAAAAAATAATCTAATTGCCCAGGAAAGGGAGATTATTGCTGCTGCAGACGGCATTGCAAACTCTTCCAGAAACGGCCGTGATGTCAGTTTACTGCGCCACGGACGACGGTTGGTGATGCATGAGGATTTGGAAGGGTTGTTCCATTTCTTAAGGGAATAATTTAATCTCAAGCCAAGAGGAAGGGCTACTGGTAGGGGTAGGGATGAAAATAGGAATTGGGCCTTGAATAAGATGTCGATGTGAAAAGTTTTTGTTTTGGCTTCTAACATTAAAAGTTTGGAGTGAAAGTGAATCCTCTGCATGAACTTCCAACTGACATGTCAACGGAGAAAAGACTGAGAATGACATAAAAATGAGAAAAATCATTCGGTCTACCTGGAAACAGTCTTGGTCTTGACCACGAATGAGCAAACGCAGCTGCTGTGTAGCACTGGTCGAGTTGTTCCTTAGAACCAGCTTCTGTTGGCTAAAAACAACGTTGTTAGTGGCTGTAGCACTCACCGTGTGACAACTTGATGCATATAAATCAGAAAAGTGATCATTTAAAAACTGGGCAGTTTATTTGTATAGAATAGTCGAGTTAAACCTGGATCTGGTTCAGATTTAACACACCTTGATTCATCTTTGTCGTGCTGCTCTTTAAGTGGCTACAAATAAATTGTGCATTTTGTTGCGATAGCTTCTGAGGAACAGCCGTCCCTGTAGACGCGCTCCGTCCCCTCTCATGAATAACATTAAACAGGCCTTAATAGAATAAGACGGAACACTGGGCCTTGAATTTTTTATTGATTACTTTCCAATGAATAATTGATACCTAGAAAGAGTTCTGTAACCAAGCAGCAGTGAAATTACTGAAAAGTTGCCTACACAGCTCGTCCCAGGGTGACTCCTCCCCAGGCCACGAACTGCTTATTAGAGAGGATTGGTGGGACGTCGGTGGTGAGAGTCGGGCCATAGACAGCAGCAGAGGGTAATGCCGGCTTTCCAGAGCCGGGAGGGGTCACTTCTCCCTTCAATGTCACTTCATACTGGGGACCGGACGGGAGTACCAGGATGGTGAGGAGGCTGTGAGATAAAGACAAAGTTAATTACAGGGAGTGAGTTTAGATTCTCCATGTGTAGGCGGCATAATCTGAATGACTGTCGTCACCTTACTGGCTTCCAGTTCGTTTTAGAATTGATTTAAACTTCTGTTGTTTGTAACGTCGTTCATGGCCAGCTGCCGTCCCACTTGTCAGAGATTTTAACTACCCCGGCCTGGATCCTGACAGAGCCCTGCAATCAGCTTTTGCTCGAGGTCCCAGGTTGAGATATAAGCAGTGGGGGGGCTGGTCCTAGATTGTGGAACAAACTGCTCCTCGACATTTGCATCACCACTGATCTCAGCAGGAGTGGGAAAAATATTGATACACTGAAATATTGTGATATTTTCATATGCTGATATTTAAAAAACGCTGTATCGATCTGTTTCATTCTGTTACAAAATCTTGTGAGATTTCATAAAACAATGACCAAATATCACGTTTTAAATACCAATATGAAATCTGCATATAAAAATACTGTGATATTTCAGTGTACCGATATTTTTTTTCCCAGCCCTTTTATTAGATCAGCATTTAGCTATAGTCTTGTTTTAGGTATATTAGATTTTATTATTTTTACTTCTTGTAATAAGGCTCTTACTACCCTGTAGCACAGCAGCACCATCAAGTTAGTTTTCTCATTAACTGTTTTTATTATTTTACGTTTTTATGCAGAAAAGCAACTTTCTTAGTTCCAGCCTGGAAACTTGATCATGTGACATTTTACACAGATTACTAATGTCAAATTCCATTTATCTCCATTTTTTAAAACACCAACATAAACTGAAATTATGATTTCACAAAAACAGTAGATTTAATTTAATTGTAACCCATTAAAGGAATAGTACACCCACAGAATGATGTGTGTTCATTTTCTACTCCCCCCCCAAACTTTCATATAATGGAGTTCACAGCAACTGACCCAAAAAGGTCCATAAAAGTCCACAAAAACTTGTCAATATTCCTCCATACTGCTTGTCCAAGTGTCCTGAGTGGGCAGCGTCCACAATTTACTGGAAACTACATCATTTAGTAGATTTTTATAGCTTAAAGGTAGAGTCCAAAGTTTTCCCCTAAAAAAAAAACATTGGACTTGTGCAAGTGACATCCGCCTCAAACCGCAAATTTGGGTCTCTACTCGTGTGCAGTGATGAGTTTGAATGCAACTCTTTCTCTCCCTGTCTGTAATTCGCTCTTTAGCTTTGTTTTGTTGTGGTTGGGACGTTTCTTGGTGGAGATTTCTGTTTATATCACCAGCCAATGACAGAACCAAGGGCTACTAAATGATGTGGTTTCCAGTAAATTCTGGACACTACCCACTCAGGACACTTTGATTACATTGGACGAGCAGTATGGAGGAATATTGCCAAGTTTCTATGGACTTTTATGGACCTTTTTGGTTCAGTCGCCGGTCCATTATATAAAAGCATTATATTTAAGCACAGTTAGAAACAACATTCATTTACCTTTCCCTGCATTTCCTGCTGTCGTTTGCTTTGAATGACACAGCAATGTTTCGTTCCTCTCCCACTTTCAGCAGCAGCTCGTCAGGCGTGGTGGAAAAACTATCGCAATCTTCGCTGCACTGTAAACAGGGCAATGAAAGTAAAGACAATAATAACAGCTTTGAATGTTGAGAAGGAAAGAAATCTTTAAAAGGAGAGGAAAGGAGAGTAAGAAGATAAAGAAAATAAACAATAATAATAATTATGTGTCACATTCTGAGCACAAAATGTCAGAGGCTTAAACAAACTCTAGATGCAATAAGGAAAGTAAAGGTCAGCATTACCTTGAGTTTCAGCCGCACATCGATGTTTCCTGCATTCTTTAATGGCAGCATCTGCTGACTACATTTACTCACTGGAGCGTAAAGGCTGAGAGTCTAGACAAAAACAAACACACAGAGCAGCTTACTGCCAACTCTACACTGAAGAGAAAGGTTGAATGGGATATGTCAATAGCATAATCAAAGTCAGCTCTAAATAAAGACAAAGTCTCGACTGGAAATTTAAAATTTTTCATTCATGCATTATTCTCAACAGAACTTCTGGCATTTACACTGATCTGATGATCCTGACCAAGCTTAGTGAGGTTAAACCACTAGTTCCAGTTTTCTTGCATGAAAATCTGCATGATAACCGCCACACGCTTGGTTACCTGCAGATCTTTAGGAGCATGGACCCTCGCAGTTCCAGATCGGGCTTTGAGGCAAATACTTCTGATAACATGACTCGGACCAGGGGAGTCCACTTCAATGTCTACCCGACCACTGTACTCATCAGCTGGACCAAGATCGCCTGAAAAGCAAAACCACCGATCAGAAAACAAACGTTTGTTTTAGAAAAGTAATAATTCAGATGTATTGAGTGAGGTGACTAATAAGCTCATTACCTGAAGTGGTTGCATACTTGTGAGGGGCCTTGAAATGAACCCAGACCGTAAAGCTTTCTGGACTCTAAAAGAAACATTTAAAATATGTCACATCTGCCAGTTAAGCTGCTGTGCACTTAAAGGAAAAACCCCACTCATTACTTGACTCACTACTAGGGATGTCTCGATACAGATTCCAGTATCGGTACTCGCTCCGATACTGGCCCATTTTGCTGTACTCGCACTTGTGAAATACTCGCTCCCGTCACGCGACTCGCTGCACTCACGCCACCATGCTGGCAGAAAAATACTCTTCAATATGAGCTGCTGCTTTTAGTTTATATCTTTTTTAAAATTAGAAGACACTTTCCATTACACGAGGATAGAAAATATATCTGACCCGTATCATGTTCCTGGGATACTTTTCAAAATGTTGGTGGCAGTTGGAGCAGACTTTTTCCTCTCTCCCTCCCTTGGACCTGCGGTTCGCCCACATACATGCATACAGTTGCAGACATTTCATTCAGGATTCACTTTGTCGGTGGTAAGTTTACTGCGAATTCTGTTTCCAACGCTTTCCAAGTTTATGTTCGTTAAGCTGGTATGAGTTTGAATATGTAAAATTATGACGATGCTGCTAAAATACAGCAAACCGCAGCTGCATCAGAGGCTGTTTACAAGCTTCTAACGACTCATTACTTTTATTTCTTTGAATGACTTATTTTAAGCTTTTATTTATTTTATTTCTTACGAGGTAGTATCCCGCTTATACCACGGTCACTTACGAAAGAAAGAAATATTAAATCAATGTGGCTTTTTTTTTTTTAAAACCATTAAAATTGTAAGTTTTTCACAAGAAGTTAAGGAGTGTGGCAGGCAAGGAAGGGAGTCGGAGCGAGTGTCAAATGACGGTGCAGACGGCAGTTGTTTTAGTGGCATTTGTGCTGTGCTTAACAGCGACAACAGAACAGCCTCTCTACTCATCTAGCTTGTAGCACAACAAAATGAAAACAGCCAACAAAAGGACGAACTGTGTAACAGTCCCCCTGGAAAATGGGAACCTCTCATAGGTTCCGGGGGTGAATAATGTAAACCCACTACAGGAGCGGACTACTTTTAACTTCTCTCGTTGATGCTGCCGGCTGTGGCCACCACAGAACCTGCAGCTCGGTCGGTCTGCAGCTGTTAATCAGGTCTGATCAGAGGAGGGAAGTGAGATGATTGTTGAACGTTATATTACGTGATACAGTTTTATTTCAGAGAGACAGACGGAGCCCACTAAGCCTGCAGGCTGCTTTCATAGCGATGTGCTGTCACAGACATGATCTGGCATCTCCAGCTCGACCCACACACGAGCTCCGGAGGCTGTGGGCCGAACAATCATTGCCCACAACAAACAAACGTGCCCGCATCACACCTGAGCATGCAGAGATGCTTCTCTTTATTTAAAACAAATAACCAAACAGAAGAAAAACGAAAAGAAAAGAAACACCTTCCACTTATTTCACTTATCCCCATTAATTAGGTACTTGGATCGGTACTCAGTATCGGCAAGTACTCCTACTTGGTCGGCAAGAAAATGGTATCAGGACATCCCTACAAACTACCTTATCAAATATTGTGGCTGAATAGCAAAGATTATCAGAGTAAACCTGGTAAAACCATCCAGCATGGCACCATGTAGATGCAGACACAGTCTAAGGGTGTTATCAGTTTGTGAATGCTTACCTCTCCGTAGCTGGCATGCAACACGTGATTCATCACTGAGGGAGAAGAACCAGGAGTCATGAGTCCAGCCTGCTGGGTAGCCTCAGACGTCATAGCGATAGGGTGCTTGGAAAAGGTGAAGCACCCCCATGCTGTTGCATTCTGGAGGAATTAATGTATATTGACAAATATTAGAATAAAAATCATGTCAACAGATTCATTAAAAATAGACTATGGATAGACTGATACATCGGCCGATATTTGCATTTTTTGCTGGGATCAGCCAATACGTTGGGTGTGTTGGCCGATCCCCCCTCGCATAATTTAAAGGCAGGCATCTATACAGGTCACTTTTTTTTTAATATGCAGTATATATGTGTATTTTACATGTTTAATGTTTTTTTTTATATTGTTACAAGTACACCGTTTCTTTTTTCATACATTTATTTAAAGTGCTTTATTTCTTTTTCTTTTAATATCACGAGTTTTCAAATTGATTTTCATTGTGTCCATTATATTAATTTTGGGGTCAAATGCAATAGCAGGTTGTGTTGGCCATCACCTGAGGATGATGAAAAAAATATCAGCATCAGCCCTAAAAAAAAAAAAATCTGCATCGGTCGATCCCTATAACAGACAAATATCTTTTGCAGAGCTTTTCATTTTAAAGTAAATATGCCATGCCAGGTGATAAAACTAAAATGCTTTGCATTTTCTATTTCATAAAAAAAGCACAAATATGCGTTTAAAAAACGGCTGTTATTTTTAAAGCATTTAAAAACAGCAGCGTGGTCCTTAAAGGCATCTTTTAAACCAGATTTTGTCCTCACACAGCTTCCACTGGAGGTCACTGTGGAAGTGTGAAATCACTCCTTTGTATGTTGAAAAGCTTGAGCTGTTTGTGTAGTTTTCTCTGCTTACAGTCAGCCCAACTCATCCACTCGTCTCATGGCTGCAGTTGTAAAACATAAACAACCTACAGTACAAGACACTTCCTACCATAAGTGACAGGAACTTAGTTGAAACACACTTATTTGTCCAGCAGGTTTTTGGTGTTTTACTTTATTATTTATTATTATGTCATTTATTTCCAGTGTCAGTAAAATCAGTTGAACAATATGTTTAATGGGGCATTGTGGGACGAATAAAGGGCCTGTTTGACCAGGAAAGAGACAAAGCTTGCTCAGAGCTGGAGCTCAAAACAGTGCTTTCGGCAAACCTGGTCGGTTTTCCATATAAAACCACCTCAGAGCCACGTCACTGAGTCAGAAATTTATACACGTGCCTTTGCTGCCACGTCTAGGGCAGCCTGCTCCTCAGTTTTAACCACACTTAGACACCTAAGCACATAAAATAACAACAGCTCACAACCACTTCTGAGGGCGGGCCATATAGGTGTGGAAGGAGGGAGGGGCCGGTTGGGGGGTCATGAAATAAAAAAAAAAAAAAAAAAAAAGAAAAAAGAAATTTATACACGTCTGTCCATGCGCTGCACGTTTTTTATTAATTATCTGTGTTTATTTTCACATTGAATCACATTTCAAATTGTACAGGAGGAATGTGCTGTTTGGGCTCAAACAGAATGAGAATATTTTAGACAATGCTAAAACTTGTCAATCTAATTATCATCATGGCAAAATTTCATATTCATTATTAAAGTAAATTTGCTAGTAGAAAAGCCTTTAAAAAAAGCCTCAAACTCGAATAGCTTGGAACCGATATAAGCCATGATTTCTCTTGTAAAGTTATTCTTGTCATGTTTGTTCAAACCTCCTCTCCTAGTCTTTTGTTTGTTTTGTTTTGTTCTCTCCCTCATGTAATTTGTTTGCTATGTGCTTTATGAGCAAGGACATAAATAAAATAAAAAAAAAATCAATCTGTGCAAACTTCTATTCAATGAATGGAGATTTATTGCAACTCATTTGTTCAATATAATCTATATAAAAAAAAGAAAATTATTCATGTGGAAGTGGAAGGCCCACTGGAAATAAAAATGGTTCTCCAACAGCTCTGATTTCATTTGTTTTTAATTTTAAAAAATCCTTTATTTATACAGTCTTATTTGAAATAGACCACCAGTTAACCTTTTGCACAACCCTTTTAATGACGCCTTAGTCTGGTATGTTGCTGAAGGGAAACATCTAAAACTTGCAGGATGCTGGCCCAAGAGGACTAGAGCTGGTGATAAAAATCCTACTTTGCATGAGGACAATGCTGCAACAGTGATTTCAGACACAGCCTGCGTCACTCGTTTGGATCGATGTGTGTTAACTCACCGCACTGATGACCAGACGGATGGGTACTGTGGCGTGAGTCCTGTTCATCAGTCTCAGGGGAAGTGATTTAGTGCTGCTTCCTGGCAGGTCTCCAAAATCCAAACAACTAGATTTGCCGAGTTCAATCTGAGAATTCAAAAACAGTTTAAAGATCATGGCTTTAAAAAACTGTCCACAACAATAGAATCATCATTTTCAGTCGTTCATATCTTCTATCTGAACTTAAATTTTGATGCACTTTAGACTCAAACTTGAGGCTCTGTACCTCCACAGCAGGATTCTCCGCTACGGCAACAAGCACCACCGTTCTGGCGAAGATATTTGCCCTGGCGGCCAGCTCGGTGTCAGCTGATGCAGGCCAGGAGCAAACACTGAGGGTGCACCGGTAGACACCAGCCTGTGGAGGGATGAACAGCACCTTCTGCTCCTCAGTACTCTTGGGGCCAATAATTGTCTTGTTCTTCACCATCAGCCACTGGTAAGGCAAGCTGTCCACCTGTAGAGACCAGCAGGAGATTAAAGCAACTAAAGTGTCAGCAACTAAATTAATCATTCATTGCTGGCATTTTCAAGTTTATCTGGACACAATATGTAAAAATGCACTTTAAATGTGAAATGTTCCTGGATGCATAAACCTCAGCTAACCTTCTCTCCATCAATAGCCAGGCTGGTGACAGTGATTGACACTTGCTGCCATCTCTCAGAGGGGTTAAAAAGGCTGAGTGAGGTCTGCGAGGCGATGCCCACGCAGCAGGCATGCGGGAACCGAAGCTCCTCTGGGACCACCACTTGGCCTGAGGATGATGAGATGAAGTGTGATTAATCTGACCTCATTTATGTGTCTGAGACAGTTTTGTTTGTTTTTTAAATTATTTCCCACCACAATTCAAAAGCATATTTTATTTCACTAAATTATAATTTAGTAAATTATTTATTGGTTTTTTTTTTTTGTTTCTTGTTATTTGAATTACTATTGTGAATTTAACCTTCTTTAATTGGAGGGCATGAATCATTTTGAGGACAACTGTACCTTATCATGACTTCAAAACTATTAAAACCAAAAAGACTTTTCAAGCTTAAAACTGGGATTTTCAACTTCTGTACATCCGATCGTAAACATTCCAACTGAATGGGGTAGCTAGCGTCTAAAATACGAAGGAAAGTGGTTTGGAAGCAGCTTGGGGATATATCTGCAACAATGTGTTATTCAGGAAGAGTCATCCTGAGATTGGACTTATCGGAATGATGTCATAATTTACTGTTATCAGCCCGATAATTACTGTGCACCCCTAATAAGTGTAATCTTTTCTCTAGTTCAGGGTTCTTGCAGGTTTTACCAAGTTAAATTTAGGACCTTTTAAAGACTTAAGACATTTATGAATTAAATTTAAGACCAACTTGATGCATTACCAGAACGAGTCAAATGATCCTAGAAATTCAAAACCTTTTATTTTCATTAATTTAGTAATTAATTTTCCTTGCATCAAAAGAAAAAAGGAAAAAAAAAAAAAAAGAGATTAAATCAATTCAGTGCTAAAACTGATATCAAAACGGTACTTTAACCAAACATGACTAATACCTGTTTATATTCAGCTGTGACACAGACTGTTCTAAAATCTCATTCTACAGTTTTGCTCAGAAAAACAAAGAAAATTTAAAACTGTAAAAACAAGTTAAGGTTTACATTCTACCATAAACACATGTATGATCTGCAAACGAGCCATTTCTTGCTAGTAGTTGTCATGGGATTTGTAGTATACTGCACCATGTAACAACACCTGCAGCTATCTGAGCTGCTTAAACAGACGGACAGAACTGACTGATTGCTGCGTTTTATTCAGCATAGTCTATGAAGCCAACGCTTCTCAGGAATAAAGTAAAACATCAAATCTATGACCTTGAATGAAAACTTTTCAGTTTAGGACATTTTAGGCCTTAAAATGTAGAATTTTAGACTTTAAGAGCCCACAAAAACCCTGCTAGTTTCAAAAGTGCCGCAGACGGTAGGCCTGCATGCTACCTCTCAGTTCCTCCAAACCGCCCGTCACTAGTGGCTCTCCACCATACTGACTGTACGGTGTTCCCATCATCCTCAGCTCCTGTTGGCTCTGATGTGGTCTAGGGAGGTGATGGGATTCAGCAGCTCCAGAAATTCCCATGGGACCTGATGTTAGGTGAGAGATAATTTTTTGTTGGCTCATTTCTCTCTTTTCAGGTCTTGCATTTATTTTTTCATTTGAATTTTATCTTTAATAATAATTTCTAAGATAAAATTTGTTTTATAATGAAACAATATTCGTTTGAACTAAAATAAGTAATACATGTAAAGCATATATAATGTTTTTCTGCAATAAAGAAGAAAACTAAGACATGCCTGTAGAGGACACAGCATAGACGCCGTTTCCAGTTTGGCCGACGTGGAAAGCACCAGGATGCAAAGGAGCTTCAGATCCCAAATACAGCTGAGGTAGCTGGGAGCTGATGATGGGCCGTCCGCTCAGGAGGGACTGGATATTTCCTTTGTGGGAAAGGTCAATCAATCCAGGACACTGCGGCTTAAAGCTGGGGATTGGCACATAGTGAAGCCCCTCTGCTGAGTAGGCAGGGGGCACGGCGAGGCCACCGGCATATACGGACGATAACACTGACGTAGCAGCTCGCCACTGCTGGGAGCCGGGAGGGGCTGCCGAGCCGCTGATCTGCTGGATGTTGACATTGCTGCAGTAGCCCGAGTCCACTTTTGTGAGCTGCCTTACGTTGGCTTCAGAGAGATGCGGATGGTTCTTGCATCCAGTGTCCCCAGAACAGCGGTAGATGCATTCGCTCTGGCTGCGGGTGCAGCTCAGAGCAGAACCGCCGTCGGAGAACTCCGGACTTTTACGCTGCTGCGCCGGGAGCGGGTCCAGACTTTTTGAATGTTGCGGCTGAACGTCGAGGCTCTTCGGAGTGTTAAGAATATCTAGGTTGGACTGTGCATCAGGTTCCATGGGTGGAGTTGGACTGAATCTGATGATTGTGGTACTTAGCGCCATTGAAGAGTTCCTCTGTGGAAATCACAAAACAATCAGAATAAATAAGACATTTTACAGAACAAAAACATTCTCCATATCAAAAGTACTAACAACAAATCTACACTGACCAGTTTAGCAGTTTAAATCAGAGAAAGTCAGTTTTCTTCAATGAGGATAGACCGACACATTGGCCCCCGTTACATAATGCTTTTAAAATTGGATTAAGGTTTACATGGACAACATGTTTATTTAATTTCACTTTAGATCAGGGGGTTGGTAAGGGTTCTGATTGGACAGGGGGTGGGCGTGACGCATTCATGTCCATTTAAATCTACCGAGAAGTAAACAGACGCCAGTTCCTGCTCCTTTTTGTTTCGACTACGACATGAAAACTAGGGATGCACCGATAATTCGGCCACCGAAAGTTTTCAGCCAAAAATGACCCAAAACTGCATTTTCGGTTTTCGGCTGAAAGAAAATCATCAAAACAACACGGCTGAAAGTTGTGATGCCGCGGCAAACAGCATATCCAGCACGCAACTTTTGTGTTTTTATGTGAGAACACATTTAATTTCAGTCTTTCAGCAGCCAGTCAGTTATCAGCCTGTATATTATCTGTTGTAGAAGTACTACAGAGAAATTTTTGTGGAGGGAATGGAATGTTGTTTGGAGGTTTGGGGTTTTGATTGGCTGTGTTTTTTTTTTTTCATTTGTCACCTCCTTGGTGGGTGAAAGGGAGAAGTTGGGTGTAGAAGTGAAAGAGAGAGGGGGGGAAGAGGGGAGAGAGGAGAGAAGTAGTGGTTGCGACACGGGGAAAGACCGGGGTGAGGTGGCTTCTGAAAGTGAGAGAGAGGAGTGAGGGGAGGAAGATGGGGTCGAGGGTGGCGTGGGAGAGGGCCGGGACGACCAGGCCCCCGAGCCGGGGTCCCGCTACCCCCGGGGCCCGGGGCGGGCGGGCCCCCGGCGGGGGGCCCGGGCGCGGCTGCGCCCCCGGGGGGCCCCGGGGGGGGCGGGCCGGGCCGGCGGGGCCACCCCCCCCCCCCCGCCGGGCGGCCCGCGGGGCCGGACCCGCCCCGGGGGGCCCCCCCGCCGCCCCATCACCGCCGCCCCCCCCCCCCCCCCCGCCCCCCCCTCCCCCCGGGGTTCCCGCCCCCCGGCCCGCTCGGCTGGTACAGTCCCCCCACAGAGAAAAATTTAAAAGCCATTATGTAATCTAGACATGACTGATGTCAAACTAAATATTTCATTCAGAATTTTAATTTATATTGTGCATTGCTGTAATGTCAGTGGTTAACATTTTGATACTTTTGTATGATTTATTGCAATGCCTTGATTTTAGTGAGGTTAGTACATATTGTAGCCAAAAATGCTATGGTTCTAATAATGGGCATAATAATTTCTTTCTGTGTTTCAGTTTTCGGACTTGGTTTGCTCACTTTTTGTTTTTGGTTTCGGTCAAGAATTTTTCATTTCGGTGCATCCCTAGTGAAAACCACATTTTAATACAGATTTTCACTGCATTTTGATTGCATTTTTGTAGCAGCAGCTCAACACTAACATACTTCTTCATTTCCACAAACTGGCACGAGTCCAGCGCCATTACAACAGGACAAGGGAAGGAGCATGTGCAGAACGACAAGTCATATTACAAAGGTTTACATTACAGAGGAATTATTTTATTAGGAATTAAAAGAGGAATAAACCAACCACTTAGTTCAGAATTAAGTTTTATTCGGAATTAACATTTCCACTCGGAATTACGGGTTTACATGGTCCGCCTAAAGACTTGACTTTTATTCGGCAAGAGGAATTAAAATTCTCATGTAAACACAGTCATTGGCTGGCCGATATTTGTGTTTCGTTTCTGGTATTGACCGATGCAGATGACAGTTCAGTTTGAAACTTTAGTGTAGAGGTTCGATATTTTTTCGGTACCAAAAAAACTTTTCATGAGTTTTTTTAACCCAATGTCCTTTGTCCACAGCAGCTTACCATCTGGGTCATACTTAAAGGGATATTGTGTAAGTGTCTCCTGTGTTTTATTCACCAAAACTGATTATTTGGTTCAACACAGTGTTTTTTCATTAATCAGCTAATCGAACTCCCAGTCAACAAACTGAAAACTCTGTGCTCCTCTACATTGTTCTGAACTTTGCCGTTCGTATCAGTCTATTCACACATCGAGTCCATGCGGCTCGGTCAAGGCTGCATGTTTTAACGCCATGTTTTATTGCGTTCGGGAGTAGCCTGACAGCTTGTGATTATACTGTTTTAACTCACCGGTTATACCAGAGTTTCTCAGCTCAGTGTCCTTGAGGTAATGCTTTTGAAAAGTCACCGCGCTTTCAAAGGGGAGAAGCTAGTGTCTCACTGATGCTGCGTTCACGTGCGTTTGAGGCAAACATGTGCCGTTGGTAACACCAACCAGATGTCATTTTAATCAATGAAGCCGAGCGAAATTTGACTGGTAAAATATGGGTCAGGGAAAACAATACGACATCGCCATGAAAAAACAAATCAGATGTGGACTGATGTCACTGTAACTGACGGACCACATCTTCACATAGAGGCCAGTGATAACTTTACATGCATCGGCTGTCGTCTTGGTCTGCCCGGTTTCACGTGAATGCAGGATGAAAAGTAAGAGGAGCTGCTCCCGATTACACAACGTCCCTTTAACTTGAAAACCAAAGTATTTCCAAATACCAAATCTGAATGTAGGTGAACACGAGACTCCACGTTGTATTTTTACGTGTGGCTGTAGCTCAGGTGGAAGAGCATTTGTCAACAGCATGATGTGCAATAAATATTTAACCACTGAACGATCTTCATGTGAACAATGTATACATGTACATGTGTGTAAAAGTTTAGAAAAAGTCTAATTCAGTTCGCCTGGAAAGGTTATTGTGGATTTTAGGTCCATTCTGACACCAAACAAGAAGACAGATTATGAGTAATGTATATTATAAGTTTAATATTTTATGTTTACAAGTGTTCTTTTTTATATAAAAAAAAAAGTTGTAAAATTACTTTTCATTGTATCCTTCATTATATCAATTTGGGAGTAAAATGCGATATCGGCCCCAAATAGCAGCAGGTTGCATCAGCCATTGGCTGATAAGAAAATATCAGTATCAGCCCCCAAAAAAAAGAATCTGTTTTTGTGTAATTTGGTGTAATTAACTCTGCAACATTCAGAACATTGCTGCAGAACTACAGCACTATAAGCCCACCACATCTTAAACTTTACTGGTTTGATGACTCATTTAGCATCATGGAGGGATTTTCTGCCCTCCCAGCTCAAAATCTGACTCTACCTTATGTCTCTCAGGTGTAGGTACAACAGTGCCATCATTCATGGAGATGTACGTGAGCCTGCTGAGACTGGGACTGGAGCAGAGAGACTGAGGTGAGAGGTCAGGACCCGGACATCTGTCTGCAACACCTCCACTTTGTGAAGTAGGTGACAGCAAACTGGAAAGAAGAAGAAAAGAGTAAAGAGTTAAATGATTACTGTATCAAACTGCATCAGCTACAAGACTAATAAATGGCCCATATAAATGCAAACAACGTCCAATACCAGTCAGCACTGGGAATGGAGGTCTGGCTTGGAGAGGAGTGAGTGAGAGGAGAGGTGGATGGTCGAAAGTTGCTCTGAGATTCCTCCACACATGGCTCGGAAAACCCTTGAGGCATTTTTTAGAGGCAAGAAAAATCAATTATCAAACATTAAGACGAAAGCTTCATTACATCAATGACCACACCGGGAGAATCTTTCATGTGTAATAATCAGTTAACATCGGACACTTACCACATGAAGGGTCTCGTGGAGACGGAGCGTCTCGGCAGGAGAAGCCAACGTGCTTCTCCACAGAGTTATGAGGTAGAGGAGCCGCAGGGACGTCCACTGCGGGTTTCTTCTCAGGAGAACCGTCGGGTCGGTGCTGTGGCTGCTGGCCTGCACTCTCTGACCTCTGGGCTGAGGGAGAGGAGCCTTTAAGGCATGGCAGGCCTGACTGTCTTCTGGAGTTTGGGGAGGTTCTGTGTGAGCTTTTCTCATTCTTATGTTGGGTTTCTGAGGGCTTATGATTGGACGTTTTAGGGATCACATCCCCATGCTTGACACCATTTTCCGTGGAGGTCCAGCCTCCACAGCTAGAAGTCTTTGTTGAAGATACCGCAGTGTTAGAGGATTTCAGTTTGTCTGCTGCAGGTTTGGGGGGAGAGGACTGCCTCGAGCCCTCTGGCCTTCTGGCAGTGCTGAGTGACACACGAGGACGAGGAATAGAGCTTCTTCTTAAGTCTCCCTTCTTTGCTGCATTGGAAAGCAGAGCTGCAGAGGAGTTCGTATTTGCAAGCGTCATCACCTCTCCCTCGTCCTTCTCCTCAGCTTTTGTACTTGAAGGGAACTGCTGACTCTCCTGACTGTCAGGATATCCCGCTAGAGGATTCCTCTGAGAGCTGCCGAGACCATCAACCCAACCACTTAAGTCAAAGGTGGTGTGGGCCTCAGAGGAATCGCTGGTGCCCGACAAGTCGGCCTTTTTAAGGTATTTTTCTATGTCAAAGGCACTTATCTCTCCAGCACAGATGCTTCTCTGGAGAGTGTCGAGGATGGCGCTGTGATCTGGCTGAAGGTGGATCTAAAGAGAAGACAAACCAGTGTATTTGATCTTTTAATGACTCATTTCTTGATAAACATTTAAATGAAGGGGAAAAAATATGCAAAGTATAACCATCATCCAGCCTCCTAGAAGCAAGAAAATAGGTAAGTGAAGATGTACGTGCTGAAAAAGCTGTCGGCAAGGAGCCATTTTTGATCAATGCTGAAAAGGTTAAGGATGCCTATCCTTGAGTTTAGAACCACCACATTAAAGCGATACTAACTTTTGACCACTAGGGGCACTAAACCTGCAACTTCCCACAGCCACACAACTGTTGCACAATTAAACAGTCTATATCCATGTGTAGGAATCGTGCTTGCAGACCACTTTGATCAGTTGATAGTCAGGTCATCAAACCATAAAGCAACGTGCTCCAGGTCACGTGATCCAATGAGAGACGGATCTGCTCCTGTAAAGTTACAATGTCTGGTCTTTGAGGAAGGCGGCTCCCTCGGAGCACCCACATGCTTCAAGTGCTGTATATTGACCACAGAAATCATCTATTACGACTTAAATTAGGCTAATGTTTGGGTCAAAGTTACATGGTATACGTTTAATCAAAATTTAACAAGTTAGCCATTGCGCTATACTTGAAGTATATACATATTTTCTAGAATTGTGTACTTAAAGAGCTACTAATAAATTAGATTTAAGGGAAATAAGGAAGTAGTTTTACTCCAACAATCAACATACACAACTGCTCATAAGTTTGGGAAAAGTGATCCCAACTTTTTGAGTGGCTGTGTAGGTAAAAGTGACCTTTTGTAGCTGTGACAAAGTTTCCCTCCCTTCTAAGTTTTCAGTGTGAATTCTTGTTCTTCTGTGATGCACATCAGCCTTGTAGTGATCAGGCTGCCGCTTGTGTTTTGAATTTACCATTTTAAACTGGTGTCAAACCAGCTGTGTGGAGTCTGATCTTTCTGTCCAACTGTTCCAGAGCTTCCAGAAACACACACTGAACTTTGTTTTGCAGGGTGGCAGTACTTGAAAACTTACTGCATATTTCTGCACGTCTCCCAGTATCTGCGACAAAATGAAATTCCACCCATGTATTCACATTCTTACATGCTGCGCTGCGGCGGGGTCTTCTGCGTTCCTGCCAGTAGACTCTGGACGGTTCCTCGCTCGGCTCTTCTTGGACAGCTCCATGATCATGGCAGCAAGCTGCGATGGATCAGTGCTGACGGACGCGTTAGCAATGGCCGAAGCGATGGTACTGATGCTCAGCATCAGCTGACTGCTGTTGTTGTCGGGGGACGAGCAGCTTTGGTTACCCAGGCTCAACTCAGAGCCTGAGCTCTGGCTTTGTACGGGCAGTGCAGCCCCGGTCTAAAAACAAATGAAGTTTCATTACACACCCATAAAGCTCAGTCTTCAACCAAATAGCAAAATATTCCAGCACCGATGAGCCGCTTTCAGACTTGCATTGCAGAATATTCAAGTCCACATGATCTTTAACCGGAGTTGTGCTCTCAAATGCATCTCTTCCTAGCGGACTTCTTACATCCCGGTGTTGGTATCAGATGTGCTGGGGCCGGCGCTTGGCGATGATGTCTCACTACGGCAGCAACGCTACAGCAGATGAACTCGGATTTCATGTGATGTATTTTAGGACTCACGATTTTCATAAATACACAAAGCCAATACGTGTTGGTGACTGGGGTTTCCTGGTGTATCTCCAAGTTCAAGAGCTTTTAGCAGCAACTAGCACGGTGCCTGGCATTTGTGAGGAGATGTGTCGTGCAGTCAGCACTCTGGCGGTGAACGAGCTGCAAGCTGGATGCCATTCTGGCTCAGCTTGGCAGGCTGGCTGCGGTTCTGGACCTCGTCCGCGGGACGGATTCCAACATGGAGAAACTGCGTACATGACTGGATGGAAATTGACCCCCTGATTCAGCTGTTTTTGGGTTACCATGTGGACCAGCTGGAGGACTCTAAAGCAGATGTAACCTTCCAACCAGAAAGCCAAACATCTGCTGTTCGATAATGATCAATAAAGTTTCTTTGATTGATTTGATTCATCCATTTTCATTCATCCTTCCAACCTCATATCCCACTCTTCCTCACACACATATAATCACCTCTCAGTGGTGTGTGCGCCCTCCTCTGTCTAGCGTTGGTACTGCATGTAACAGAGGACATCAGGAAAACCTAACGCTGCAGCAATCTACTGTACTGCGTTGTCTGCAGTGTACATGTTCTGTATTCGTCTTTCATGTACTGTAGTTAAAAGAAAACTGCACTTGGAGCCCATTTCATAGGAGACGTGCAAAGTTATCAGCTCCTCACTGTTTTCTTCATTTCCGTTTGTAGTGTGTTTACGGTTTGTGTCTGGCACTCATTATTTTGGCTCTCAGGACATTAGAGGAGGTAATACAGCTGTTCTACGTCCCTTATGATAGATCAAATAATATTTCTCATAAAATTTGTCCACACTTCCAACAACAATCTCCCTTAAAAACCATTTCTGTAATTTGTCCGGACATCCTGCCAACTTTAAACTGATTAAATAGCGTTACAGCATCGGCAGGCGCAGGACCCGAGCTGATCTGGTAACCCGAGCACATCTGGTACCGACGCCGGATGATTGTACAGGACAGGACGTCGCCGTACTGGAACATTTCTCGTGCATTCAGCAAAAATGACATGCAACATTTCCGTTCTGAGGAAATGAGGACTAACCAGTACATGTCTGCTGCAGCTCTGAGGTAAAAGAGCAGAACGTTAGTCTGAAACGTATAAAAGACGAAGTCCGCACCATCACTGCTTTCCAGAGCAAGTCTGAAAGGGGCTAAAGAAAGATGAATGTACCTCTGGTTCACAAGGTTCTGGATCAGTATCCCCTTTCGGAGACATCCTTTCACCTGGAGCATGGAGAGTTCTGTCCAGGTCTTCTACACAGAAATGATGGTTGATCAGCGTAAATTATTTCAAACGAACAAAATGAGTCTTATAGAAAATCACTTATCTTTACTGCTAAACATACCTGGGTTGAGTGTTTTATCAGCTTCACTGAGTTCTACTGTGTCATTGAGGGGAGAGTTGCCTTGAGATGTAATTTCTGAGGGACGGATTAGGGGAAATGGTTCCCTCTTCTCTGGGGAGGTAATGACATAGCCAAAGGATGGCTAAAGGAAAACAGAGTATGCTCTCAGTGATTATGAATATTTTACCATCACTTCTCAGAAAGACTTTGAAAGCTGTTTCTTTGGAATCAGGATCTGGCCGTTTGCAGCTTGTAGCTCTACATGTAACTGCGCTTTAACGTCATCCAAATCCACCTATAAGACACATATGTGTGCATCTGTGAAGGAGTAATTACCCGTTTTACATCATCCACATCAGTGCTTCCCAAACAGCCCAGAGCTTCAGAGCGCTGCCCGAAAAACTCCCCTAAAGACAGTCGCAGGTAACTGTCATCTGCCTGCTTAAACTCTGAGGAGACCTGCGAAGCCCTCATCAGGATCTGGCCGTTCGTGGGGATCTTCCAGGACGAGTCACTGTGAAAGGTGGCATTGTTGCTGGCTGGTTCAATCTGCTCCTCCTGAGAGAATAGTGACAGGTCACAGTGCCGTTTAATCATCTTTTACTATTCATTCATTGATTTTGAACTGAAATTAAAAGCAAACACATTTGACACACAAAATGATAACAGTGTAGTTCAAAAAGAAGTTTTGTAAAAAGTAAGGCTGCTCGATTATGGAAAAAAAAAAATCATGATTATTTTAGTCAATATTGAAATCACAATTATTGTTTAGTAACAATGCATTTATTCAGCATTTCACTCTGTCAATTTACACAAAATGTTCAAATTGAAAATAAATATAGGCTAAAAACATAAACCTTAAGAGTTGTAATGCAATGTATAAAACATTGAATGAATAAAGTAAATACAAGGCATAGAAAAAAAAATCAAAAATAAACTACATATCCAGCTGATCTGCAATTTCTCTATATTTGAAGAACAAAATAAATGTGCCTATTTGTATAAAAACATCCCAAAATAAACTTTAAGCTTCAGTGCAGTGCTTCAGCTGCCTGAGTGTAGGTTGTAGCAGGACCACATGGAAGGGAATATATTTCTCACAAATTGTGGAAAGAAAAAATGGCAAATCGTTTCAACTCCATTATATCAGTTTGGAGATCATTTGACATTAAAACTGAAATCACGATCAAATTTCGATTAATTGCACAGCCCTAGTAAGAAGTTTAGTAAGACTTATTAGATCCAATATCCTTTAGTCAGAGACAAAACGTTCATTAATTTAACAAAAATTCTTGATACAATATACCAAACTGGATAAGAACAAACCTTTAAGAAATTTGTCAATACAAAAACACGATTAATAATATTCAATAACTGTAGCCCCTTTAGTAAATTACAATACTCAAATACAAGAAAGTTCACTATAAATCATAAGCCCAATTACAGTATGTTTAGCAATTCAATAATAATAATAATCCCTTTAGAAAACAATACTCAATATAATAATACTTTATAATGATAATATTCTTATAATAATTCAATATACTAAATACATGGTTTTCCGTGAGTCTTATTAATTTCCACATATCATTTTATTATATTTCATTATTTGTTTAAATTTTCCAATGGTATGACATTTTTATTTCATCACTGTAGCCGTTCCATAACCGAACACCTCTACAGGAAATGCAATGGAGTTTGGCATGAGTTCTTATTACACGTTTGTACTAAATAACATTAATATGAATGTGACACTTTCCTTCTAAAAGCTTCTATAAGCTGAAATGAGGAAAGCTTTAGACAAACCTGCATAAATTGATGCTCATTTTCAAATTCCTCTTGATCCTTCACTATCTTTTCCATAGCATCACCTGCAAAAGGAGCAAACATTACTGGGAAGAAGAAAACAAAACATGAAAAGTCTAAATTGTTTATATGTGTCCTTTAAGATTCCATTATTTGCACATTTTTACTACAGTTGATAAACTTACTGGCAGGTACGAACTCCTCAGTTTGAAACTGCGCTGCATCCTCCAACTTCTTCCCATCAGCCTCCTTCTCAAAGCAGGAGTAGTATGCGAGGTCTGTGACCCACTGGCCTTCTTCATTCTGGTATACCACGTTATGAGTGGCATTCGCAGCTACAGACAAAAATGGTGCACTAGTAAGAGTCTACACAACAATCAACAAGCAAAAATAAACTAGGACCACATAAGTAGTGTCTTTGGGTTGCCTGTAAGGATGGGCGTATCGATACTTTGATATCTACCAGGCAAAGTATTGGATTTGATACTTTTTAAAGTATCACGATACTACTGTGCTACTATAAAACATGTAATTTGTTTTCACATACAATTTTAGGCAATAAAATGACATGCAAAATCCAGATCTGGTGTATTTCTTCCGGGTATTGTGTGTCACATGATTTCAGAAATCAGAACCGAAGACTCACTTTGCAGCCTCAGTCAAGCACTTCCACAAAAAGAAAAGTTTATTTTAATCTATTTTAGTTTAATATATTCATTGGTTTATTTTATTGTAACTTTAGAAACATTTCTTACGAGTATTAAAGTTGTAAGTTTAATTCCTTTTGCAACAAAATTCTTAATCTAAAAATTAGGGATGCACAATAATTATCGGGTCAATAACAGGAATTAGGACGTCATTCCGATAAGTCCGATATCATGACGAGTTACCCTGATAAATTCCAATTTTATGGGACATAAGTTATGGGAAAAAAAAAAAAAGGAATTTTTAAGATTCGACATGCAGAAGTTGGAAATTCCACTTTTAAGCTTTTCTCGCTGAGATATTGCGATTGAGAAAAGAAAGCTGCTGCTTCACAGGGGAGACCCATAACTGCTTCCAAACCACTTTCCCCATCTCATTTTAGACACGAACTACCCCACACAGTTGGAATTTTTGACTTGTTATAATTAGGTATGCATGTGTGTTATCCGTAATCGGTATGGGCCTTTAGGAGCTGAAATTTATCGGTTTAAGAAAATGGTTATCATGCATCCCTAATGTTACATGGTGAGGGTTTCCTTTAAGGAGGAAAAAGTATCGATAATGAAATGGTACCACATACTCAAGGTATCGCATCAAAACAAAAAATCCCTGGAAATCGCCCATCCCTGTGATGTAAGCAAAAGCAACCTTGTTGAAACTCCAACTCCATGTTGTCCGGGCAGTGGTTCCACCCCTCGTCTGAATCATCCTCTTCCTGGTGGAAACTCTGGGAGAAATATTTGGCTTCCAGAGAGGTTGAAAGGGGATTGTGGTCTTCCTCACTGTTCCCATCCGAGGCCTCAGCAGCAGTTACATCACCACAGGGTCCTCCCCTCAGTCCTAATGAGAGTCGTGCTCCATCAGGCTCATCTACTCCATCACTGTCATCACAATCTTGGACCAGCACCTGTGGCACAGTTTGACAAGAAAATATATGCAGACTGCATAGACACTAAAATCTGAACCCAACTAAGCATTTTTTTGTTATAAATGTCGTACGTGGGAGAGGTGAAAGCTCCCTTGGTTGCCTTGAAGGTGAGAGACTGTGAGGTTTGCTGAATCCTGAGGTCTCCTCAGTCCAGTTCCATTCCTCAAGTAGACCGAATCTAACAACCGATCAGCTGCAGGTCCAGAGTCTGTGCCCTCCATAGCATCCTGTTGGAAAGGAAAGAAGAACCGACATAAATGAACACGACCATAATAATAAACCCATTAGGATCAACGATGGGTCAACACCTTCATATTCAACTAAAACTGAAATAAAAAGCATTTCTATGAAACGTCTAAATGCATTGATGGTTACTCTAGAACCATCTGAAGTGAATACTTGAGCTGGGTCTCCTCTGAGAACTGGAATTACAGCTAAGAGTTATCAGAATACAGCCTGATGTCTAATTTTTTTATTTAAAGGGTTTAAAAAAAAAAAAAAAAATAAATTTGTTTTTTTTTTCCCCCAAAATATTAAAAAAAAAACCCTTTGGGCCGGAGAGGCCAATAAGGGCCTTACCACCGTACTTTGCGATACATACTGCTGCAATATTTTGCCTAAAATAATGATAATATCACATAGGGGTGGGAAAAATATGGCATATTTTCATATGCCGATATATCTATATTTAAAAACATAGAATTGATCTATTTTACTAACGAAATCTTGCGAGATTTCATCATTTTGTTATGAAATCTCGTGGGATTTGGTTAAATCTCACGAGATTTTGTAACAGACAGATGAAATCTTGTGAGACTTCATTAGTAAAATAGATCGATACCGCATTTTTAAATATAGATATGATATTGGCATATGAAAGTATCGTGATATTTCAGTGTATCAACATTTTTTCCCACCCCTAACAATAGTGATTCGGCAATAATTGATATAATGCAATAAATTTGATCCAAGACACACCACAATGTGTCACTGAAGACATTCTGAATTTACTGACCAAATTGAATCCATTTAAAATGACAGCGCTTTTTAATAATGACACAATATTGCAACATAAAATATTGCAATATTTTAGTGTATTGATATTTTTCACACCCCTATTCATAATAAGTTAAAAAAATATATTTTTAAGCATTACATCTGTATCATTTAGTGCAGCATGATGAAAATATGCCCTTTATATAGGACATCATCAAGGTATCTAAAGGAGCATCTATCGCTTCTTTTTTAGGAGCTCCAGTTAGAACCGCACACCAACATCTAAGATTGGTTATCAGCCCCTCCATGATCACTAATAATCAGTATGAAATAAATAAAAACCATATCGGTCGATCCTTAGTTGGTAACACCTGACTCCATAACTTAGGGCTTCAAAGTGAAGGGGGTTAATAAGTTCAAAGCACCCAGAGAAGTCACCCAGGTTGAAAATACTTTTCCAAAACAGTGTATGCATGTTGTACTCACCAAAGCTTCTTGTCTGTCCAACATCATGCTCCAGTTGACAGAAAGTCTCTGAGGTCCCCCAACTGTGCCTACAGAGGAGCTGGCCTCCCCGGTCCCTACAGGCCCTACACGGTCACCCATCTGTAAAATACAAAAACACAACGCTGTGAATAAATTGAACATTACATTCACATCATAAATTAATTAATCCAACAGCGATAGGTGGGGAGAAAAAAGTATACACTGTTGTATCTTAATATTGATTTAAGAGACAGGGTGTATAAATTTGGCTAAATAAACTGCTAACAGTGCCGACATGGTGACAGAAAAACATCCATGCATTAAGTAATGATGCCAAGTAGGCATGAAATCCATCACTAAAAGGAAAAGTGTGTTACAGACAGAGACCAAAACTCCTCACTCCCACCTCTGTATGCCTGGGAAGGCCGTTTCTTCCGAGGCCTGGCAGATTACTCAGACCACCGTCCTCATCTTCACTGACCGGACTGCTTCCCACGATCCCCAAACCACGCAGGGCATCGTAGGTGGTGTGGACGGCGTTCACTGGGAGAGGGATGGTTGAAACTCCCCCATCGTTCCCGCTTTCCTCACTCCCACTGCTCCCGTCTCCACCTCCTCCATCCCCTGGTGTAACACAACAGCACAAACCAAACCGGTGGTCACAAACGGCTCGTTTCTCACAACACGGTTCGTCCAAATTAATTCAGAATATTAGCCGAAATGGCCAAGAGAGTAAGAAGATGATGCTAACACCTGTGACCGGAGGATTGATGACTTGTCCTTCAGCAGATCTTCTATGTTCGATTCCAGATAGAGAAGGACCGCTCCGGCCAGCAGAGGCCTCATCATCAGAACTGCCCCCTTCCAGGCCTGGCCTGAAGGTGGGATGGTTGCTCTCTCCAACCTGCACAAGCATGCAGATAAATATAACTGCAGTCTAGTATTCAGTTAAAAAAATAATGCAGGTACAGATGCAGCATGGATCTGAGGCCAAAAACAGGTACTGGAGATTTCGGAAGAATAAATAAAATAAATGTGCATTTCTAACCAGCTGTCTGGACGTGCTCGGCAGCAAGCGCGTCCTGGTGGTATGAGGGATCCTTCTTGCGGACTCCAGCTCATCCTCTGTGTCCTCATCGCTGGCTGGGCAGGAATCCATACCTGTAGCTGCAAGGCGCACGTCAGGCATCCGGAAATCTTCCTGAAGTAGCAAACAAGGCAAAATCTTTATTTAAAAAAACAAACAAACACATGATTCTGCTAAATTTAACTACATTTATATTAATCCGAGTCAAGCGTGATGGTTAAAAGTAACAAGTGAATGGACTCACCTGATCATACTGATCAAGAAACTGATATCGAGCTTCTGTGGAGCTCGTCTCCGATACATCAGAAGCAGCTGCCATTTCCTGAACATCAAAACACACCATTAATCTCTCAGACAAATAATTTATTTAGAACAAAAACCAAGACAAAAAGTAGAGTTTTTTAATCTTTATCAGAGCATTTGCTAAAGACTGATAAAGATTACAAGCAGCATACGTGATCTATTGACTCTGAAGGAAGGAAGTCTTACTGTTCCAGGAATCTCCTGACCCTCCACTCTGCCTCTCTGCATCGCAGGAGGAATCAGTTTATTGAAGTAAACCTCCAGTTCATCATCAGGCAGGTTGTTTAAATCTATGTCATCATCTGGGGGCCAAAAAGTTCAAGTATACATGTGACTCGATCACAAACCACAACTTAATGCCTTTGTCTGATTAAAACATGAACGATGACAAATATGAACAAACTGTAGCTGGTAAAACAAAGATGAGTAGGATTCAGATTCTGGAAAACGAAGGTGAGGCGTACCTGTGATATCGCTGTTCATGCTGTCCACAGACATGAGCTTTTCATTTGCCAGGAAGCTGGAGTTGCTGCCGCTGAAATGGTCACTGTCCACTCCCTCGCTCTGGTTGTGGTCCTCCTCAGCTGTGGCTGGGAAGGCCTGAGAAAGGACATATCCCATATTCATCAATGTCTTCATTAAAATGTGTTTATTTTATGCATCCTTTTAAAATGTTTTTGTGTTTATATTATTCAGGGAAGTACCCCCCCCCCCCCCCCCATATTGGTTCAACCAATGAGTAAAAGAGAACAAAACCTGTACCTTTGTATCTGCTCTCTCCTTCTGTCTAAATTGGGCAAACGACAGAAGTCCTGTTGACAGATCTATCAGGAAAACAAAAGCAAAACAACTCAACTCATTTTTAGATCAATATTCAAGCTTATAAACTACTGACATGAGACGGGCACAGGAAATGATTAAACTCTTAACAAGCAGCAAACATATTTAAACTAGGGATGTTCGAATTTCCAATATCAACAGATATATACAGACAACCGTGAGGTTGTATCCCTCATATTTTGAGGAATACAACTATATTCTAGGGCTTTTACTTCCAACCAAAAATCACAAAGTTTGGTTGTTTATCTCAATATTTGCATATATTCGAACATTTATTAATATTATGACCATTGAATTCCTTCAATGAGATTTATTATGGGACCAAACTGAAGTTGTGCACATTCTGGCCACCAGAGGGCAGTGCATCTCTATCACGTGAGGCTTTTCCATGTTTTCATGTATTAAAAGGGACTCGAGGAAAGATTAAGAAATGAGACTGGCGGGAAATTCGGCCACCGAATCGCAGCGCATTATGCAGCACACAGCCTGTTCAAGGAAACAGAGATGTGAGTGGGCTGGTTGTTTTTGTTTTTTAATGCTTCGTCACCCATTTGTATTAAAAAGACTGGACATACATGTTTATTCTTTCACAATTCCTGCCTCTAGTCCCTTTATAGTTATTGAGCAAACAAGACACTGAATTGTATTTGTGTGACAACTTGGTAAATTAACCAACAACTTAAAGGATAAGTTTATTTTTTTCAACCTGGACCTTATTTCTAGGAGTTTATACATACATTTCCTCACCGGTAAAGTTTCTGCATCACTTTGAGTCTTTCGGAGGATATAACTTGATTCACCCTTCGGTGTACATCCAGTAACAATGGCGGAGACGGGGCAGCGACTATATAAGACATAATCTGCAGCAAAACAACTTAATTTCATCAATGCTTTAAGTAGAATGAACGAACAAATGAGTTCTATTGTCCCGTGAGTTCAGAGTTTCGAAAATTGTGTTTTTGTTGTTTTCTGGGCAGCGAGCTGCTCTTCTCAGCTGAACTATGGAAGCACGCATCGTGAACGCGCGGCCCCGAAAAGTATCTAGAACTACCTGATAACGGAAAGCTAAATCTGGACTTTCAGGACAATAGTACTCGTTCCTTTTTTCATTCTACTTAAAGTATTGGCGAAAATCAAGGAGTTTTACTACAGATAATGTCTTATATAGTCGCTGCCCCGTCTCCGCGATCATCACTGGATGTTCACTGAAATGGGAATCAAGTTATATCTTCCGAAGGACTTAAAGTGATGCAGAAACTTTACCGGTGAGTAAATGCACGTATATACTCCTAGAAATAAGGTCCATGTTTTTAAAAAAAGAAACTTATCCTTTAAAACCAGACATATTATCAGCAGCTTCAAAGCAAGTCAGTCTGTAGCAGCAGCAGCTGCACCGTAGTGACATGACTCTGAAAGGAATGCTGGGAAATGAAGTTCTTCCAGGATAACAGGGACTTTTCTACATGCTGGACTGATGCTAATGGAACAAGATCTCGCGAGATTTCATAAAGGATCAATGAGATCTCATTAGTAAAAATATTGGTCCAAAAAAAATCCAATACCAATATTTTCAGATATTACATTTTAATGCCAATATTGGCCAATAAATTCAGACATCCCACATTTAAATCCATCAAAAACTGAATTAGGCCCAAGTCAACTTTAAACTTCAAACCAAAAAGCCAAATAAAGCAGCGATAGGTCAGGACTGCGCCAGCGATGGGGAATATGAATAAATTGTTCTGTGTCTGAACCTGTTCCAAACTCTGTGGGCCGACCACACTCTGGACCCAGCTGTGTGGGAAGAGGACCCAGCAAGGAGGCCTGATTTCTGGACACGGTCTCATCCAGACTGATCTTCACCAGCACGTCCGAAAGGCGGTGAGCTGCGATGAAGTCCTCTGCGTTGTCCCTGTAAAACAAGCAGTGACCTCAATAATTCACATTAAAAAGCCTGATGTTATTTTTGCTCATTTAAACACAAAACCCTTGAACCTCTTAAAAAAAAAAGAGAGAGAGAACTAAGCTTCTTCAATCTGCTGGCATCTGACTTGAGTAAAGTATATAAATGTTTAATCTGCAATCAGTTCCATGTCAAGTAGACAATAGTTTTAACTGACCGCTTCTTGGCGTGGCTTCAGTAGAAACAACAGCTGAGTGTACATGCAAACTTTTACTGAGGACACTGGTCAAGCAACAACAAGAACAGATCATTTTCTCTTCAAAAGGGACTTGAGGCAAGATTAAGAAATAAAACTTGCGACTGCCGCAACTGGTGCTTCAGGTAACTGCAGCCTCGAGCCAAGCCGTCACGGGAGCGTGCACAAACTGAAGCTATAATGTTGTTTACTACGCTTTTTCTTCGTAGTTACACTTTTTAGTGAAAAAAAAAAAAAAAAAAAAAAAAAAAAAAAAAAAAAAGAAAGTCTTTCAGTTGAGCTGGATCATTTGCTGACGGCAGAAGAATCCATAATTATCGCTTTCAGGGTTTGAATTTGCCGCGACTGTCTTTTTCCTGCATCAAAACTGCGGATGCAGCGTCATTTGACATCACGTCTGCAGGGCAGCGCGGGAAATTCAGACAACCAATTCCACCGCATTTTGCAGCACACAGCCTGTTCAAGGCAACGGAGAGAAACGTGGGTGGAAACGTTAGTTTGGTATTTAGCGCTTCATCACCCATTAGCATTAAAAAAAATGGACATGCATGTTTGCTTTTTTTTTTATTCCTGCATCTAGTCTCTGGAAAATAAACTGCTTTAAATTCAATTTTGGGACTTTCATAAATAATAGAAAGATTTTTTATCAAGAGTGTTAAAACACAGGTTTCCTAAGAAATATGGTCATCGAGCTAAATTTTTCATCCCAAACTTTACAATAGCACGTATTATGGAGTTGCTGGTGACACACACCAGCAACTGGTATTGCCAAACATAACGGTGTAACAGACTGGAAACCACAACTGGGAACTGCTGAATCTCTTTCTAGGAAGTTTCAGACCCAAGAATGTGCATAAAATAGGTTTATGCACTTAAAAATGGGTCAAAAGCATATCATTTTAAAGGTTCTCAAACTTATTGTTTTAACAGTGCAATATTCAGTAGATATTACCAGGATAGAAAATACCTGTCGAACACACTGATAAATTGTATTTTTTAACCAGCTTAAAACTCCTACTGTAGAGCTACAGTACATGCAGCACTTCAAACCAGTGAGCTTCTCTCTCTGTCTGGATCTCCTCACACTACGACCAATTACTATCCATTGTGGTGTACACACCACACAGGACAAACACTTGTAAATTTATAGCGATGCTAACAGGATTTAGGTACTTTTAGCCCCTTTAAGAAATATTGCTTCCATAAGCTACTCCTCACTTTAAAATGTATGGAAGCCTGAGCATCAGTGACCTTACAGATGGTTATGGGGATGAACAAGTAGCCAACATGTTTGTGATATGAAGATATAGATCCATATACAAGACATATCAATGCCTGGAATATAGATCAATATTCTGGAAGCTATCATTATTTGTATTACAAATGAAAATATTCATCAAGCCCATTTAAAAATGGTTTGGCCTCATTTTTTAAGTTGGCTGAAAATTTGCCAATCTGGCGCACACTGTGCACAGGTGTTGATGTCATTAGACCACACCCCTTCTCATTCCAGAGATGCACATCACCTGATATGCTTAATTGGTAATAGGCTTTCGGCCTATACAGCTTGGAATAAGACAACATGCATAAAGAGGATGATGTGGTCAAAATACTCATTTGCGTAATAATTCTGCACTCCCTGTAGTGTCCACATGAGTGATGAGGCCTGTGCTCTAACAAAGTCTGTTACCTTAAGAATGCCTGTCTGTTCCGGGGCAACGCAATGAAATGGGCGTAAAACATGTCGAGATTGGTCGAGAGCTTCAGTGGTTCAGTGCAGTCAGTTGTTTTACTTCTGTGTTGGATATAAGACGTTTAAAAAAAACCTAATCTTTAATACTAAATTAGTTTCTATAGTGGCGAGGGAGACATATTTAGCTGATATATGCCTGTAGTTGACTTTTGGAACGTTTAAAAAGCATGATACAGCTCCTTTAAACCATCTGTCTAGAAGACAATCCTCCCCAAAACCTCTACAATGAAATCATAAATGGCCAGCCAACTATCTTCAATTATTTTGATGTAACAAACATTTCTAACCAGTATTTTGTCAACTCCATCACTGAAGTGGCGCTATACCTTTAAGCTAAACATGTTTCAATACAACACCCCCCCCCCCAAAAAAACAGGTGTTTGATATGAAATGAAACATTCAAACAAATTGAGGTAAAAAATACCAGTTTATAATGTATATCATCATAATGTAAAACAAATATATTGTGATGTGATATTTGGTCCATATTGCACAGCCCTAATGCAATATATACTGCAGGGTTAGAAAAAAAAAAAAAAATCACAATGTCAGTTTTTTCCAACATTGTGCAGCCGTAGAGGAGGGGGCGAGTCTGAATATACTCACAAATCATCTTTGAAGCTGAGAGCAAACTTGGGCTGCTCCCCAAGAGATGGCAGTGAGTTTCTCTGCTGCAGTGCTATGCCCTCTAGATATGACGCCTCAGCATGATCTCTGGAAAACAAGCCTCATTAATGCTGTTACAAAGCAAACTATTGTTAATATATCAGCCATGTGGATCATTAGGACCCAAAAGCTCAACTTGGAGCTGGCCAACATCTTTCATTTCACTGAACTTAAATGTGATTATTAATATACTAGTAAAACTGAGTCAAAATATGACAGTTAAATGAACCTGTGTGGTTTACATTGACATTAATGCATGAGTCACACAAGTCACATCTGTCCAAAAGAGATGAAAAACACATGCTCGCACCTGTTGTCAGATCCGGGTCTAATTTTAGCGACTGTAGAGGCAGCCACTGGCAGCCCTGGGCCTGAACCCAATGTCACATTCCCCAGTGTGGCACGGCCATTGGTGTTTTCCAGAGATTTCTCAAGGAAACTGGGGAAGGCTTCATCCTCCAACTTATAAAAAGTCTCTGCCATTTTTATAATGGAGCAGTGGGACTGCCAAACGTGGCTTGAGTTAATTTAGGTGAAGATCATCTGTAAAACTAGATAAATAGAAAGAGAAATAAACAATGAGAGCGTTAGTTTGTGATTTTCAAAAAATAACCGTTAAATTGAACAGCCCATTAGTCTGGGTTGGACCAATTCATTTAGGTCAAGTTAAAACATAATTCGGCTGCGACACAAAAGTGATGGAAGTATACTTTTAAAAAATTATTTGTTTGACTTTTATTTGCTTTTACGTATGCTTTTTTGTAGATTTTGGATAAGTATGTTTTTCCCCCCTCTAATTTAGGCTAAATTAGCTCAAATTTGGCGTTATTAGCTACTTGCTAAAAACAAGAGCATTTGTCACGAGCTTGCACCTTCCAAATTTGAGTTAATCCTCTTAACACGTTAAAAGTAGCGTAACAAAATGACAGCAGACAGGAATGAGAAGATAACTACCCCCACCTGCTTGTTAAAATTATTTTTACTCACTTTCAGCGAAGAAAGTAGTCAAAATATAAACGTTAGTTGATCTTAAAACTTACTATCAGTATTCCAGGAGCGGGCCAACACGACTGCTTCTTCACGAACTTAACCTCTGTCCGTATAAACCTGCTCAGACACGCTGCAAAATGTAGTTACGTTACAAATGTAACTTCTCTAGCACTTACATTTATCATTTTTTCTTAAAATTGGGCATTTCAAACAAACTCTGCTCCAGTTCTGAGACACCAAACAGCGCCCAGAAACCACAGGAAGCCCGCGTGAGCGTCATATTTTAAGGGCGGGACTTCAGCCGTTTGGATCACTCTGATTGGCCAAAACAGCCGGAGAGGGAGGAAATAGTTTATCGTGATTGGATGGTATATGTGCCACTTTGCTCTTGGTTGGCTGGGTAGCTCAGGTGGAAAATAGCACTAGCCCATTCATATATTACAGAGTTGGTCTCCTAAAATAATAATAATAATAAAAAGAAAATAATAATGAAATAATAATAATAATAAACAAGAGGTCCTTTTATTTTTCAAATGCACCCTTAATGTATTTAATAAAGTAAACATACATTCTTACAAGAGTAAATTAACTGAATACACTTAAACAAGTAAAAATTAAGTTATAAAAAATAGCTATTTGGTTAAAGGACAAAAAAAAAAAAAAAGTTTCTTTTTTACTTGAGGATATTGAAGTAGGGATGTACCGTGGGAGAACTGACCAAGTGAAGAGCATATCATGTGTTGTGCCAAACAGCTGCAGATACGCCTCAGTTAGCAGACAGCTGTCTGGACAGAGTCGCACATACAGAGATTATGATGTCTCAGAATATGATCTGGTACTGACATTTACATTCAGAATTCACATTGTTATTCAAATAAAGACCATCTTTTAGCGATCTAAGTGTCACATGACCTTCGTTTATACACACCAGCTCTGGGTCTGAAACACAACTAATCAAGAAGTACCATGAAGATCAAGGAGCTCTCCACAGAGTAATATGGAGGTATAAATTAGGGTTGGGATACAAAAGACATTTTCAACTATTCAAAAATCACAGAGCACCATTAAACCCCTTATCACGACTGGAAATAATGTCACACCACAGCAAACCTGCCCATAAATGTAACCCTAACATCATCCCCACAGTGAGACATGGTGGTGGCACAATCATCCTCTGGGGGTATTTTTCATCAGTGGGGACTGAGAAACTGTTCAGAATGATCGATGGTGCTAAATACAGCATAATTGTTGAGGAAAACCTGTTTAAATTTTCCAGAGATTTGAGACAAAGGTGACAATGACTCTTTGCATACTGCTAAACTAACACTTCAAGGGTAAATACTTAAATGCGTTAAAGATGGGCATTATAGTTCAGACCTCTATCAAACTGAATCTGCGACATGACTTCAATAATACAAGGAAATACAGTCACAACTGCTTTATTTAATTGATACGCTTAACTCATCTCAAGATGACACATTATCTCATGTCATCTTGAAATAATCAACATTAGCAAGAGTCTGTTTAAGGGACTTACTCTGCGTCATTTAAGCAGGGCAACTGTTCAAGCCGAAACCAGCCTGGACATAGCTGCAGGCCACACAGCCAAGCTGATTGTCATGGTTTTCAGCACATTAGCTCCTTATACAGAGGATCTCGTGTCAGTTTCATGAATGTCTGGAATGCTTGAAAACAGATTGAATAACACTGTGGATCCATGTTTGAGGTAATACCAGCAACTCATATACTATTTCCATTATTTTGTTTTCCTTACCAGTTAGTTCCTCATATGCCATTTTTAACTGTATAAAAAAGGGAACTTCCAACTTGTGACTTGACAAGAAAAAAACTTACCAGCCCATACAATGTATTTTCATCAAATCTGATTCACCTTCTAATCTTAGCACAGAAAAAACCACAGAGGAAAAAATACACAAAAAAATTATTTATTAAAAATGAATGGCAGTACTTTAACTCATCCTCACCCCAGCAACATTTTACTTTGTTTATTCATTCAAAATACACATACAAAAAACTACAAATCATTGCTCTTCAGCTTCTGGCAGAGACAGCAGTGCTCTAGAGGAGAGTCTGTGGGGAAGAGCCTGTTGCTGAGGCTGAATAACGGGTTCAGCATCACAGTGCTCGATTAGGGATGAAGGAGGCAGCAGACCGTACCTGCTACCCGCTCTGGGAGGATCCAGAGGCGGAAAGAAATACCTGAAGCAATGTAGGGGGAAACAAAATCAAACCAACAAAAAGAAAAAGAAAGAAAGAAACAGGAAGAGAGACAGATGACAAATACATGGACAGGGAAGGGAAAATATTTTAAAACTAACAGAAGGAAACAAAAAGAAATGAGAATTTAAAAGAAAACATTGCATAAATACAGAAGACAATTAGGGCCACTGAAGAAAAATATTAAATTCTGAGAAAAAAAAAAGAGTCAGAATTCTGACTTTTTTCTCAGATCTGCTATTTTTTTTTTTAAGAAATTTGAAAAAAAAAAATAATCTGCCAAATTTTCTTTTTTTTTAATGTTGTGGGAAAAAGTCAGAATTAGACTTTTTTCCCCAAACATTTTTTGGAAAAAGAGATTTTTTTCTCAAAACATTAAAGAAAAAAAACATTTTAAAATGTTTTGAGAAAAAAAAAATCAGAATTCTGACTTCAATTCAAAAGAATTCTGAAATTCTCAGAATTGTTTTTCTTTTGCAAAACATTTTTTTAATGTTCTGGAAAAAAAAATCAGAATTCTGAGGGAAACGTGTCAGAATTCCAACTTTAATTTCAGAATTAAAGAATTCTGAGATTCTCAGAATTCTGAAGGAAAAAAAGTCAGAATTCTAACTGTTTTCACAGAACTTTTTTTTTTTTAGAAAAACAGAAAAAAAAAGAATCAGCCATTTTTCATTTTTGTTTAATGTTCTGGGAAAAAAAGTCAAAATTCTGACTTTAATCTCAGAATTCCGAGAAAAAGAAAAGTCACAATACTGACTTTTTTCCTCAGAATTCAGATTTTTTTTTTAAAAATTTTTGTTTCTTTCATGTTCTGAGAAAAAAGTCAGAATACAGACTTTTTGTGAGTCGATTAAATGCAGAATTAAAGAATTCTGAAATTCTCAGAATTGTTTTTTTTTTTCCCACAACATTTTTCTTTAATGTTCTGGAAAAACAAATTGGAATTCTGAGGGGAAAAAAGTCAAAATTCTAACTTTTTTTTCTCAGAACTTTGACTGTTTTTTAGAAACTTAAAAAAAAAAAAATCTGCCCATTTTTATCTTATTTTTTTAATTGCTCTGGAAAACACAGTCAAAATTCCGAGATTTAGGTCAGAATTCTTGTTTTTTTTATCACATTTTTTATCTTATATCCCTTCAGTGGCCCTAATCTTCTTCTATACATATACACTCAACAACTTAAAAAGGGATTATTAACAGGCAGGGTGGTCATGGTAACATCAGTTTATTTTTCCAAAAGTGTGTGCAACGCCATTATCAGACAGCAAACTTCTTTCAGAACAAATCAAAAGAATGTGTCAGCTGTGAAGTACATGCATGCGGTTTTCATGCCAAATATGAAAACTTCAACCAGTTATAACCATGTAATCAGCTACGAAATGCACCAAGCACAGTCTTGTATTTCAAATATGTTTGAGTGTGGGCACACAAGAGACATTAGTAATATGCTGGACTCTGGTTTATCTTTGGAGAGGTCAGCTGTCGCAGGGGAGGAGCAAAGGGAGCTCTCTTGCCAATCCTGCATGCAACAAGCAGTACAATACCAAGTTAACTTGAGTAAACCCACGTCACACTTAATGTTGTCAAACGGTAGCTGGAATGCGAAGAATCTGTGTAAAACTATTAGACAATCAGAAGTACAAAAAACAAACTCATACAAAACATACTGATCTTGTGTTACTCAGGTTAGACATGAATCAAGAGTTAAGTCAAGGAGGTGAATACAAAGATTTGGTTAAGTTTAACATAGTGATGCACGATAACAAAAATTTCCACCGATAATTTTCTACTTCCCATGGTCGATACCATAACCAATAACTGATAAGTTTATATTTAAAAATTAATATAATCTGCAGTTTGTGCTCTGGATGCAGCATGACATTTAGCTGCAAACAAAAAGAAAGAAAAAAACAAAAAAACAGCTTTCCATGGGATCACCACAAACATCGCATTGGTTAATTATATTGATAACCGTTTTATATAATATAATATACTTGATTATTCCCAATTAGAGAGCCAATTAGGATATTCATTCTTTGCATTTAACCCATCTTGGGTTTACCCCATATAATACTTAATATTTGACATTTATATTAATTGCTATTAGTAGTAGTATAAGTATTATAATGCAAAAAAATATAATATAACAATAAGATATAATTTTTATTATTAATCAATTATATTTAATTCATTATTAATCGAATTTGATACTTTATTTCCTCATTTCAGGGAGCCTTTTAAGATCTGGCTAGGGACAACAGATGAAAACTAGCCTTTGACTACATCTGGCATGTTTAGAAGTTTTTCTTATCTTTTTTATATGTTTGGCCCTATAAAATGAACAAAATTAGAAAAATATTGTCTCATCGGAACAATATCAATATTCAGTTTTAAAGCCAATATTGACCGATAATATCGTGCATCACTGGTTTAACGTAATCAAACTGAACATAAATACAGCCACATATCATCTTTGGTAAACCCAAAAGTTTACTGGCACGTTTAATTTCTGCTTCATATAAACATCTAATCTTCATGTTTTAACTTATATTGTCATTATATAAAAAGTAGAGAGCTACACATTTAAATGATGACATTGAAGGCTCTGAAAAGAAGAATGGTTGAAAATTTATAGCTAATAAAAATATATTTTGAAGCAGAGACTTGCAAGTTTTTGGAAATGTAAATGGCTGTACTCACGCTCACATTCATGTGTTCACAAACGGTTAATATGATTTCATTCAAGCTTTTCTTATGTTCAGCAAAGAGTTTGGCAATACTTGCCCAAAGATATGTTTATTTGAAAAGAGAAATGAGGAGAGCTTTGATTGGTTTCATAGCTCTGTTCAAAGCAGAAACCCTCACCAAGATGTTGTTTTTGATCCAGACTTATCAAAATTCCCAGTAATAACAAAATAAAGTTACCATAGCAACAAAAACAACGTTTCTACTGCATCTCCTGAAATAGAAATTGATTCAATAATATTCACATTATAACAAATTATACCAACATTTTTTCTTTATTTTTTTTTAATAAGAAGCTAACATTGAGCCCTCACTACCAATGCAAAGTAGAAACATGACATCACTCTTATGACATGCATCAAGAGGAAGTCATCGTAACACACCCAGCTCCGCAGGTCGGATCCAGATAACCTGCACGCTGGAAGCCGAAAGCCAAGCTCTTTGCATGAAGGCAGCATTGGGTCAGTGAGTCCGAGAGGTTTGTCAGTGGGCAGCTGCACTCTCAGTCAGTGTGAGGCAACAACTACGTAGTCAGTTCTGACGGGCTCGGCTTGGACCGGGTGAGTGGCAGCAGACGCACCACACCACCTACCTTCCTGCTGACATCCCGTTCAGGGCATTCTGGGAGGTCTGAACGGAGGAGCCCACCACTGTACTCATGGCTGAGGGCTGACCAGATGAGCCCGTCAGAGGGCTGCCGTCTCCCTTCAAGATACCAGTACACTTCCAGTTGTCCATGTAGTTCGCTGCACCAACACAGAAGGTGAAGCAAGTAAGAGGAAAGAAGATGGGAGACCAACAGAAACAGAACTTCATACAGATTCTCTATATCTGTCAGCTAGACATGTATACAAATCATTCTTTGACACATTTATCAGAGTAATCCAGTAAAAAGTGACATGTTCACAGCTTGTTTTCACTGCCCTCTGCTGGCCAAATCAAATAATTTATTCCAAGTTTAAAATTGCTTCATAGAACAGTCCAGCCCCGAGAACTACTATCCTGCACATTTCGGTTGCATCCCTTCTCCAACACACCTGAATCAAATAAATGGCTCGTTACCAGGCCTCTGCAGAGCTGAATGACGTGTACATGAGAGAATTAGCAATTTGACTCAGGTGTGTTGGAGAGGACATGTTCTAAAAACTGCAGAATACAGTCGTCCTCAAAATTATTCATACCTCCAATTAAAGAAAAGGCAAAATTCACAATTGACAATTCAAATAACAAGACAGTAAAAAAAAACTAATAAATAAAAATTTACTAAATTATAAGTTTGTGAAATAAAATATTGTTTTTGAATTATGGTTGGGAATTATAATAAAAACAAACAAACAAAACTGTCCCAAACACATCAGAATTAGCGATGACGCTGCAACACAGCTGAGATGAGGCAGAGAGAGGAAAAATAACTTTCCAGGACATTTTCCTCTCTCATTTTCCATGTGTTTTCCATGACTGGAAAAATGTTCACTTATTTTCCAGGTTTTCCAGGATACGGGGAACCCTGGGAACTCCTGATCTAAAATTTTATTGAGCAACAAGTTGAGGCAATCACTGCAATCAGGTGTTTTCCCTCTTGTTCAATAAGACTTCTGCACCTGTTGACAGGTATTTTGGTCCACTGTTCATGGGAAAGATGCTCTAAGTATGTTTGTTTATTTTTTGTATTATTATTTTTTAAACCCGCAAAATTCAAAATCAATGTTTTATTTTACTTAATTATCATTTAGCAAATTTATCATTACTTTTTCAGTTTCTTGTTATGTAAATTACTTTTGTGAATTTATCCTTTTCTTTAATGGGAGGGTGTCTCAACTTTCACACCGTACTGTAGGGATGCACGATGTTGGAATTTTGGCCGAGATGCCGATATTTTAAAACTCATGTGGCCGATAACCAATATTGATACCAATATTAAAGCTGAAAAAAATAACCAGTCACTGCAAATAGCTGATTTGTTATTCGTTTCCGAAACTTTGAAAAAAAGGGGTGGGAAAAAATTTCAATACACTGAAATATCGCAAGATTTTCATATATCAATATCAAATCGATATTTAAAAATGCGGGATCGACCTATTTTACTTACAAAATTTCATCGTTCTGTTATTAAAAACTCACGATATTTCGCAAACTCCCGCGAGATTTCGTAACAGAACGATGAAATATCGCAAGATTTCGTTCGTAAAAATAGATGGATATTGCGTTTTTAAATGTCAATAAGATATCAGCATATGAAAACATTGCAATATTTCAGTGTATCAATATTTTTTCCCACCCCTCATCTGTAGAAGTTTTAGAGTCTGTAAAAAAAAAAAAAAGAAGTTTTTGAAGAAGAAGTAGTTTTGAGTTTTTTAAGACTTTAGAAACAGCAGGCTGATTAGTTAAATATCGGTGGGGTGGCCAATGTCTGATATTCAGTTTTAAGGCCGATACCAATCGGGTGCAGATCATATTGTGCTGCATTCCTACCGTACTGTATTTTTCATGAAGAAATTCTCAATAATATTTCACAAAAGTAACCTTACAAAGGTCTCCATTTACCAAACCAACAACTTTTACTACAGCTGTCACCAAACTGACAGAAAGATTAAAGGAATAGTTCACCCTCAGAATGATTTAACTTTATTTTCCACTTACCCTGATGGTGAGCAAGACTCTGGAGCACTTTTTTAAATATGTCAAATGCAGCCGGAGATCAGGACGACTTCTTGTTTCCCCCCAATGGAGTTCGCCAGGGTCCGAGCCAAAAAGGTCCACAAAAAATTGTCAATATTCCTCCATACTGCTCGTCCCATGTAGTCCAAGTGCCCTGAGTGGGTAGCATCCAGAATTTACTCGAAACGACGCCATTTAGTATATTTTTAGAGTCTAAACAATACTACATCGCATGCCTGGCAAACACGCCGATGCACATTCACGAAACTACGGAAGCCACGGCAGACGAGATAGAAAGAAAAAGAGAACGCGCTCTCTTTCTTTTAGATCAATATCCAACCCCTCTTGCGTTTGTCCCGGTTTGTCTAGAGCTCTTGCGCTTTTAGCACAATGTAAACACCAAATTTCTTCTTCTACGCTTGCATTATCGGCAGAGTAGGATCTGAACGCTGAGGCTTCCGTAGTTTTGTGACCGTGCATGTGCGCGCATCGTTGAAGTAAACAATACTCCTTTTTAGGCTCTAAAAATATAGTAAATGATGTCGTTTCGAGTAAATTCTGGACGCTACCCATTACGCTGCCCATCATTACCTCTGTTAACTTTCATTTCTCCCTTGTCAGGCCCAGCAGTATGAAATGGAATGGTGTAACAGACAAATGTTTAAATAAAGAAATAAAATGAATAAACATGATATCAAGTGGAGCCTTATGTTCATAAAGCTCCGCTTGGTAAAGCAAAACTGTTCAACAGAATAAAGCAATCAGATTTCCATTTTGCTTGCTTCGATGCTGGACAGGACAAGTAGAAAAAAAAAAAAAAAAAAAAAGTGGTCCAGAGTCTTGCTCACCATCAGGGTAAGTGAAAAATAAAGTTAGATCATTCTGAGGGTGAACTATTCCTTTAAATGACGAGTCAGCAAGCGCTGCCAGCAGCAGCCTCCCACCTTTCCATAGACGCACGCAGCCGTCGTCTCCAGAGGAAGCCAGCAGGGTGCTGGTGATGTTCCAGCTCACACGCCACACCTGGGAGTTATGGTTGTCAAACTGAGCCATAATCTGCACCTCAAACTTGGTGGGTCCTGTGGTGGTGCTCTCTTTCCTGTCAGAAGAATCCGGAATAAGATAAATTTGAATTCACTCGGACGTGAAATGCAGGTTTCAGGGACAACACCCATTACTGCCCATCATTCACTCAAATGACAACAATGACAATAGAAAAAGAAAAAAACTGAATGTGTCACCTCATGGGAACAAGCTTAAATATTCTGACGTCTTTTGTTGCGATGGCGAGCACATGGAATGATCTCCCCAGGTTTGGAGCGAATGCAATGTCGTGGACGGCATCTGTGACGGTCATCAGCGTCTCCGCTTTCGCATATTTCCTTTAAAACGATAAAAATGGTTCAAAGTAGAGAAAAAATAAACATTGTAATGGTGTGTATAATAACAACAGTATACATAAGGGATCAACCGATACAGATTGTTTTAGGGCTGATACGGATATTTTCTCATCAGCCTCAACATATACAACTTGATATTTGGGGCGGATACTGCATTTAACTCTCAAATTAATACAATGAGGATTACGATGAAAAGTAATTTTACATCCTCTTAATATAAACAAGCACAAAGCACTTCAAATACATATAAAAAAATGTGTTATTGTGAAAATAATAAATAGAAACATTAAACCCGTGATTAGAGATGCAACAATCCAATACCTGGATTGGATATAGCTCCGATATTGACGCGTTTGCTGGATCAGATATCGGATGAATGAGGCCGATCCAGCATTCCGGTCATTTCTTCTTCTTTTTTTTTTAAAATTTAATATCATACATTTTAAAATATCTGTTTGCAGTGAACTTTACATGGAAGTAATATTAATTTCTTTTTGCTGCAAATGTACTTTATTAGTTAATAAACAATATTAAGTACATTTATATCTGTGTTAATTAGTTACCTTTTTTTTGATGAGGCTAAATATTTATGTCAAGCCTGATGCCTTACATGGGAGGGTATATGGTTTATTCTTTTAAGAGCACTATCGGATTGGTATCGGCCGATATGCTCAGCCCAGGTATCGGTATTGGAAAAAACTGTATCGGTGCATCTCTACTTGTAATAAATAAATATATCATATATAAAAAGTCTAAGTTATGCTGAGCGGGCGTCCAGCACACCCAAGGTATCGGCTGATGCCGATACCAGCAAAAAACACAAATATCGGCTGGCCGATGTATCGGTTGATCCTTACACATAACACTCGTAGGGAGCACTTACCGCGTGTTTTCGTTGTACTCGTAGATCTGAACCTTCCCACCGTATGTCACGTTGCTGTCGTCACTCCCCACAGCAAACATTGGAGGGTGAGCACGAGAGCTGAGTGAAATTAACATGACACATAGGATTATTACCATTTACGGGGGAACTTTGGTTAGTTTAAAGCGGGCTAACTTTCCTGAGCTGCTGATGTATTGTACTGCTTTCTTTTTTCTTGTTTGTAGTTGTCTTCTCTTTCTTGTTTGTTAATGTTTAATTTTCCATAAATGTTTTTGTATTTTGGGGGTTCTTTACAAGCCTTTAGAACTGCCACAAGCAATTATTTTGATAATCAACTAGTCACCGATTATTTTGGCGACTAGTCGACGAATCGGATCATATGAAAATTGTAGCATATTTACATAGTCTAGTCAAAAGTTCGGACACTTTCTCGTTGAATCTAATGGAAAAACGTGTCCAAACATTTGACAGGTAGTGCGTGTGTTTATTTATGTCAATAAAAAATTTTAAAAAGTTGACCCTGATAACCACGACTACGCACATGCGTCAGAGACAGAACGGCAGACAAAGCAGTAGAAGGTACAATGTCAATTTTTAGAGGAAAAATAAACCTTTTACCAATAAATGATTGGTCGATTATGGATTTAGTCAACTATTTTGATGAGCAGTTGATTAATTGACTAATCGTGGCAGGCCTATAAGCCTTTATAGGCTTTTTTAACTTCTCCAGTACTTATTATTCTTGTCTCGTCACTGTCTTTTGTTATTGTCTTTTTAATGGAGCAAATAAATAAAACAAACATGTCAGTTCCTAAGGAAGTGAAATTTACTAAGCTACATTAGGAAAAGCAGTAGGCTGAAATATAGAGAGGATAATGGTCCTTATATACAGTCGTCCTAAAATTATTCATTCCCTCCAATTAAAGATGATGCTAAATTCACAATAGAAATTCAAATAATAACAAAAATATATATATATATATAAAATCACAAAATTATGATTTAGTGATATATAACATTGCTTTTTAATTATAGTTAAAGAGAACAATAATAATAATAAAAAAAAACTGTCCCAGACAAATTAAAGCACTTTGCTCATAAACAGTGGACAAAAATACCTGTCAACAGATGCAGACGTCTGATTGGACGTTACAGAAAACACTTGATTGAGGTGATAGTGTTGCAATTTGATTTTCATAAAATTTTATGTATTTATTTTTCAATTTCAATTTATTTCACTGACAGCTGGATTTTTTTCCTTATGTAATGGGAGGGTATAAATGATTTTGAGGACGACTGTATGTGCTTTTCAACAGTCCCAATAAACCACGACAGTGTAACTTCATTGTTCCTGAGCTTGTCCCAACAAAATGTCACCAGTTGAAGATTGGGATTGATGCAAGATGCAATCAGAATTCCTCCTGCCAAGAGCATGTATTTTGCTTTAACTTCATGCTTTTTAAAGTTAGTCTAGAATCACACTCGGTACAAAATAAAATAAAGAAACCCAATAGGTTAGTCCCACAGAGACCAAAGTTTTCAAATACATGTAAACATGTTAGTCTCACTGAAGTTGTGTGTTGGATGGTAAGAGAACCACCACCAGGGATAGTATGCATCTCTTCAGTCAAATAAATAACATGTACAACACAAACAAAATGTAAACAGCTGTGAAGCTACGGCTGGAGGTGTTACAGTTTACGTTTGTTGCTAGCTGACTTGTTTATCAAATGTTTGGTCCATAATGTAAAGAGTCAACTGGGGGAAAAAATCCAATTCTAAAACAAAATGAAAGGCAGCAGTTTCACGGCAGTCAGACATAATTCAATCCATTTCCCTCCGCTTGCATACTGGGGCAAAAAAAGAGTGGTCTAATTAAGTGGCCTAGCTGAGCTATACACATAACTCCACTTAACTGTGCATGGAAACAAAGTGGCTGAGATAAAGCAAGCCAATGTTTTCTTCACCGTTATATTCGGGAGCAATGTTTGATTAAATTTTGTTTTAGAAACTGTTATTCTCATGTTAGATGTGCGGTTTATGATGAACAGTGTCCTTGCACATTTTTCTGTAATGACAAGTCATCTTTTCTAACTCAGAACTTAAACTATAAACATGGCAACTGCACCATCTTAAATTATTTTCCTAAACTCAGAGGCTTAAATTGCCTTTCATAAAATATTGTATGCAAAAGCAAAACGAGACTGAACATGAAACTTGTTATTATGACTCATAATTTATCAAGATAGAGGTTTTTTAACAGGTGATGGAACTGGACTGTTAATCTTGATTCTTGTAGAAATTCTCAATGTTGTATTTGGAACTAAAAACACAAATCCAGCCAATCCTCATTAATTAATGAGAATACTGATTAATTAATCAATCCTAGCAATTTTGTGCAATTGTGGCACTTTAATGGAACAGTCCCAGCACTCCTCCTGATACACAGATCAAAGGAACTCTACTTCCATGTTTCTGATGATGAAAATGAGAGAAATGTGAAGCATCTTCCATCTGAAATCATCAAAAACCAAGCACAACAGTTCCCCACTTTTCTGCTAAAAGAGGAGCTAAAATGTTTGTACCATTTGCAATATCATGGTAAAAGACAAACAAAAGCCATCGACTGACAAGCTTTCTGAATATGTAGAAAAATAAAAGAAATAAATCAGGCCAACATCAATAATAATAAAAAATACAGTAAATTTCTTAACACATTTTCATGTTCTCATGCAACACAAAACTGTTGTCTGACCTGGATGGGTTCCAAGAAATGCAGCTGCAGCTGAGCTTGCATGAAATCTCATGCTGCAGGGACCACTGACTCAGGTTCATCACATCAGGCGCTTCGTAGATCCTCACCACGCCGTCTGCTGAGCAGGTAGTCAGCATCAGACCCATGTGTTTGGGAGCAAACTTCACGTCGGTCACTGACGTTCTGCTGTCCACTAGTGTGGTTCTCTTAATCTAAACCAGAGAAACACAAAAGAGATCAGAGCTAAAATCTTCCTCACAGACAGACCTGAGGCTTAGAATGGTTGTACAAACCCAGTGGCTCAACCCTCTCTGCTTGTCATTGGACTCCCCCACTATCTCCTCCCAGACGGCAGCAGTTCTGTCAAAGGAACAGGAGGCTAAAACCTGTCCAAATTCTGGATGAGCCCAGGTTACCCTCCATACTGATCCACTGTGTGTCTGCACAGAAGATGAGGTTTCCTTTAATCAGATATTCCTATACAGGACTATTTCACATTGAGAGCATGATGTTTTGATCAATAATACACAACAAATACTCAGATAAGGAAACCATACAAATACTATAAAAAGCTTTAGCCTAATAAGGCTTCTCTGATAACATCTTAAGATAAGAAAACAAACAGAGGCAAGTTTTTTACCTTCCAGCTGGCTGTGCAATGCCACTCGCCATTCTCACTTTTGTCCCAAACCTGAGGAATAAATACAGCAGCTTTTACCTCCACTGTACACATGCTTGTTAAATTAGTTGCATCAGACACAATGACAGTCCTAAACCATCGAAATCTTTGGCAATTTATATGCAATGCACGAGCTAAAGCATTGGGTAAAGTCTTATATGATTAACTAATAGTTTGTCTACAGCTAACTTAGCTTGAATAGTACAATTAGTATAGAAAATGGAATAAAGTGTAACGTTGTACAGTTTGCTTTAAGTGTAACTGCAAAGGTGAGGTTAAGCAAAAACGCTTAGACATCAACCAGAAAGCCAATAAGTCCACCAGAAATATGAGTATAACGTGGGTAAAGCTAGCACGCTAATATTAGCAGCAAATGCTAACTTTAGCACTTACCTTGACACTTTGGTCACTGGAGCAAGTTGCCATTCTCCGACCGTGAAAATCATACGAAACATCGTGAATTAGATCTTTATGATCTGCTGCGATACTACGAGCGACAAACATGATTACAACTAAAATACCAGCAGGTTTAGTCACAGTTGTAAGCTAGCAGGCCTGTCATAGGTCTACTAGACTGCATGTGTAGGTTTGGCGCCGGGGTCCTCCTATATTGTGATGTGATGTTGGCCACAGAGGGGCGCCTTCACACAACATTTAGGCAGCTTTTATTTTGGGTTTTGAGATACTTCAGCGAAAGACTAAATTTGCCGAATCGTAAATAAATTTAAATCGAACCTAAAAATGTGTTTTTTTAAACAATATTAGTAAAAGTGCGAGACTTTAAAATTTTCTAAGTTAAATATTTCAACTTTTCTATGGCAGTTTTGAGTTAGCAGGGTTGCCACGTTTGTTACGCGCACGCTGCATCAACCCACTTTGAAGAGCCCGATGTATGTATATGTAGGTATGTATATATATATATATATATATATATATATATATATATATATATATATATATATATATATATTATATATATATATATGGAGTACTTCATTTATATGGGACCAGTATTTTAGGAGCCCGACCAATGACTTTGCATGAGAAATACCACAGTGCAAATGATTCGACTCTTTGTGTATAATTTTCACAGATTTTTCAAAGTTTTTTTTTTATATATATATATTGATCTTCTCTGTAATTGACACAAAACAGAAATATTACATTTTTAGATATAAAATAATTGCAAAAAATCCGCCCTTGCAGCTTATACAAATTATACCATCCAAACTAGTTTCAGTATCAATACTGTAATATAAATTTTGTTAAATAAAAAAGTACAGGCACCGGTTGTGGTGACCGTCGTTATTTCCGTGGTCGGCAGCTACTGTAAACACACAACTGGCAACGCAAGTCAGCGCGCGTGCGGTTTGTGAAGGAGCGGTAGACTACCCGCAGGCATTCATAGGGTCACACACACATAGCTGTTCTGATGGCTGACAGAAAGGAGTAAGGTTGTGAACGGTGCTACAGAGACTCCGAAATTATTTAGAGAGTTTTCCAGTTCACAAATTACAACAAAATGGAGCAAGAATTCGAGGACATTGATTCGTCCGGGAAATGGCAAAACCTTTACAATGTAAGTCGGGACGTTGGGCCTCTTGTGTTTCTATGACGATCGTTTGCTAACATACTAAGCTAGCTAACTTGATAGCAACCCGTAAGACACTTCTGCCATTGTAAGGGTATTATATCCGTGTTGTTCCTATGTGTTTTCTGTTTGCAAACATTTATCTACATTGTTAATAGTGAGAAAGCAGCGGTGTTTGGCTTGCGGACGCGGACTTCCGTAGATGCGAAAACGTGCAGCAGCACAGTCCTCGGCTAGCTAATGCTGGCTGACGCTAGCAGACGTCAGCTGCAGTTTCTGAGAACTCGTCGGGACTTCCAGAGAAAGGCGCATGTGTTTTATCACCAGCTGTGTGAGACAACCCAGCTTTTAGATTAATTTATAATAGTTTTGTTCCGGTTTAACTGTGGTTTTGGCTATGTTGTATGTAGCAATGAACCGATGATGTCATACAGCTGGAGATGCTTTGGATCAGAAACAGTGTTAATCAGTTAATAATTAAATTATCAGACGAAAAGGCTTATGTTGAGTTTGATTTGTTATGCAATAAAATGGATAAATGTTATTACATTAGCCAGATAATAATCCCTCTATTGTTTATTGTAATTGGTAAAGATTTAAGTTGATAGGAGACGTAAAAATAATTGAATCTGGTTTAGATCCTTATGTGAATTTAACCTGTTAAATCACGTTTGTGCAAAAAAAAAAAAAATTCTCATAAGAAATGGAACAAATTTCTTGTTCAATGTCGTTTGAAAATGTGAACTGTTCACCCTCAAGTCACACTCAGATAGGCAGGAAACAGCAGCTGAGGCTATTACAATACACACCACTGTGACAAATGACAATCTGAACAAAACCGAGGAGTTTCAACGAGTCCAGTACAATAGGTTTATTGTAATGCAAACCTTTCATCTTTTTCTGTGGTAGTTACTTAAATGCTGCCATTATTTATTGCTACCACTTCAGTAAAGGGCAGGAGGTGCATTCATGTCCAGGTTTTGCACAATACGACTGTTATTAATGACCTTTTTAATCTTTTTTTTCTTCTTTTGTTTGCAATAGGAAATCCGCAACCAGGCCAGTGAATATCCATACAAAGTAGCAAAACTTCCAGTAAACAGGAATTTGAACCGCTACAGAGATGTCAGCCCATGTGAGTCTTGCACCAAAGGAGCTGTTAACCGTATTACATTTGTTGAGACTAACATGGTTATAATCACTCTGTGATCTCTGATTTGGTTTTAGATGATCACAGCCGGGTAAAACTTGAAAACTCTGAAAATGACTACATCAATGCAAGTTTAGTCACAGTGAAAGAGGCCCTGAGAGCTTACATTCTTTCTCAGGTATGTACACTGTGGGATAAATGTTTGTGTGTGGACTTAGTGGACTGCTCACAGATTTTATTTAATTATCTATTTTTATTATTATTATTATCTATTTTTTTGTTTGTTTACAGGGCCCTTTGAGGAATACTTGTGGTCATTTCTGGCTGATGATTTGGGAGCAATGTTCCAAAGCTGTGATAATGCTAAACAGAGTGATAGAAAAAGGATCTGTGAGTACACTTGTGCACCTGGTGGTGAATCATTTCTTTTCTGGGTGTAGTGTCACAGCATTTTTAGCAGTAGAAGTTCAGATGTTGTTGCTGTCAACCAAAACAAAGCATGTCATGAACCACACCTCTGCTCCACCTCCCCGTCGCCTCTTTGCTAACAAATATCTGCAAAGTGCAAACATACTGAGCAAAACATCATCATTATGTTCACACTGTCCGCTTTGAATGAACCGTGGTCCCCTTCCATGGATAGTCTGCTTCGTTTGGCGCAGTGTGAACACCAACCGCATCCTGGTGTGCTGCCATTGGTCACTGCCTGTAACATTTTACAGAGGGGCAGGAGGCGGTGGTTCACATGAACGCAAGGCCAGACCGGCTTTGCACACATGATGCTGGAGATCTCATCAACACAGAGACGGTGTATGGTCACGATACAGTCGTCCTCAGAATTATTCATACCCTCCCATTTAAAAAGAAAAAAAAATCAGCTGTCGGTGAAATAAGCTGAGATGGAACAAAGTAATAATACATACAAATTTTACAAAAATCATAACATTGATTTTGAATTGTTGTTAACCAAAAATATTAAAAACAAGCAAACAAAAAATAAGACAAGCGAACAAGCGTGATGGGGCTCCTGAAATAAAATGTTGTTGAGTGTCTGAGACATTTTTTTTTCAACTACAATTCAAAAGTGATATTTACTTTTTGAAGTTTCTTTTTATATGAATTACTATTATTGTGAATTTAGCATTTGCTAAATTTCAGGGTAAAAATCATTTTGATGACAAAATTATTCACTTGTTTTATTTTTTGTGTTTGTTTTTAATATTTCTGTTGAACCACAATTCGTGAATCAATGTCGTGATTTTCATAGAATTTTTATTTATTACTTTTGTCAATTTCAATTTATTTTACTGGCAGCTGATTTTTTTTTCTGCTTTAATTGGAGGTTATGAATGATTTTGATGATGACTGCACGGTATATATGCAGTCGCCCACCAAGTTATTTTTCTTAACAGTTTTGTTTGTTTTTTATTAATATTTACAACCACAATTCAAAAGCAATATTTTATTCCACTAAATAATAATTTTCAAATTTTTTGTTAATGATTTTTTTTTAGTTATTTTAATTACTTTTGTGAATTTCGCCTTTTATTTAATTGGAAGGTATGAATAATTTTGAGGATGACTTGTGTGTGTGTGTGTGTGTGTATAATGTAGTCAGATATATCTATAAAGCACATTTAAAAATAACCTCAGTTGACCAAAGTGCTATGCACAGAAATAATCTAATCAAAAGATCACAGTTAAAGTAAGAGTGAGAAATAAATAAAGCGGTGCGTGAATAAAATACACATGAAACCACAGAAAAAGGTAAATACATAAAATAACATAAAACACTTAAAAGCCAAAAGTCAGAAGTTCATTGTACAATGCATATTCCTCTATGCCTAAGAACATATATTCCGACTAAATGAAAAACTGTAAGGTTCATATGCATGTTTTTGGTGTTGTGGGACATCTGTGTCTGTCACTATGTTCAGTAGTTTCTCCATTTTCACTGAAAAACAAATATTTCCACCTCATGGCCAGATTTACATATGATTAATCAATGATTTCTTCTCGTCTTAACCTTTTTTAAATGTCACATTTTTATCCCCAAAAATGCTACAAATCGTTTCTAAATATTAATGTTTCCACTAAAGCACACGTTCAGTCTTGTTTTGTTAACATTACCATCTAAACTTTGAGCAATAATTGAAATACACACACCATTGTCCTTTTTTTCCTGTTTCATATTCGGTGATTGTAAGTTTTTCAGCCTTTATTAGAGCCAGTTGAGCTTTGAGTGTTCATTGTTTTCTGTCTCAACAGGAGAAGTGTGCGCAGTACTGGCCCACCGCAGAGGAGATGCAGATGTCATTCACAGACACGGGGTTCGTTGTGAGACTCCTTTCAGAGGAGGACCATTCCCATTACACAATCAGAGTGCTGGATCTACAAAACACAAAGGTGAGTATAGGAGAGAGGCTTTCAAGCAGCATTTTAAATTCAGTCTGTGTATTTTTCAGGGGGAAATATGTTGTGTACTTTTGGTGTTGGGAAATACTTGTTTTCCTTTATCTTAGCAAATCTTCATGATTAAGCTTAGGGATCAACTGATTTAGAGATGCATTGATCCAGTTTTTTGATCATTCACTGAATGAATGAACTATACTTTGCCATGTGAGTGAAGGCATCAGGTTTTACATGAACATTTAGCCTTGTTAAAAAGTTAACACATTTACACAGATATAAATGGACTTAATATTATTTATATAACAAATAAAGTGTACATTTGCACCAGAAAGAAATAAGTAACACTTCTCTGCTCTGCGTGATGATGGAACTGGCATGGCAAACGTAGAACTGATGTGACTATAATGCTATGTGTGATGTTGATAAAAAAAAAAAAAAGTAATGACTGAATCTGCCTCATTCGATATTTGTTCCACCTAATTAGTCAATACAGTCATCCTCAAAATTATTCATCCCCTCCAGTTAAAGAAGGGAAAAAAATCATCTGTCAGAGAAATAAGTTGAAATTGACAAAAGTAATGATAAATAAAAATTCTATTAAAATCATGACACCGACTGATTATGGTTCAAAAGAAATATTAAAAACAAACACACAAAAAAATAAAAACAAGTAAACAAGCATGATGGGGCTCCGAAGCTAAAATTTTGTTGAGCTACACTTTGAGGCAATCACTGCAATCTGGTGTTTTCTGTAACATCCAATCAGACGTCTGCACCTGCTGACAGGTATTTTGGTCCACTGTTCATGGGAAATATGCTTTTTTTTTTTTTTTTTTTTTAAATAGTTATTTCCAACCACAATTCAAAAGCAATAGATTATTTCCCTAAATGATCATTTTGAAAATTTCTATTTATTATTAGTTTCTTTAGTTCCTTGTTATTTGAATTACTATTGTAAATTTAGTCTTTTCTTTAATTGAATTGTATGAATAATTTTGAGGAGGACTGTAGGAGCCAATATCCACGGTCGAATCGGTGCATCTCTACAACTGATACAAATTATAATTTTTTTTTTTTTAGGACTGATACCAATATTTTTCTCATCAGCCTCAGCTGATGGTCGATACAACCTGCCGATATTTGGGGCCGATACTGCATTTGACCCTCAAATTAATATTATGAAGGATACAATGAAAAGTAATTTTACAAGTCTTTTCATATAAAAAGAATAAAGCACTTCAAATGAATATATATTTAAAAAACAGTGCACTTGTAAACAAATATCAAATAGAAACGTTAAACTTGTAATAAATGTGTGTATAGAAAAAGTCTGTGAATTATGCCGAGTGGGGGTATTGGCCAATACACCCAACGCATTGGCCGATGCTGGCAAAAAAACAAAACAAAAACAAATATTGGTATAAAATATCGTCTGGCCGATATATCGGTCTATCCTTAATTTAGCTCCACCGGCATCTTTGTCTGAAGTCATCTTGGATCCGTTATAAACAGAGGAGTCATGAACTGAGTGCTGCATAATCACCTATCCCTTATTTTCTGTAGACAGGAGAGTCTAGAGAGATCTACCATTTTCACTACACCGCGTGGCCTGACTTCGGCGTGCCAGAATCTCCCGCCTCTTTCCTCAACTTCCTCTTCAAGGTTCGGGAGTCTGGCTCGCTGGGCCCAGAGCACGGGCCCTCTGTGGTGCACTGCAGCGCTGGGATTGGACGCTCAGGGACCTTTGTCTTGGCGGACACTTGCCTCGTCCTGGTGAGCAAACAGAAGAAGATTATTGTTGCTCTGTGTTATGATTTCTGGTTGCACTCACAACAGAGTTAAAAGATTTCTGAGGACACAACAAAAGAAGATATGCAGTTCATGCTGGGATTATAGGAGTGTGTGGATGATGGAGGGAATTCTAATACACAGCGTCCTACAAGGGCATTGGTTGAAAAACATGGGTGCAATAACGAGGAAAATGTTATTTTTTCCGTATTTTAGGAATATGCAAGTCTGAGATTCTTTAAAACAGATCTTGTTGTTTGCATCATGACTTCATACGTTTTTTTAAAAATCATATGGGCACTAAAAGAGTACATTTTTTGCTTGTTTTGCTTCGTCCCCCCTCATTTTTCCCAGTAAGGAAAGGGTAAGATGGATAGTTTTTTTCCCCAGCATCCCCTTTCCCCCCCCCATCGTTAAGCTGAAAATCTCTGAACTTTTCAGAAAGTCAATGATGTTGTCACAGATGAGGCAACCAATAATACGGGCTGAAACCGTCACCCCTTTAACCTGAAAAATGGCACATTAACTTGTTGTGCTGCGTCTGTTTATCCGGAGCTTGTTGACATGTCACAAATAATCGGAACAAGGAGAGAAAAGCTGAGTCGTGGGATCAGATAGGCTGGACGCTCAATGTTGATGGTAATAATATTGTGGTGATAAACCTGAGGCAGTGTGCTGAAAGGAAGATGACCTGCAGTCTGTCCTGCAGGCGACAACAGACCATCATCCTGAAAGTCGTGCTCCGGCCCCGCCAGCCCTCTGAAAGGAGTCCTACTTATACATGTCTCTTGTGAGAACTGAAACAAGCGTGGAACTGGGCTCCTTGTAGTAGCAGATGATTGTTTTTCTGTCTGTGACTGATTGTCATACGTTGACCTTTTCCTGTCACAAGCTAGACCGTTGATAATTTGGGGGCAAATTTTCTCCATTTGGTGCTCATTTTGTGGAAATGATGCTAAACAGACTAACAAGATACACTGCCTGACCCCCAAAAAGTCGCCACCAAATAAAAAACGGTCATACACTCTAATATTTCATTTGACCGCCTTTAGCTCTGATTATGGCATTGTTTCCAGAAGCTTCTGCAATGTCAGCAGATTTCTTTCCATCTATTGTTGCATTAATTTTTCACCAAGATCTTGATGATGATGGTAGAGTCTGACCACAGCTTTCTCTAGCACATCCCAAAGATTCTCAATGGGCTCAATGTGCCCATCACTGGACGGGGTAAATCTGGACTCATCAGACCACATGACCTTCTTCCATTGCTCCACAGTCCAATCTTTATGCTCCCCAGCAAATGGAAGCCTTTTTTCCGGTTAACCTCACTGATTAGTGTTTTTTTCAAAGCTACACAGCTGTTCAGTCCCAATCCCTTGAGTTCCCTTCACATTGTGCATGTGGAAATGCTCTTACGTTCAGTATTAAACATAGCCCTGAGTTCTACTGTTGTTTTTCTTCCATTTGATCTCACCAAAAGTTAATCGCCGATCACGATCATTCAGGATTTTTTTCCGTACACATTTCTTCCTGGAAGACGATGGTTCACCACTATCCTTCCAGTTTTTAATAATGCATTGGACAGTTCTTAACCCAATTTTTCGTAGTTTCTGCATCTCCTTTCATGTTTTCTCTGCTTGATGCTGCCAGTGATTTGACCCTTCTCAGACAGACTAACATCTTTTCCACGATCACGGATGTGTCTTTCCACATGGTTGTTTAGGAAATGAGAAGCAAGTCATTGCACCAGTGCCTGCTGAAAGATAATCGCCCATGCAGTAATTATCCAATAGGAGGCTCCTACCTATTTGCTAGTTAAATCCAGGTGGGGACTTTTTTTTTTTTTTTTTTTTTTTTGGCCAGGCAGTGTAATTTGAAGCAGATGAGTAAAGCTGATGAATCATTTCATGGGGGTTAAAGTGGAGATATTGTTAGATGTCACAGAGAGGGGGATAAAAAAAAAGAGGTGCTGTTGGATAAAGATGGATCAAACAACTTGTTGACATGTTCTGCACAATAATCCGTTGATTTTTAGTCGGGGGTCTTGAAGCAGGGAAGCATCTTAATCCTGCAGTGGCTCTTAAGGACCAGGGTTTGACATCCCTGCTCTGCTCTATTTGCATCCTTACAAACATTTACTCATCTGTGCTTAAAATCTTCACCTGGAATTAGCGATGCACGATAACCTTTAAAAAAAAAAAAACAATTCTGATAACCAGTAAATTTCAGCTCCTAAAGGCCGATACCGAAAACTGATAACCGATAGGACACAAACATATCTAATTATACCAAATCAAAAATTCCAACTGTATGGGCTGGCTAGTGTCTAAAATACGAAGAGAACGTGGTTTGGAAGCAGTTTGGGGTCTCCCCTGTGAAGCAGAAGTTTTTTTTCCCCGCCAATCGCATTATCTCAGAAAAAAAAGCTTAAAACTGGGATTTTCATCTTCTGCACGTAATATTTTATAATAATAATAATAAACTAAAGTATAAACTGGGGGGATTAAGTGTTGTGTGAACTACACAATCTTTCCTCATGTATCCTATAAGAACATTTAGATGTGTTTTGCAGATAGACAAGAGGAAGAGCCCATCCTCGGTGGACATAAAAAAGGTGCTACTAGACATGAGGGAATATCGCATGGGCCTGATCCAGACTCCTGACCAGCTCCGCTTCTCCTACATGGCCGTCATCGAGGGAGCCAAGCTCATTCTGACGGACGACTCAGCAGCACAGGTAGCCGGGTCACAAGGCTGGGGATTAAGACGGGTCTAATGCTCATTTTTGGAGTGCTGTAAGTTTATTTGTTCTTTTCTGGTAAGCTCCAGTACCAATCAGAAATATCACTGAAGCTTAGCTGAGGGAAAGCATAGCACAAACATGTCAGGATTCGTCTGGAGTTCACTTGTACAGAGCCGAGAAGATCCAAACACACTGCAGGAGATTTAACCTGGAAATACAGAAGAAGTGCTGTGATTTCAGGCTTCCACTTTTACTTCAACAGTGTTTAGATTTGTGACATTTCCACAGAGCTCCTAGATTTGTATTTATGTAGTTATTGTAAGATTGAGATCATTAAAATGATGTAAGCAATATAAGTGATAAAAATGATAACGGAGAAGAAAACTAAATAAACAACTTGGTTTGTTTTTACAGTCACTTGTACAGCAGGATAGTACGTGGAGTTCAAATGAGTTCTGGTACTAACGTTCGGTCTGTATCAGAGTCACAGATCTTTTCATTTACACCTTGACTCTACCTGCAATTTTATCCACATATTAGTTAAGCTGAAGCTGATCTGCTATGTGTTGTGTAAGGGAATCATGATGCCAACACAGCACTGATCGTTCAGAGTGTCCACGGGGCCTTAAAGGAGCTGTATCATGCTTTTCAAACGTTCCAAAGGTCAAATACAGGCATATATGAGCTAAATATGTTCCCATCGCTACTATAGAAACTAATTTGGTGTTAAATATTACTTTTTTATGTGTCTATTTTCCAATACGGAAGTAAAATGGCTGACCGTCCTGAACCACCAAAGCTCTCAACCAATCACAACATGTTTTATGTCCATTTCATGACGTCGCCCCAGAAGCGACACTGATTCTGAAGGGTCACAGAATTGTTTTTAGCACCGGCTTCGGCACTCACATGGATGTTATTTGTAAACATTGGTTGATAATCGGACTCCAATTGATGGAATAAAACGGAGCAGCCTGTTATGGAGCCGTATGCGCTCGATCCAGAGTCTGATATGGAGTTTGAAGTACACGCAGTACCACAGAAGTACCACAGAGACCCTGACAAGTAAGTAAATTAGCAAACAAATCATAGGCTAATAGTTAGCATTGAGCTGGGAGATGTTTTCACTCGCTGGTGCTGTTGTCTGTCCGTGAGGCGTTTTTATGGTGGGAACTGCGGCAGGTTTCAGAAGTAATCCCCGAGAAAAAAAACACTTAACTGCCCGAGATTCATGAAGTTGTCAGGAGTGAAGTTCACACACAAATTGAGGGTTTTTTTTTTCTGCTCCTGAAGTTATAATCCAACAACTTCTGGCAAGTCGATTCGTCCAGAACAACAAATAAACTCTGGAGCAAACGTCTGTTAGCTGATGGCTGCTTGTCTCTGAGAAAATCTTCCTGCAGGCTGTTTGTTTCTTCCTCAGAGTGTGTATAGATTAGGATTCTCCTCCAGATTCTGTTGAACAAAGAGGGCGTCTTGCTACGATGCTGTGCATGCTTATTTGTAGCTTCATGATTGGTGCCACCTCGTTGTGTACACCGGTGGTCAGTCAGTTATGTTAAGGAAGCTACAGCTTGGCATGGATATTCATATATATTACTCAGATATGCACAAATGAAGAAAAAAACAACTTGAATGAAGTTTTTTATGAGGAAATAACACAGTAACATCCCGAAAAGCTCTTAAAAGTCCATTTTTCATGATACGGCTCCTTTTAAGAAGTATTAGTTGATAAATCAGATGTGGGAAAATTAAGACCCTTCAAGTATTGAAAAGTCTTAATTGCAATTTTATGAGGTATCAAATTTTGTTGGTGCTCAAGCTCCAGTGATTCGTGCCTAATTCGGGTCATAAATACTGGATGTCCCTATCAGTGTCCAGCAAGTCCTGAGTTGTCCCGACTGTTTTCTGTTGCACGAATGGCTGTGAGATCAGTCCCCTCCTCTCTCCGTCTGCAACAAGCGATTCCTGCTGTAAGCCCCGCCCTCTAACCCATTTCAGCAGACGTGATTGGCTCCGTTCTTTAATTCTTGCTAAAGCGATTGGCCTTCTCTGCTTTCCATTTGTGGAAAGAGCGAGCGCTAACTACAGCCAGAGAGCATGCAGAAGGACTGGAAATGAAATGAGTGAAATGGATGTTTGTTTTCAGCTTTTTACGTGTATTAGTTATAATAACGTGGTCTGAGCGTCCTCTGCTATTCAGTGTCAAATTTATATTTTGATTTGGAACCAGACTTTTAGTAACATCACAGTTGCTTAATGAAGTTTTCTTTTTGTTGTCTCTGTTATAACAGGAGATGTTGAAAGAGCTGTCCAGAGATGACTTGGAGCCAGACTTGCCCCCTCCACCACCTCCACCCAGACCTCACCTCAATGACAGCAGGCCGAATGGACTGTGTCCGGAGCCTCAGGACAGCACGGGGGACAACCTGTCGACAAGAGAGTCAGACATGCATGACCACCATATGGCTGAGAACACTGGAGAGTAAGTTACAGACACTGTTGTTACTGCAGCTATCTGAGTTTTAGTCTCAGTCTTTCTGATGAAAATGCTTCTTAGTTTTAGTCACATTTTAGTCATTTCTGTATCTGATAGTTTTGGTCTAGTTTTAATCAGGCAATGTATAAAAAAAAGAAAAGAAAAAAAGTTTTAATTTAGGTCTGTAAGTATTGGACACTAGAATCATGGTTACAGGCTCTATAAAGTGAAATTCATAAAACAATTAACCTTATTACTTTTTTATATTAATAATATAGCCTACAATACATTCTGTTTTCTTTGTGATGGATTATAGGCTGTTGGAAGTGTGTCGTCAATCATTTAATCGTTTTTCTGACCAACGCAGCCGAGCAGCTTGGTTGATGCTGCCTCACCTGCATGTCTGACCGCAGGTGTGTCGCGCATATGTGCACCAGAGTCCTGCAACAGTTCGGATACCCGACGGGTAACCTACAAAAATGCTGTTTAGCAGATAGAAATGACAAAGATTAATATCACAGTTCAGGTGTGGGAGGATGTTTATGTAGTTCAGGCGGGTCGCGGTGAGAATAAGTTTCTTTTTCATTTGTGAACATGACGTGTTTTAAACATCAGGCGCCGGGATCATTTCCAGCGCAGGCAGAGACGCTGCTGGTGATGTGAAGCAGGAACGGAGAACAAAGTTCAAACCAGGGATGATGTTCTTTAGTGCAGGAATCTCTGAATCAAATAAAGACAGTCCCGAAGTGGCAAAAGGACAGAGACTACAGTGAATTTAGGAACTTCAGGTTTGACAGGGAGAGCCGCGGTTAGTGGGTCTCTGTTCAGGTTCGGGCGGATGCGGGCCGGTGAACCTGCAGAACTCTGATGTGCGCTGCACGCCACGTGGTGGTCGGCGTGACCAAACAAGAAGATGCAACTACTTTTTAAGCTTTTGACAGACTGATAAATTAATACAGAATAGGCAGAAATTTCCTGCATTTTGAACGTCTGACAGACCAAACACAAACATTGTCGTCCAGTCTCGTCTCGTCATGTTTTAGTCATAGTCGTGGCGTAACACTTTCGCCATCTAATCAGAAGTGCTGTTCATTTGGCATATGATAAGAGAAGTTAATGATGTCTTTATAAGTCAGAGCACAGACCTTTTCAGTACGGTTGGTTCAGCCGCATGGTGTTTTAGGACAGGCAGTCAGTGGGCCACCTTGCTATCTCAGCTCAAGCTAGAGATCCTGAGAAGGCAGCAAAATAATCACAGGAGCGTCGCTGAAGGTTACACGTTTATTACAAGATAACTTGTTAGAAACGGTGATGAACTGTGTAATCAGACTCCGCTTTGTGGTCCCGGGGGTCCTGAAGCTTGTCTCAGTTGTCTTCTGCTCCTAGCGTGTGTCCAGTCTCCTGTCTCCCCCTTTCTTCCTGATTTCTCTCTTTTAAGGACCTTAGTAAGCCCAACCTCCCTCCACTGATTTGTAGTCATTTTCCTGTGGTCCCTGCGCTGAGAAATGCCCTAACTGACTACTAAATCCATCAGCCCTTGCAGTCTGTTAAAGACACGTCGGCTCTTAAAGCGACTCCGTCTTAATTCCGCTCCCTCTAGATTCAGTGTGACACGTCGCCATAAACTTTATCAGTCGTCGTTGTCATAACTTAAACAGTACATAGTAGGGCTGAACGATGTGGACAAATTGTCATATCTCAATATTCATGCCAGATATCTCAATATTGATACGATACGATATGACTGCACGTATGTTGAAAATCAAGCACTTTTGTGGAAAGTGCAGTTTTGTGTGTGACTTCCAGAGCTTTACATGCAGGACCATAGACTGTATATAATTACTGGACGTAGCTTCCGGTCTCTTCTGAATAGAGAAATGTGAAGCCAGGTGGGCGTGTCTTACCGTCGCCATCTTGCCGTGTCACGTACGTCGTCACTCCAGGAAAATACTAAAATGGGCACAGCGCAGCCGCAGGGCAAATGATTGACAGCTGACGTACTGTGGGCTAAACGCTAACTGAGCTAACATGAAACTAAGAGGAGCTAACAAAGATAAGCCCCCTAAGCGGCATGGTTAAGGTAAGACATGCTTAGACCTTCAATTCGCTGACTAAACACCGCCGTTGTGCGACTCTGTAACAAACTGAGACCTTATTAAGAGCAAAGAAGGAGCTAACTAGGAGCCTCCAGTTGGCAGGCGGAGCTTCCGGTCTGCCGCATGTCAATCATAAGGACACGCCCTTAATTATGTGTAATTTGAAGAATAAATAACATCTAAACGAATGAGTTATAAAAAAATTCACCCCCCTCACAGTTGACATGAAGGTAAACTTGACCTAATAAACCTAAAATGATTTTTTGAACCAGGCTGTAAACCTGTTTATTTCTGCTGTGAAGTTGGCGTTTTTAACATGGGAGTCTATGGGGATTTGCTCGCTCTTGGAGCCAGCCCGTAGCGGATGAAGGGAATATTACAGAAAATGTCAAGTTCCGGGTTTGCCTCACTGCTGGCCACCGGAGGTTGCCGCTTGTGCAGGACAAGCACAGGGGAAATCTATATCTTTTATACAGTTGCTTTTTCGATATTAATATCTTGAATGTTCATATCTCGATATAGATATGATAACGGTGTATCTTTCAGCCCTAGTACATAGTTTTAAAAACAGTCCATCTGCTACCACATCATCATAGAGACATGTTTAAATCGTCATGATCTCGTTATCGTCATGAAAAAAAGGGTCGTCAAGCCATCGTTAAATAAAACCCTGGTTACTGCCCAGCACCTCTTAAAGGCCTCCTTCCACTGAAAATCCGTTTAACTTGCTTCTTCTGAAATACGGAGGGTTTCCCCTTGTTTACTTACACATGCTGACTTGCTAGCGTTGCGTTGCCCCCAGTCGGCTGTTCTTCCTCATCACAGAAACAATACGAAGAAAAGAGCGAATCGGGAACAGCCTTGCACTTCTACGTAACATTGCAAATAGCGTATCCCACGTGGGGTTTCTATCTGTCCATTGGAAGGCAGGTAACCCTCCACTACACACTAAAGTAAAGACTGTAGCTTCGGAGTTGAGAAGCTAATTGGCTAACTGTTTGTTAGCATGGCGGAACAAACTTGTTTGTCGGCTCTATTTCCTGTCTGTAACGAAATAAGAGCGGAGGGCGGAGCTTCGTTCATACACTGATGGGTGGCAGCCAATCAGACGGAAATTCATGAGAAGGACCCGGAAAAGCTGCCGTTGGACCACAAGCCTCTATTCTAGTATACAAATACAGCTGGATACAAAGATACCAGAAGGTTTTTTTAAACAGAAACGATGCAGAATGCATTCAATAAGAATGGAGAACACAGAAATATTAATGACATGACCATGGAAGTACAACTTTAAAAAATAATGTTTGATTTAGGGGGGGGGATACGCTGCCAGAACAAAGTCACACACTAACATTTCTTTGGGCCACGCTTCACTTTGATTATGTCACATTCTCTCTGTGGCATCATTTCCATTTCTGCAGTGCGCGACTTTTCCATCAGGATTTCATTAAGTAGTGATGATGGGGGAATCAGACCTCCAGCACATCCCAGAGATTCTCAATGGGGTTCAGGTCTGGACTCTGCGGTGGCCGGTCCATGTGTGAAAATGATGACTCATGCTCCCTGAACCAGTCTTTCCCAATCTGAGCTACATGAATCCTGCTGTCGTCATCTTGGAATATAGCCGTGCCATCAGGGAAGATGGAGTAACCTGCTCAGTCAGGATATTCAGGTAGTCAGCTGACCCCAGGTGTCTGAATCGGTATCGTGCAGAAGACAGTGGTATCAGAACGTTGCTACAATCTTCTTGCTTTCACTGTTACACATAACCCTGAGTTCCTCAGTAAACTGATCACCGATCACTGATCACCATCATTCAAGATGGAAGACAATAAGTCCCCACTATCCTTCTAGTTTTATTATGTCTGACAGTTTTAGTAGTTTCTATGTCCACTTACATGTTTTCTCTTCTTGATGCCAATAATCTGACCCTTCTGAAACAGATTAACATCTTCTCCACCATCACAGGTTGTGTCATTCCACTTGATTGTTTAAGGTATTAGAAGCTGCTCACTGCATGAGTTTGGGTTAAATAACGTGGATGAGCTGAAACATCATTCATGCAGGAATTATCCAATGGGATATTTACTGGGTTAAATCCAGGTGATGACAGTTTTTTCCCAGGATGGGCATTATATAAAAAGAAAAAAAAAACTGACCCTAAATCAGCTTGAGATTTTATGGGAGAGTATTTGGGCCACTGAAGGAAAAAAGTTGAACTCTGAGAGAATTCTGACTTTTTTCCAGAACACGGGGGCAAAAGATTTTTGGAAAAACATCAGAATTGTGACTTTTCCTTTTCCAGAAATTTAAAAAAAAGAAAAAATATGATGGATGATTTGAATGATCAATTTATGAAAAAAGTCAGAATTCTGACTTTAATCTCAGGATTGTGAAAAAAATTCAGAAGTCTGAGTTTAAAGTTAAACTTTTTTCCAGAACACAATTTTTTTTCCCCAAAATAATAAAATCTGAAAGGTTTTTGTTTTGATGTGTTTTTTTGTCCAGAAATTGACGATAAAACAAAATTCTATTTTTTATGTTTTGGAAAATAAGGTTTTATGTTCAGTAGCAATGAAGTCAGAGTTCTTATTTTAAACTCAGACTTTTGACAGTATTTCCCAGAACATAAAAAAAAGTTTCCAATTTCTGAAAAAGTCATAATTATGACTTTTTTTACCCAGAAATTTAAAAAAAAAAAAAAGTTTTTTTTTTCACAATTTCTGGAAAAAAAACAGAATTCTGATTTTTTTTTTCCTTCCAGAATTTTTTTTAAAGAAAAAGGTTTGGGAGAATTTTGTTTTTTTTCTTTTTCTTTTTTCCATTTCTGAATAAAAGTCAGAATTCTAAGACAAATGTCAGAGTTCTGACTTTAATCTGAATTCTGAATTTTTTGTCACAATTCTCAGAGTTAAAAGTCAGAATTCAAACTTTTTTCCAGAACATTGAAAAATAAAAAAAGATTTTTTTTCTCACTTTCTGAAATAAATCAGAATTCCACTTTTTTGTTGGTTTTTTTTTTTCAAAAATTGACAATAGAAGCAAAATTCACGATTATTATTATTTTAATTCAATTATTATAAAAAAAAAATCAATTCAATTTTTTTTCTTTTTTCCATCAGTGGCCCTAATACTCTTCCGTTTGTATTATAGAGTGAGCCGGGGTCGTAACACTCTCTTACAGTATTTTCTATAACTTGGTGACTCTTATTTCAGTGTTCGAAAGAGACACCGTGAAGAGAGGATCGCCAGCACTGCACAGAGAGTCCAGCAGATGAAACAGAGACTGACGGAGGCAGAGAAGAAGCGAGAGAAGTGGCAGCACTGGACTCCCATCCTTCTGAACGTCGGCGCCGGGGCAGCCTTGGTCGTGGGCCTGCTCTGCTGGATGTACTCCCAGTAAAATACTCTGGGTCCCCTAAAACTGACTCCTATTTTGCACCGGTACCTGAGATTAGGTACTTCTTCTCTGAGTAGATGTAGATTCTAATATGTGCATATCTGAGGGTATTTATTTCTTAAAGTCAAAATGCAGGAGCGCTAGATCATACGAGTGTGTGTATATTTTTCTTGTAAGATCTTAACAAAAATAGTAACATCTCAGGATCTTGGTGCCAGCACGATTCTTTTTTTCTTTTTTTCTTCTGGTCACTGTTGATGAATGTACTCTATGATAGAAAATGGCTTTGGAAGAAACCTACTAAAGGTGCAGTACAAAGAAAAAAGTTCTGACAGGTTTATTTTTGCATTTTCTGTAATGGTCAGATGAGTGTTGCTCGGCCGTGGACACGTTTTACATTTTGCATGTTAGTTGCGGTGACTGCCCCTGCTCCTATAGATTTCTAGGAGGACTCCAGAGCCACGACGTTAGTGGGATTTTTTTGTGTGTGTGTGCGTGTGTGTGTAATGTGCTGAAATGCATGCGTTTCCAGGTTTTCCAGCCGGAGCACCACCTGTTCTTCCATTCACATTCAGCAGGGCATCCAAATATGGCCAGATATATATTTTTGTGCGACTGGACACTTCATAGGGAGCTGCCAATGTTTCAAACTCCGCTTGAATGTTTTTCCCTTTTGCTTTTCTGTTTATATGAGTAAGTTATTTCCCGTCTTGTGAATTTCGGTTGTCATGTGGACTAATGTGAGCTGCCAGGTCCTTTCCGATTAGTACACGTATTCACCCACTGGATGGGTTCATGTGCGTATGTTCCAGTTTTCCCACTGTTCATTTACTGTTGAGTTGCGGAAGAGGATTTGGACCACTGGAGAAAAAATATTATTATAGAATATTGGTTTTTTTTTTGTTTGTTTTTATCTTTTTCTGGGAGATTTTTTTTTTCCAATTTCTGAAAAGGTCAGAAATCTGATTTTTTTTTTTTTTTTTTTCCCCCAGAATTAAAAAAAACAACCAACTCATTACTCATAAATCTGACCTTTTCAATAATTAAAAAAAAAAAAAAAAACTCTGGAAGAAAAAAATAAATTTATTTTAATCTTCTTGGAAAAAGTCAGTATTCTGACTTTTTCAGAAATAAAAAAAGAGAGAAGAGAAAACCATCCAGACAGTTATTAAAAAATGTTGTTTTCTGACTTTTTTCTCAGAATTCTGACGTTTTTCAGAAATTGTGGGGAAAAAAAAAGCTCAGAGAAAAAAAAAAGAAATTTCTTGTAATGTTCTTGAAAAAGTCAGACTTCTGACTTTAATCTCAGAATATGTCCAGACAATGTTTTAATGTTCTTGAAAAATGTAAGAATTCTGGCTTTTTTTTTTCTCAGAATTCTGTTTTTTCAGAAACTGGAAAATAAAAAGAAACTTCGGGGGAAAAAAATAAATTTCTTTTAATGTTTTTTTTAAAAAATCGATAATTCTGACTTCTCAGAATCTTTTTTTTCCCCTTCAGTGTCCCTTATCCTCTTCCGTATTAAGTAAACCAAAGCAAAACTGTGTGTTTTTTGGAGGGTAACAGCCAGGAAAGCTGTTAAACGATAAAGCCTTGCACTCCCAGGATGTGGAATTTCTTTTGTTTCAGATCTCTGATATAATTCACACCTGTGTTACAAAAACTATACGAGTCATAGCATATTTGAGGGCTTTTATTTTATTTCTTTTAGTTGAGTGACTCCTTAATTGTAACCCATAGCGTCACCAAATTGGTTTTCACCTGACAGGGACCAATCTAAAGCTGTAATAGTGCAGTGTAGAAACTGGGACAAAGTTCCTTGGGTTAAATTCAGAGTCCGCAGACAGAGATGGCATTCACATCTGTACCTGTTGGTTTGCTTGTTGATAGCTTTTTTTATGTGCCTTGACGTAGGTTAAACCGAGGAACGTGCGCGCTGATGTTTCCAGCATGACCAGTACAGGATGAGGCTCATGTGAACAGTTGTGTCCGACGCAACCAGACGAATGTGTTTGCACTGCAGCGACTTATTGGCAGCAACTGAGGCGTTTTGCAAGGAATCGCATCGGCCCACAGCGGATGCGGCGTTGGCTTGCACACGCCTCCGAAGTGAAACTTCGATCGGCTACCGTGGCACGTGACTTTCACGTGTTCCCACGTAACCTTGAAGAAAAACATTTGACCACAACATTCCATTTATTCTTGTTTTCCACATTTCAGGGGAGTACTGTACTCTGCAGAGCTGCAGTGAGAACATGACCGATGAGTTAGGGGGGAGGAAAAAAAGCAAAAATGAGAAATACTTAATAAAAATATGAATAAAAATAATAAAATCTTTTTTTATCCAACCATGCTTTCATTGTGAGTGTGTGTGTTTGTAACGTGGAGCCAGTAAAGCAGCTTTTCACAGCCAGACATGTCCATCCCCTCCCCTCCCCTCGTCATAATTTCATTTTGACCATGAGCCAAATCAATGCAGTCAGGCTGGAGGCCTCTTACTGAGGATTCCAGGAACTGATTCAATATTTCAAGAAAAGGCTTTGGTCGTATTGAGTGCTGCACTAATTTCATTTCCTCCCCACCAGGATGGTGTATTTAGAGGAGTGAGCAGGATTTAAATTGGGCCGGGGCTCTCGGGGCTCTGCCCCAGCACGTGTGCTTCACCATCATGGGACATATAACTGCAGATCTTCAGTGATGAATATTTTACACACTTAGCCCATTTTTCCATAACTGCATGTGAATGCTACGCTCCAGCTGAATCTCCCTGCAGGTGTACTTTGTTGCTTAGTGATGCTTCGTGATGGGTGCTTTTTTTTTTCTGACTTATCTATTTGGGTAATTATATGATCTGTGAAAGTAATTAATGGCATCAGATCTTATGAAAAGGGCTTTATAAGAAAGCAGGCTGAATAATATACATGATACACTTCATATGTATGCATATATATGTCCCTGAAAAAGGGACAAAGTAATAATACATCAACATTTTATAAAAATCATGACATTGATTTTTTAAATAATGTTTTACCAGAAATATCAAAAACAAACCAACAAACCAAAAAATCATGATGGGGCTCCTGAACTAAAATGTTAAGTGACACTTTGAGGCAGTCGCTGCAATCAGGTGTTTTCTGTAACGCCCAATCAGACGTCTGCACCTGTTAACAGGTATTTTGGTCCTCGGTTCACAAGCAAGGTGCTCTAATTTATCTGTTTTTTTTTTTTTTTTAAAAAAAATAAATGAAACATTTTCTTTTCAATTGTAATTTAAAATAAATATTTTACCAAATTATTATTTTGTACATTTTCTTTTAGCATTGCTTTTTTTAGTTTCTTGCTGTTTGAAATACTTTTGTGAATTAAGCATTTACTTAAAGGAAAATGGGGGAGAGGAAAAAAAAAAAAATAACCCCCAAAAAGAAGAAAAAAAGAAAAAAAAGAAAAAAAAAAGAAAAAAAAAAAAAAAAAAAAAAAAAAAAAAAAGAAAGAAATAATAAAAAAAAAAAAAAAAAAAAAAAGAAAAGGAAGGGGGGGGGGGGGGGAAGAGGGGAAAAGAGGAAAGGAAAGAAGGGAAACAGAGGGGAAGAAAAAGAAGAAAAAATGGGTGGGGTGGTTGTTTATAAACAAAAAAAAAAAAAAAAAAAAAAAATACAATTGGAGGGCATGAATAATTTTAAGGACGACTGTATATATTTGCTTTATTAATTTGGATTGAATGTATTTCAAAAGTTTTATTTTCTTTTTTGTTCATATACACTTATAATAGTGAAGACATTGTACATCATACCCTTTTCATCAATTACAAACCAGAAATGTTTATATTGCCACAAGTAAAGAACAGAAATGTTCTACAGTTTCATCCACACAATCACAGAACAGTTGTTTTTGCTGAGGTTAAATTTATTTCTGCTAGATAAAGAGGTCTGGTTTAAATGTATGTAAAAACAAATACTTTACCCACTTATAAAAACGGGAAGATTTCTTTTGGGACCAGATAAGTTAATATTATATATATTATTCCAGGCCAGAGAGTTCCTCTACCCTTGGAGTTGTGTGGAGTGAGACTGTGTTTTTAAAAAAAGAATAAATAAGATAAAATAAAATATGCATCTTAAATTGAAAAAAAAAATCACATAATAAATAATCAAATAAAATCTGAACTTCCTCGAAGGGATTATTAATTATTAATTTTTGTTTTTATAACGTAAAAAAGAAAATTAAGAAATTTCTAAAGTTTTTTTTTTTTTGCATTATAAAGAGAAGACAACATTTTAAAATATCAAAAACAATTTAAAAAGGGTACACGACGTATGCCGAAAGACCAAACTGCGACATTTATTTAGTTATTTAGAAAGAAAGAAAGAAAGAAAGAAAGAAAAAAAGAAAGAAAGAAACTACAAATTTCTTGATGGGTCCTATCGGTGCTGTGTCGCTGATGGTGATTATAGTAGGGTGACCGGTTTTATCCCTGATGGAAATTTCATTTTTCCTTATTCAACAAACACAAAATAAAAAAAATTGGCCACATAATAAAATGCTTTACAATGATAAATGCATACTGAATTCAAATTGTACAATTTAAAGATTTCATAACCACTTTTTGGGTTTAAGTTTAATGTATTTTCGTCAGGCATCAACAGAGATATATTCCCGCTTGATGTGTCGTTTAAACTGGCAACTGCGTTTGGCAACACAAGAAAACTGATGGAGTTACTAACGATGAACGCTCAAAAATATCAAGTATAACTCATAAAAGAAACGACGTCGTAATTTTTTGTTTTAATCAGTGCACCTTTAGTTATTCAGAGTTGGATGTACATCAGAGCTAATCAGCTGTAATGTCTCTACCTCCGGAGAAAGCTTCCGAGTTGAAGCAGATCATACATAATCACCTGGCAAAGGTGAGCAACAACACGGCCTTGTTGTTACTTACTGAAATTTATGTATTACTTCATACGTTCTTTATTTGATTCAACATTGGCGCTTTTGTTTATCTTTCACGTAGCGAGAAGGCTATTGTAACTGTCTGCTTACAAACAGGTTAAATAAACTACATTTTACCTCATCAGCTACTTGGCAACTTAAATTAAGCAGTTTTTCTGTTTATTATAGTTTAATTTAAGACTGATTTATGCAGGATACTCTTCGATTGTTTTCTTTCCTCTACCAGATGGGCGATACCAAAATTTTTCATGTCGATACTATACCAGCAGTTTATGGTACTTTTTAATCGAGATCAATACAAGGGATCAACCAATACAGATTTTTTGGGGGTGATACAGATATTTTCTCATCAGCCAGTGGCTGATAGATCCTGCCAATATTTGGAGCCGATACTGCATTTGACTCCCAAATTAATACAGTAAAGGATACAGTGAAAAACAATTGTACAACTCTTTTCATATAAAAAAGAGAACAATACTTAAAATATATATAAAAGAGAAACGGTGCACTTGTAAACAAATATTAGATAGAAGCACTAAACTTGTAATAAATATTTAAGTTTTAAAAAGTCAGAACGTATCAGCAGATACGTTCCCAGAAAAAACTCAGATATCAGTCTAAAATTTCTGCCGACTGATGTATCGGTCTTTCCTTAATTGATACTGATACTTTTGTCCCTTTAAAGAAAATCACATGATTTTACAGTTTGCATTGATATCTTGAAATCAAGGGCAATATTAGATATAAGTAAAACTTAAGATCAGAAGTACTGGAAAGAAAACAGTAATAAGAAAGTAAACAATAATAAATTATATTTATGAGGAAATTAAACAAAAATAAGATTAAAAAATTCCTTCATTTATCAAATAACTTAAGTACAGGTTAGGATTTTTAAAATTTATTTAGTGGAAAATGTTCAAATATAAAATCTAATAGTAATATTATAAATTTACTAACAAATAAAGTGTAATAACCTACCGAAAGTATTGGGCCCTGAGAAAAAAAAAATTCTGAGATAAAAAGTCAGGATTCTGACTTTTTCTCAAAATTTGAAAAAAAAAAATAAATTCTAAAAAAAAAAAGATTTATGGATTATTGGAAAAAAATTAAGAAAAGAGAGAGAAGAAGTAAAATGAAGATATACTATAAAGAAAATTCATAATCCTGAGTTTTCCTCAGAATTAAGTTTTTAAAATTGATGTGGTAGATAACCGATATCGATACAGATATTAAAACTGAAAAATAAATGAATTCACATTCATTCCTTGTGCAAAATTAGAAAAATACCTCAACTTGTGTTATGTAGAACAAGTCAAACTTAATTACGGTTGTTCAAACAAAACTAATAGGATATGTGCGTTATATCCTAGATCCACCTGGAATTTCTTCTCCCTGAGACAACCCCCCCAAAAAAAAAAAACAGGAGATATTTGGTAGGGGTGGGAAAAATATTGATACACTGAAATATCGCAATATTTTCATATGCTGATATCATATCAATATTTTAAAATGCGGTATCAATTTATTTTACAAACAAAATCCTGCGAGATTTTGTCGTTCTGGTACGAAATCTGGCGGGTTTTTGTGAAATCTCGCGAGATTTCATAGGTTAAATAAATCAATATTGCGTTTTCAAATATCAATATGAAATCTGCGTATGAAAATGATCATGTATAAACTGTATGAACATCCTATAAGAAACTGTCTTTGGAAGTTTTAAAGTCTGTAAAAAAGAAGTTTTTGAAGAAATAGAAGAAGAAGGTTTGGGGTTTTTTAGACTTTAGAAACAGTAGCCTGATCAGTGAATTATCGGTGAGGTGGCCAATGTCCGATACTCTATTTTAAGGCCGATATATGCAGATACAGTTAGGGGGCCGATTATATTGTGCATCCCTAATCTTTATTGCTCATTGCAACGAGAATAAAACATTTTTTCTGCCCGTCAGATGGATATCCATGGAAAAATCCGCGAGGTGTTGGCTGAGACTGTGAGGGAGGACCCGGGGTCGTCACGTGGGCCGCTGTCTGAAGCAGACTGCCTGCGTGCTCTGCAGCGCAGAGGCATCATAGATGAAGTGATGAAAGACCTCCACTTTGGCAAGGTTTCCCAATACTTTACAGTTTCAGACTTGATTTAACCTGCTTAAACTGAGACTTTAGCTGATATGGAAATATTGGAAAAACTAATAAAATAAAACCGCAGCAATAACTATAATATTTCACAATTAGTTGTTTATATTTGAGTTGGATCACAAACGAGTGAAAACTTGTTATTCTGGCTTGCTAGGAAACGGCAGATGCAGGAACTCTTTCCAAACCCACCACTCATTATATTGATAAAGATGTTACTCAGCTGAGGAAAGGTAAGAAAGATCTAACAGGAACCCGCATAAATAGATGTAATAATGTGCTGCGTTCTTGACATTCCCTTATTCTCCTCTCTTCCCTCAAAGCCTACACTGATCCATCAAGGCGATACCTCTATCTCCAAGTGCTTGGAGGAAAGGCGTTTCTTGAGCACCTCCAGGATCCAGAGCCTTTACCTGGTCAGGTGTGTTCTACATTTACACTCTACCTGCACTTCCGCAGCCAGAGATTTCGCTCTAAACCAGTGCCGTGTGCCTGCGAGCCCGACCTGAAAGAAGGCTTCCTGCTGGAGATCCACAAGGATGGCGTACCAAAAAGTAAACCGCTGCTTCTGTTACTTAGTATCTGTAATATCTTGTTATATAGTTTTAAATCATTTATGATCTTGTAGGAGACGGCAGTAAAATGGCAGATGCAACCACCATGCTGTCCATATGCGATCCAGTCCACTTTGTGCTTATTAAGACGGACACATCCAGTGAAACAACGCTGGTGTCGTCCCACTTCCTGGACTGGAGGACGGTCCTCAGCTCGTCAAGCGGAAAGACGTGCTTTGCTGTGGAGTTGATGGGAGTTGGTGAGTAGCAATGATCTGAGTTGTTCTTTATGCCACTCCTGAAGCCAACCAAAAGCAAAAAAATACAGCCAACATTTAGACCTAAACTGTTGATTTTTGTGTATAATATTATCATAAAAGCAGAAACAAGCATATTATAATAAATATTCCCTGTATGATCATATAGCAAAATGTGAGATGTAGAAGTTTTCTGTTAAGTGATACCACATCACATAGATGTATCCACAGTATTAGCTGGAGGGTCAAAAGTAGCAAAAGAAGAAAAAATGAGTGTAAAACTGTGATTATCAGCACACACTTGCTTGCAGTTAATGCTCCAGAGGATTACCTGCTGGATACACAGGTGTGCTGACTCAGATGTTTCCTGGAGTTATATCTGTGGTGCTGTCTCTTAAAGAAGAGTGAATGTTGGGTACGTTTACCTTCTTGTGTGAGACCCCTTCAAAATGGGTCAAGAGCGTTTCAAAGCTGCAGTGCAGGTGTGAAAATCGAGGTAATAGTCAAAGCTTTTCCAGTTAAACCTCTTTAAATGAATTAGTTGCAACAGATGCATGTGTCTGCATCAGTTCTAGGAGTCTTTATTTTTGTATCAATAAGCAATTCACTTATTTAAGTTGATGTGAATTTGAGATATCAAATAGTTTTGTTTGATGTCTTTCTGAAAATGTTTGAGAGGCTTGCTTATAGTTTTTCACTGGAAAAAAATTATATTTCTTCATTTAAAGAGTGAAAAGTCTTTTTGGTTTTGTTAAAAGTATTGATGTCATTATTAGGTATGTATGTTATTGTTATCGGCCTTTAGGAGCTGAAATTTATCGGTTATCAGTCTCAGTTTTTAAAAAAAGTTTATCATGCATCCCTAACAAGTGGTACGGTGAGGTTTTAAACAAATTTTGCATGTCAACAGGAAGTGAATGCAAAGTTCCTGCTGGTGTTCTGACGGTCAGTCTGGAGCTTTATCCTCCTCTCACAGACACGCTGAGCCCCGACATCATCAGCACACAGGTTAGCATTGCAGATTCTTTTATCAGTCTGTCTCTATGCAATAAAAATGTGTCTTTAAGGTACAGTATGTAAGAATTACTCACATGTAGTGGTACAGATGGGTATTTGAAAGAAAAGATGTTTTCTTTCAAAGTACTTCATATTCCAAGCACTGTCGTGAATGTACGGTGGCCGTTAGTGGCCAAAATGCTCCCCGACATAAAGATGTTTTCATTTGTGAGTGGATCCAGTGGTCTCAGGTGTAGCTATGACTGTACTATGAGTAACTATTTTTATGTCTTTTAAGGTATTATCTATCCCAAACAGTATCTAACTCCCATTAAACAAAGCTGGTACAGCAGTTTTAAAGTTCAGAGGGTTCTCACTTCACACACACTGTTTTGTCCATTCAAGACGCCGTAGTAAAAATGGTGGGACAAATGTGGCAGCCCCCATATGTGCATATGTGTAGGGGGTGATACAGATATCTGTATCAGCCTAGGCTGACTAGGCTACCCACTCCCAAACTAGGTGACCCACTCCCTAACTAGGTTACCCATGCCCACCAGGCTACCCACTCCCAAACTAGGCTACCCACTCCCAAACAAGGCTACCCACTCCCAAACTAGGCGACCCGCTCCCTAACTAGGTTACCAATGCCCACTAGGCTACCCACTCCCAAACAAGGCTACCCACTCCCTAACTAGGTTACCCATGCCCACTAGGCTACCCACTCCTAAACAAGGCTACCCACTCCCTAACTAGGTTACCCATGCCCACTAGGCTACCCACTCCTAAACAAGGCTACCCACTCCCTAACTAGGTTACCCATGCCCACTAGGCTACCCACTCCCAAACAAGGCTACCCACTCCCTAACTAGGTTACCCATGCCCACTGGGCTACCCACTCCCAAACAAGGCTACCCACTCCCTAACTAGGTTACCCATGCCCACTGGGCTACCCACTCCTAAACAAGGCTACCCACTCCCTAACTAGGTTACCCATGCCCACTAGGCTACCCACTCCCAAACAAGGCGACCCACTCCCTAACTAGGTTACCCATGCCCACTAGGCTACCCACTCCTAAACAAGGCTACCCACTCCCTAACTAGGTTACCCATGCCCACTAGGCTACCCACTCCCAAACAAGGCGACCCACTCCTAACTAGGTTACCAATGCCCACCAGGCTACCCACTCCCAAACAAGGCTACCCACTCCCTAACTAGGTTACCAATGCCCACTAGGCTACCCACTCCTAAACAAGGCTACCCACTCCCTAACTAGGTTACCCATGCCCACTGGGCTACCCACTCCTAAACAAGGCTACCCACTCCCTAACTAGGTTACCCATGCCCACTAGGCTACCCACTCCCAAACAAGGCGACCCACTCCCTAACTAGGTTACCAATGCCCACCAGGCTACCCACTCCCAAACTAGGCTACCCACTTCCTATGCTTCACACTTCCTAGGCTACCCACTCCCTAACTAGGTTACCCATGCCCACTAGGCTACCCACTCCCAAACAAGGCTACTCACTCCCTAACTAGGTTACCCATGCCCACTAGGCTACCTTCTCCTTTGGATTATGCATTACATTTTTTGCCATTGACCTTTGACCTTTGATCTTTTACACACTGTACCTGTAGAGTTGGGCCGAGCCAATAGATCCCCTCGTCCTTCATCCTGCTATTTTACTCTGCCTGTGGTTTATTTCACTGCTTTATTATTTATGCATCTTCTGTAAGCCAGTAGTGAATTATTACAGCATGGTCCCAGTACAGCTCCTCCTCTGGGAAAAACATCAAAGCTCTCGTGTCTCTGTTAGCAATCACTAGAGAGACAGAGGACAGCAGAGAAGGAGAGACTCTTCCTGGTATATGCCAAACAGTGGTGGAGAGAGTTCCTGGAGATCCGACCATCTCACCAGTCCAAACTGGTGAAGATCTTTGCACAGGTTTGTCTTATCAATAATTTTATCTGCAGTCACTGATCTCATGGTTTATGGTGTTAGTAGTTTGGGAAAAGAACTGCTAAGATTCCTAATACCATTTCATCACCTCTGGGTACGCTCTGCAGGATGAGAACGGCGTCAACAGGCCCGTCTGTTCCTATGTGCGGGTCCTCCGGGCGGACCGTCTCCTGGAGAGCCCCCGACAGGCAGCCCGCTTTGTCAGCCTGTTGGCCCACGAGAGGGCCCCGGTGGTGGGAGGAGGAGGCAGCAAGCAGGAGCAGTGGTGCACGTTAATGGCTTTCCTGTGTAGAGGGAAGGTAAGTTTCCTGCTGCTCAGCAGACACATCAGCCACTGATGCATGAAAATACTTTATCCTACATTACTACAGTATGTACATGTAAAGTGTTCTTGGAGCAGGGGTCTGCAACCTGCAGCTCTTTATATGTACTGTACATACATATGATAATATTAGAAAATAATAAATAAATAAATAGTAAAGAACCAGCTAATATTTTCAGATATGCAATTGTGCGTGAAAGTTTACACACCCTTCCACTGACGACAGAAAACAAAATCAGCTGCCAGTGACATAAGCTGAAATTGACAAAAGTAACAATAAGTAAAAATTTTATGATCATCATATTGATTTTTTTCAACAGAAATATTAAAAACAAAAAAAAATAAAACAAGTAAACAAGCACAATGGGGTTCCGAAGGTAAAACTTTGTTGAGCAACAATTTGAGGCAATCACTGCAATCAGGTGTTTTCTGTAACATCCAATCAAACGTCTGCACCTGTTGACAGGTGTGTTGGTCCACTGTTCATGAGCAATATGCTCTAATTTGTGTGGGATAGTTTTGTTCGTTTGTTTTTTTTTTTACGTATTTTTTTTAAACAAAAATTCAAAATCAATGTTTTATTTGACTAAATTATAATTCAGTAAATTTTCATTTCTTACTTTTTTCCAGATTTGTGTTATTTCAATAATGTTGTAAATTTAGCCTTTTCTTAAAGGAGTGATGACATAGCAGTTAAAAACTAGTTTATGTTGTTGGCATTACTGCATATGTAAATACTCCAAAGAAAAAAACTGCATTTTTTACAGCGGAGTATTGTTTTGAAACGCCAGACCTCACTTCCTCAGTAATACAGTTGGGTCCGGTGATGATATGGAGCTTTACCCGGAGACCACGTTGACTTCATTTTGATTGGCTACACCTTATTTGGCTATGACCTTATTTGGAGAATCTAGGTCAAGCTGCGGTCGGAGTTTGCTAAAGGCTAACTGCTAGCAACATGGGCACTTTAGACAGTGTGAGCTACGTTTATCAGACAAGACAGCATTTAGAAAATAAATAAACTTACAGGTAATGACAAGGTTGTGGCCCCCTCCCTCAGTGTTGCTGCAGAAGTTTGCTTTTAAATCCATTTGTTTGAAAATCCAGACCTGTCTGCACAGAAGTTGCTACTAGCTCCATAACGAAGCTGAATCAGACAGGGAGGGGAGGGGGGAGCGGGGACGGTGCATAAACCGTTAGGAGAGAGAGAGGGGGCGCTGTTTACTTGATAGTGTGCTCTTATTGGAGCAAATTAAATTACGTAGAATGATAGAACTACGTAGAATGATGGAACTACGTAGAATGATAGCCTGCTGTCTGATTCAACTGTTTCTGAGCAGAGAGACAAAGCTGACAGACCATAAACAGGAACTTTGATTCTCACTCTGGACATTCACATGGCCTCATCAGTGCACAACAGATCATATTATACACCCAAAACCCCAGAAAAGTGAAATTTGATGTCATGGCACCTTTAAATGGAAGAGTATGTCAACTTTTAAAAAAAAAAATCTACCGAAAAATTAGATTTGTCATTGTAATTGAAAGTCAAAATTCTGAGAGTTTCAGTTTTTTTCTTTAGACTAGACAATACAATGGTTTTCATACTTTCATATCTGTGGAGAAAATAATTACAGTTGTGGATTTTTTCGGATTCGGTAGCAGCCATCTTGTCGGTGATTGTCATACCCCCTTCGTTGTAAGAGTGCATTTGAAAACCCTTAGTTTGTAGGGGTATATACCCCTACAACTTACCCCTACCCCTCTGTGCTAACAGGATGGAGACACCCCTACCCCTACACATGAACGCGCAAAAACGGAGTGGAAGGGCTAAGGGGAGAATTGAGATTGGGCATAAACGTCCATCTTCTCTAGCACCAAGGTTTTTTTTTGTTTTAAAAGATACCAGGTAATAATAAACGTTCCTGTGATGGAAAAGGAGCTTTTATGTCAGAGGTGTAAGAATGTGGAGGATCCATTAGTCTTCAGTAGAATTTTCAGTGTCAGATTTTGGCTGAATTATTCTATTTTTGTCTTTAATGACTTAGATATGTTATATTTTAAGAGTTAGTGAAGCAACAACATTTAAAAAGAATAGGGATGCACGATGTAATCGCCCCCTATCGGTATCAGCCTATATCTGCCTTAAAACTGAGTATCAGACATCGGCCACCCCACCGATATTTAACCGGTATTTAACCAATCAGCTCGCTATTTCTAAAGTCTAAAAAAAAAACAAAAATTTCTTCATCCTCTTCTTCTTCTTCTTCAAAAACTTTTTTTTTACAGACTTTAAAACTTCTAAAGACTAGGGGTTGGAAAAAATGTTGATATATTGAAATATCGCATCATATTGACATTTAAAAATGCGATATCGATTTCACTAACGAAATCATGTGATATTTCATTGCTCTGTTACAAAATCTCAAGAATTCACACATATTTCGCGACATTTTCATATTCTGATATCATATTGACATTTAAAAAGGGGGGGAAAAAAAAGGGGAAAAAAGGGGGAGGGGAAAAGGGGAAAAAAAAAAGAAAAAAGAAAGGGGGGGGGGGAGGGGCGCGCAAAAAGAAAAGAAGAGGAAGAGGGAGAGGGCGCGGGGGGGGGGGAGGGGGGGAGGGAAGAGAGAGGGCAGGGGAGGAAAAAGGGGAGGGGAAGGAGGGAAAATAACAAACACAAATAAAAAAGGGCACAAAGAAGGAAAAAAATAAAAAAATAAAAAGCACAGGGGGCACAGAAGGAGGGAATGGGGGGATGCCCGGGGGGGACGCAAAGAGAAACAACCCCCCACCCCCAGAAGGGGAAAAAGGGAGGGGAAAAAAGACGCGGTATCGATCTTTTTCACTGACAAAATCTCGCAATGTTTCATTGTTCTGTTATGAAATCTTGCAAGAATTCGCAAAATGTCGTGAGATTTTGTAACAGAACTATGAAATCTCTCGAGATTTCGTAAGTAAAATAGATACTGCATTTTCAAATATCGATTTGATATTGGCATATGAAAATATCACGATATTTCAGTGTATTGCTATTTTTTCCCACCCCTATTTTTCAAAGTGACAGAAATGGATAACAAAACTTCTATTTGCAATGACTGCTTATTTTTTCAGCGTCAAAATCGGTATCGATATCGGTTACCGGCCACATTATAAAATATTGGATATCGGCCAAAATTCCAACATCGTGCATCCTGAAAAAAAAAGTTAATGACTAAAAGTATAACCTTGTTTGGAGTGAATGATCTATATAATGCTGCAGTTTTCTGCCGTGAAATACAAGTTTAGTTCCACAAGTTAGGAAGCCATTAGTTAAACCCTGGCCCAGCTCCCTTTACGCTGACTTCATCTCTGAGTGTGGCAGATTGTGTTATTTCTGAGGAAGGACGATTTGTACAGACTTGACGGAGTGCAGCATTTTCATCTCTCCACTTGATAGTGGGGAATTTCCCAGACCACCACAGGATCAGCGCTGGGTGCCTCTCTGCTGCGAGTGGCTGGCAGCACAGACAAAGTGGCCCTTGTCAGCTGTGATTTATGAGTTTCATTCCAGAGAAAATTAATTTAGCTTCATCAGTCCCCAGCCTGTTCTGATGGTACCATCCATATTAGCACTTCTGGGGAACATCTATCATTCTGACTTGCCTGGAGCTCTTTCCAGCAGCAACAGCCCCTTGTTCAGACGGGGCCTTTTTACCTTTAAAGTTGCACAAGTGAAATGAGAGTTTCACTGTCATGCTCAATTTGTTGACTACAGAGCTCATTTCCTCTCCAGATGACTCGTCTTTGACTTGTTCTACACCTCTGAGAACAGTTGACGGTGCAGCAGGAACAAGATTTTTAGTTTTTTTCTTGTAGAAACATGGTGACTCATACAGATCTGCTGTGAAAGCATCATGTTTAAATCTATCATGCACACAGTATAAGTGATTCATTTGTCTCAAAACAAAGGTCACAGATCAGCATTTGATTTAAAGATAAATATTTATTGACAGATTTAGCTGCACGAGAGAAATTTAAGTTGAAAGTTAGGAGGCCAACATGAAGTCAAGCTTGCTAGTAGACCCTCTTATACCTGAAATGCTTCATTCTTCGTGTCATAGATTCAACAAGGTGTTGGAAACATTCCTCAGAGGTTTTGCTCCATATTGATAGCATCACACAGTTGCTGCATCCATGATGAGAATCTCCCGTAGGATGGAGATCTGCTGACTGTGGAAGTCATTGGAGTACAGTGGGAATTCTAATTTCAACTGGTGCGCATTATTTTTACATACCCACACCTAGGTCGATCACTGCCATATCATTCTGCCACGGAATGTTATTACCATAGCAACACTCAAACCAGCTGCCAGCATAAACTAGTTCCTAGCGATCAATCCGGTCAAACGCCACAACTTGATCGTCAACCATAGGGGATTATCACGCTTCCTTGTTCCGGTTACCGGAAGTTGAAACATTTGGCACTTCCTCTTCCGGGCCATGTTAACGACAGCCGTTCCTGCTCTGTTATACTGTTTAAATCGTATAAACTCCAAACATATTTAAGTTTTCATTCCAGACTGAAGTGATACTGGATCAAAAGCTGGATAAAGCGATCGATTCGCCGCGGTGAAGGGCCGAACTTTATAATAAAACACACGTTTGTTTGTCGCCGATGGGGCACAACACCGGCACTTCACAGCATGCTAGCATTAGCCAGCTAGCGTTTACTGATGTGCTTAACATTGTGCGTCTTAAAACACACAAACATCTGAAAATCGGGTCTGTACCCCCCCGTTTCCAGTGGAACAACTGGGGACTGCCAAGAAAGGAGACGCTTTCAGATGCTTGTGTGTTTTCAGCCGCACAAAGTTAGGCACGTTATCGAGCTGGCTAATGCTAACCTGCTAACACGACTGTGCAGACTGCCGGCCACAAACAAACGTGTGTCGTTTTATTATAAAGTTCGGTCCTTCACCGCGGCGAATCGGTCGTTTTAATCCACTTCTTCCTCAGCATCACTTCAGTCTGGAATAAAAACTTGGCATTGGCGTTTATCCGATTTACAAAGTTTAACAGAGTAGTAGCTGGCGGACTATTGTTAGCAGGTTAGCATTAGCCAGCTTGATGACGTGCCTAACTTTGTGCGGCTGAAAACACACAAGCATCTGAAAACGTCTCCTTTCTTGGCAGTCCCCAGTTGTTCCACTGGAAACGGGGAGGTACAGACCCGATTTTCAGATGTTTGTGTGTTTTAAGACGCACAATGTTAAGCACGTCAGTAAACGCTAGCTGGCTAATGCTAGCATGCTGTGAAGTGCCGGTGTTGTGCCCCACCGGCGACAAACAAACGTGTGTTTTATTATAAAGTTCGGCCCTTCACCGCGGCAAATCGATTGCTTTGATCCAGTATCATTTCAGTCTAGAATGAAGACTTAAATATGTTTGGAGTTTATCCGATTTAAACAGTATAACAGAGCAGGAACGGCTGTCGTTAACATGGCCCGGAAGAGGAAGTGTCAAAATCCGGGAACTTCCGGTTAGCGTGATAATCCCCCATTGCCAAGGGAGCCTTTCTGTACATGTGCAATTAGAGCAGATAAGAATCTGATTTTTTTCTTAAAGGTACAGTATGTAAAAATTACTCACATCTAGTGGTAAAGATTGATATTGCAAGAAAAGATGTTTTCTTTCAAATGACCTCATATTCTAAGCACTGTAGTGAATGCACGGTGGCTGTTTGTGGCCAAAATTCTCCCAGACATAAAGATTTTTATCTGTGAGTGGATCCAGTGGTCTCAAGTTTAGCTTTGACTGTACTATGAGTAACTATTTTTATGGATTTTAAGGCATTACTGATCCGAAACAGTCTCTAACTCCCATTAAACAATGCTGGTACAGGAGTTTTAAAGTTCAGAGGGTTCTTACTTCTACTTTTGTCCATTCAGGGACACCGTAGTAAAATGGTGGAACAAATATGGCAGCCTCCATATGTGCACCACCCCAGCAAGCAGATATAAATGACTCATTCTAAGAAAATAAACATATAACAACTATTCTAATGCAGCGATTACACATCAATAGAAACATAGTTTTGAATTATATATCACATTTTTCTGCCACTGAACTTTTGATTTTTTACATACTGTACCTTTAACAATATGGAGGAAAGCTGGAAGGACTGTCACATTCCCGGTTGTTGGAACATCAGTGGAAAACTTTAATTGTGGTAATAAGTGAATAAGAAGATCATGGACATTTATTTCATGAAGATGCTGCTGTTTGTGACAAAAGTGGACGGTGCTGCTGCTCACATCAAGTTTAAATCAAATCAAATCAAGTTTATTTATATAGCCCTTTACAGTACCCAATCCACACAAAGTTCTTACAGCAGGGGTAACAAAGAAAGAGACAATGAAGTAAAACATAAAAATAGAAAGTTAAATAACCGGGGTTAGGGTCTGCATTCGGCCTGTTCGTCAGTATTTCCCAATAACGACCTGCATTCCAGACATTATCCCGATTATTAGACGGCTACTTGCAAAAAACAAAATTCATAATAAAATCTTCTGTTTTTACGAGGGTCAAATCACTTTCCGATGTTGTACTCTAAGAATGAAATAGTTCCCCACAGTTGGGGCATTTGTTGCTTAGCAACGTTTGTTAGTTGAGTCATGGCGGCTGGAATTTAGGCTAGCACCGGCTTTTTCTGTATGTTGAACTGGACATTTCCCCCTCTGCTGTTAGCCGTATGCGTCTTGCCACTGGTCTTCTTTTTGTCTTCTTCGTTTTGGAGAGGGTGAATCCTTAAACTCGGCCTGGACCCAGCACTCAAAATCTCCACACCAGTCAAAGATGTTCAAATTAATTGGGATGTCATCCATTTTTGGTCACAAGATGTCGCTAAGTGCTCGCTGGCTGTTTTTGTAGCCGTTAAGTGGCCGGATTACTTGCGATGCAGAGGGATATTAGGTTAACCGGAAGACCACAGGTTAAAAAAAAGAAAATAAAGATCCGTTGCCCTTGACAGCAGTTATTATATTGTTCCAGCGGTCATTATACAAAAATAATGACCACTGGAACGTTGATAAAGCCCTTCTAAACGGAGCATTCTCCAGCATTCTAAAGAGCCGTATAATAACTTTGTTAATTTATGGACTTTTGTTTGTTGATTTTGATTATGGTGTATAGATTTTTTTTTTTTTGATAAGCAAGGTGAAAATCCTGTTTTTGCTCATTTTTTTCTGAAAAATAAAAATTAAAAGAATATGTGGCTTAAATTATCCATGTTTTTTTTTTTTTAAAGTTTTTCTTTGCACAAAATTTTTCTTTTAAATCCACAATCAACATATCTGGAATCCAGGACAGAGAATGACTGCGGCCAGAACATAATGATTTAAGCTCCATTGACTTCCATTCATATTTTTTTGTTTCTAAGGTCCCATGGGGCAGAAGTAGATTGTCATGACCTTGGCTCCCCGTAGAGCTTCCAAGGAAAATGATCTTTGCTACACATAAAAATAAACTGTTGATCTTTGGAAACCTGATAAAAACATGACCCAAGTTCAAAGGTCCAGTCACAAGCTTTCAGAGATGTTAACTACATCTCATGAACTCCTGGAAGTTTAGCACGCTAACAGCTCATTATTTGGAAAATTTACACCAGGATTAAAAGAATCTGCCAAAACTTTGCAGCTCCAACAATACTGACAGTTAAACTGCAATAAGCACGAATAATCTGATCAAAGTGATTTTCCTATTTTAAACTCCTCCTCACCCTGATCCAGCATCGTTTGTCCTCCTCAGGGAGACTGTGAAGACCACGCTACCCTGCTCTGCAGCCTCCTGCTCGGCTTCGGCCTGGATGCATACGTGTGCGTGGGCACCAAAGCCAAGGGGGTGCCACATGCCTGGGTCCTGACCTGTGGTTCTGATGGGACCATCACTTTCTGGGAGACTCTCACAGCTCACAGGTCTGATTTCCCTTTTAAATTATAGAAACATCAATTAACATCCACTTTTACTCCAACCCTTTTGGATGGAGCGACTACTCAAAACACGTAAAGAAAAAGCATCTTGATTTCATTTTGAGATTAGATATTTATCAGGGTTCTTGCAGGGTCTTTAAAAATGTCTAAAATTCAGAAATTTAAATTTAAGGCCTCAAAAGGTCTTAAAACAGCCAGCTTTCATCCAAGGCCTTGAATTTGATTCAGACAAGTCTTCATTTTTTTTACTTTTATTCATTCTCAAGAAGTGTTGGCCACATATACAGTATAACGCTGAATATCCACGACCACCCAAACCCTAAATGATAATAATGATGATGATGATGATGAAAATAATAATGATGATGTGATGATGATAATAATACATTGCATTTATATGTGCCTTTCAGACCCTCAACACGTATTCATAAACAATAAGACGGAATAAAAATAATAAAAGGAAGTGAGAATCCACAGTGTAGATGTGAATTTAATTAACCAGCTCCTGTAGGGGAAACGGCATTGATGGGTGGAGGTTGAAGCCATATTTATGTATTTCTACACCCATCTAAAAAAAATTAATTTCCATTTCTTTTATTTGTTTTAAATTCATGACAAGGCTAAGCATTAAAGTTTTGTATATTTGAGCTTGGACATTTACCAGATTGCTGTCCTTTACAGTTGTGTGAAAAAGTGTTTGCCCCCTTCCTAATTTATCTTTTTTGCATGTTAGTCACACTTAAATGTTTCAGATCATCAAACAAGTTTAAATGTGAAACAAAGATAACACAAGTAAACACAAAATTCAAATTTCAAATGAAGATTTTTATTAGTAAGGGGGGAAAAAAATCCAAGCCTCAATGGCCCTGTGTGAAAATGTGATTGTCCCCGCCCCTGTTAAAACATAAATTAACTTTGGTTTATCACATCTTTGGAAAGCTGAGTTTAATTTCTCTAGCCACACCCAGGCCTGATTACTGCCCCACCTGTTCTCAATCGAGAAATCACTTAAATAGGACCTGCCTGACAAAGTGAAGTAGACCAAAAGGTCCTCAAAAGCTAGACATCATGCTGCGATCCAAAGAAATTCAGGAAAAAATGAGAAACAAAGTAATTGAGATCTATCAGTCTGGAAAAGGTTCCAAAGCCATTTCTAAAGCTTTGGGACTCCAGAGAACCACAGTGAGAACCATTATCCACAAATGGTGAAAACATGGAACAGTGGTGAACCTTCCCAGGAGGGGCCGGCCAACCAAAATGACCCCAAGAGCACAGCGACGACTCATCCAAGAGGTCACAAAAGACCCCAGAACAACATCCAAGAACTGCAGGGCTCACTTGCCTCAATTAAGGTCAGTGTTCATGACTCCCCCATCAGAAAGAGACTTGGGGGCAAAAATGGCTGCATGGCAGAGTTCCAAGACCAAAACCACTGCTGAGCAAAAAGAACATAAAGGCTCATCTCAGTTTAGCCAGAAAGCATCTTGATGATCCCCAAGACTTTTGGGAAAATACTCTGTGGACTGACGAGACAAAAGCTGAACTTTGTGGAAGGTGTAGGTCCCATTACATGTGGTGTAAAAGTAACACGGCATTTCAGAAAAGGAACATCATAGCAACAGTAAAATATGGTGGTGGTAGTGTGATGGTCTGGGGCTGTTTTGCTGCTTCAGGACCTGGAATACTTGCTGTGGTAAATGGAACCATGAATTCTGCTGTCTACCAAAAAATCCTGAAGGAGAATGTCCGGCCATCTGTTGGTGACCTCAAGCTGAAGCGCACTTGGGTTCTGCAGCAGAACAATGATCCAGAACACACCAGCAAGTCCACCTCTGAATGGCTTAAGAAAAACAAAATGAAGACTTTGGAGTGGCCTAGTCAAAGTCCCCACCTGAATCAAATTGAGATGCTGTGGCATGACCTTAAAAAGGCGGTTCATGCAGGAAAAGCCTCCAATGTGTCTGAATTACAACAATTCTGCAAAGATGAGTGGAACTAAATTCCTCCACAGCGCTGTAGAAGACTCACTGCCAGTTATCACAAACGCTTGATTGCAGTTGTTGCTGCTAAGGTGGAACAACCAGTTATTATGTTTAGGGGAAGATCACTTTTTCACACAGGGCCATGGAGGTTTGGATTTTTTCCCCCTTGAAAATAAAAATCTTCATTTAGAAACTGCTTTTTGTGTTTACTTGTGTTATCTTTCTCTTAGATTTAAATTTGTTTGTTGATCTGAAACATATAATTGTGACAAACATGCAAAAAAATAAGAAATCAGGAAGGGGGCAAACACTTTTTCACACAACTGTATGTTGCACCTGAACAGGTAAATAACATTGTGTCTGTACACGTTTCTACTACAGTTTAGTACAAGTTCCTGTAATCAGTGTCAAGAACATGCTGTCTCAATCCTCTGAAATTAGACTAATCAGATCTGCACAGCGTTCAGTAACTTTTATCTAAATAAGGGCAAATGCAGCGAGATCCTGCATCCCTGAAGTCTTCTCCTTGGTGACAGAGTCCGAAATTGACACTCGCCAGGTGCCAAATGCAAGTAAATTTTCTGCTTGGCGAGTAAATCTTAGAGGGCTATCCGCCACATGGCGAGTAAATATTTGCTCCAAATATTTCATGTTTTTAAATCTTCATATTGTGGATTTCTTCTTTATGCTGCTCTGGTGTCTGCAAGTATGAAAGTGGCACATGTACGCACTGACACACTAACAACTTCCGTTTACTAACAACTAGCGTTTAGCTCAGACTGATTAAAGTAGCGCGAATATCTGGCGACTTTTTCAGCTGATCTAGGCAGCAAATTCATGTCCCAATCCACTTCCTTTATACTGGATTGTCCCTGTTTGTTAAGAGACCTCTAACAGTCACTGTTGCACTGAGTAGCCCACAGCCTAAAACAGATGAGTGCAAACTTATCACTTTATTATCAAGTTTGATTCATTATTATTATTATTATCATCATCATCAACGTCACTTTGAATTATCCTTCAAGCACTAAGTAGAGAGCAAAGAGTCGCGATAGGAGGTTTAAGTGAATAAATTCAGAAATGACCAATTCATTAAACATAAATATTTTTTTCTTTTTCCTGTTCTAATTTTGCTGTAAGTTCCTATTAGTTTGGGTTTAATGTAATACCGTAATATAGAAATAACGTGCCTGAAGATATATGAGTGTGAAATAGTTTCATATTTTGGCCAGTACAAAAAATATACTTGGCCGGTGGATTTTTTTCATCTAGCCGCCAACTTGGCCGGTGAGTCAAAAAGTTAATTTCGGACACTGTTTAGTAAACTTGTCTGGCTGAGATGCTGCTTTCATGGTCAAGAAAACATCTCTTCTCTCAAACACCCATCTTTACCACTTGATGTCAGTAATTCTTACACACTGTACCTTTAAGACAAGTTCCTATATCTCACTAAAATGTTTCTCTTTTGGTAATTTTGTTTTATTTTAAGTGTAATAAGATATTTTTACTAGAAATTAGAAAAATATACTTTGTAAGATTTGAGTTTTTGCTGTGTAACGAGTTGAAATCTTCAAAAATCCTGTTATCCCAGGAACGCATCTAAATGATATATATTTTAAAGTTTGGAGCTACCACAGGCCTTTTGTTTTTGCCAGGATATCTAGAATCTAGTTCAGGTTTCAGTCACAGAACAACTGATTCCCCACCATTAAGTTTCTGTATAAATCAGCTGAGGTGCGACGTCTTCAATCACTAAATGGAATAAATGTTTTTTTAAAACATTAGAAAAACTTTTTTGTCTATTTACTTTACAGAGTTTTGGATTACAACATGTTTTATATGTTAAAACGAGTTTGTTTTTATTCATAATTTTCTGTACATGTGATCAGATATCTGCACAGAGCCATTGATCCAGACGCCCCTCCCCTGGCCCCTCAGCCCAAACCCTCCTCCCCTTACCGCACCGTGGGCTGCGTCTTCAACCACCAGACCTTCCTGGCCAACTGCCAGCCCTCCGATGCCGTGGAGCTCTGCGTCTTTGACTTCCAGGTTGGAGTATAACGCCCCCCTCCCCCAGTTTCCCACCGCGATCCCTGCACGGCTTGGGCTCACTCTAATTAAATTAGTTTCACTTATCTTTCATGGTCCATTATTCCATTTATTAAGCCATTTTAGTGTTGAAAGAAATTCAATTTCATTGCTTATGTTTATTTTTGTGGGGAAGGATTGAATTAAGACGTCATGGCTTTGGTGAAAATAGTGCAGAGAGGGTTTTAGGGGGAGTGTAACGCCACTCAGTCAGAATTTATAGATGTACCATAAGCACTTCAGCTATATATAGAGGGTACAATGTGCTCTAAATGCCTCGTACGCAGGCAATCAATTGTTGTGAAAGAACAGACACACACGTATAGCTTTAGTGTTTAATGAGGACATCTATGAGGATGCACTTGCAGAGCAGCACAAGTGTGTGTCTGACGCTGCTGATGAACTCAAAACCCATGAAGTGAGCCAGAGGAGCTAATGCTAGCTGCGCTTGCGCTACAGTCAAATGGAAATTTGCCTTGTGTTTGTTGCTTGATTGGACGTAACCATGCATAACCGCAACAAGGTTGTGTTTTGACTTGTGCATGCTCTTCTCTAAGGTGATCCAGGATGAGCAGTTGTGCAGGTCATGCAGCCTATAATTTACAGATTGCCTCTAAATGACCCATATTTAGGTTGCGGTTCTGTGTGGCGCGTAAAACAACTTCAGATTCAAGACTTCACTTCCAGAAGTTGAAGCAAGCAGATCATTTAAAGAGTCGTTATGAAGAGGGAATAACTCTGACATACAGAGACTCCTTTATTATACGCTATGTTCCAAATGGTTCTGCATACAGAATTTCTGTTAATGAAACATTTGGGTGTTAATTTTTCAGTCTTTGAGTTATTTTGAGCTGTTTCTCCAGTCTGTTTAGAAACAATCTCAGAGAGGTTTTATAATCAGAGTAGCTTCATTAAAAGGAAACTACGTCTGGAAGTTGTCTCACATTATTAAGGCAGTCCCAGTTCCCATGCAATGGCGTGGGGGGGGGATCTTCCTGCAAATGGAAAGAGTAAAAACAGTCAAATTCTTTGTAAAATAAATGGAAGCTTTGTACATTTAATTGAAACTTAAGGGAGCATTGATACTGATAATGTTTGGTCCTTTTTAAGCAAACCCCGATCCGGTTCCAGGATGGTTCGGTTTGTTTGGAGCAGTGTGAACGTGCATTAAAACTGGTGCAGACCAAAGAAGGAAACTCTGATCTGCTTTCTTTGTTAGCAAACAGACCGTTGTTTTCAAGTCCAGGATTAGAGGTTTCAAGGTGATGTCTAAGAAGGATTTGTTTTTAATATGGAGCTGGAAAATGTTCTATTTATTTTTAGAAAAATGATCTCTCTTACGTGCAGAAAAAAATCTGAAAGGTGAAGTTTTCAGTTCTTTAAAACGTATTTCATGCGTAGAAACTGCTATTAATCAATTGATAATTTAATCATTTGGAATTTTTATTATTAAAATTCAGATTTTTATTAGGGGTGGGACTTCAACGTGTTAATTTCGATTGATTCATCATGACAAAATTAACGCTTTAAATTAATCAATGCATTTAATCGCAGTTTGCTTTATAAGCAAAGCAGAACCGTTGTTAGGAACAATTTTCTGGTACGACCAATTATGCTGACGGACGTGGCAAAACTCCATGACTTTGTTGCTATATTTATCAGTTTTTCAGACCCCTCTTACAACTTTTTTTTTTTTTTTATAAAGCACCATCTGTAGGGGGTAGCTGGTGTCTGAAGGGAAAGTGGTTTGGAGGCAGTTTGGGGTCTCCCCTGTGAAGCAGCAGCGTTCTTTCCTCAATTGCAATATCTCCACGAGAAAAGCTTAAAACTGGGATTTTGTACACAGAAGCTAAATGTGTGCAAAATATGTTAAATGAAACATATTTTGCAAAAGGCATGAAGTTTTGGTGGGTAACTGGCATTCCAGACATATAACAGTTTCATCATGCTTGGCTGGTGTTGATCAGGTAGGTCTTTTAGGTGCGTCTGTTATTTGAATTTTTGTAATGCGATTAATCAAGATAAATTAATTACAAAGCCTCTAATTAATTTGATCAATTTTTTTTTATTAAGTCCCACCCCTAATTATTGTTTAACCTTATATTAGTTTTGGTGATTCAAAAGTTGGTTCAATGTCATTACTATTGATTATTAAAGAGAAATAAAAAAAATCATATATGCAGAATAATTTGTAGCAGTGTAAATATAACATAAGCTACAATATGAAAACAATGATTAATGCTTCATAACAGCCATGGAGACATACAGAAGAGGACTAGGGCCACTGAAGGGGGGGGGGGGGGGGGGGGGGGGCAAAGTTCTAAGAAAAAAAGTCAAAATTCAGACTTTAATCTCAGAATTTTGACTTTTTCCAGAACATTTAAAAAAAATGTGGTTAGAGGTGAAAGTTTTTTTAAGAAAATTGGGGGGAAAAGTCAGATTTTTTCTTTTCTTTTAATGTTCTGAGAAAATTCAGAATTCTGAGATTAAACTTAGAATTCTGACTTTTTTTTCTCAGAATTCTGATTTTTTTTTTCAGAAATTGGGGGAAAAAAACTGCTTATTTTTTATTTTATTTTATTCAGATTTGCACAGAATTCTGACTTTTTTCTTTTGCAGATTTCTGACTTTTTTTTAATCATAAATTGAAACAAAAAAGAAAAAAAAACCTGCTGAAATTTTAGTTTTTAATGTTAGTCAGAATTCTGACTTTTTTGTTTCTTCAGTGGCCCTAATCTTCTTCCTTACAGACATAAACAGGGGTGTTTTAGATCAGAGGGCAAAGGTAAGCTGCAGCAGAGAGCTGCTGGATGATCAGTCCTCAGCAAGACGCAGCTTGTTGGCTGTAAATTTGAGTCTCATGCAGCTGAACTTTCTATCTTACATTGCTTTGAAGTAAAGTCCATCCTTTTCCTTCAGAATCCATCACGCTGGAAAGCCATGAGCGAGGAGGCTCTGAGGTCTGTGTGTGCACCAGGCGCCACCACCTCACTGCCCCCCCTGCCTCCTCTCTGTGCCCCATCTCTGGATCCCGCTGCAGCCAGCGACCAGCTGGAGCTGGAGATGCGCTACCTGGTCTCTGAGTACAGGAAGGTAAAAAGAAGAAACTGCTGGACTGGATGTAGATGTCTGACGGTTTGGAGTTTTGGATGATGTTTCATCACCTCATTTTCTAGTGAAAAAGATACATATCTGTCCACCGATACTTGTGTACTTTACAGTAAAGAACTGTGAATATCGCTTATATTCAGTGCTCGTGAGTAAATCCTGACGTACATAAAGCTTTGTGGGGGTTTTCCCGCAGGACTTGGATCTGGCAACAGTGTGGGACGACCACCTGTCCTACCTGCTGTCCTCGGCCTTGTTGGCCTATGAAATGGAGCGCTGTACTGGCGTCTCATGCGGCAACGAGGAGTTCCAGGATGCAGTGAGGAGGGCTGTGCCGGACGGACACACCTTCAAAGGCTTCCCCATACACTTCCTGCACCGCAATGCTCGTAGAGCCTTCGCCACCTGCCTCAGGTAAGATGCCAGGGGCAGACAGGTATGCAGTGGATAGAAAAACTGGGGATCCACCGATACAGATTTTTTTAGAGCCGATGCCGATATCTCATCAGCTTCAGCCGATACAACCTGACGATATTTGGGGACGAAATTGCATTTGACCCTAAAACTAGTATAATGACACAATGAAAACTAACTCTGATTGTATAATTGGTTTTAGGGTGCCTACACTTATGCACCAACTACTTGAAGGTTTTAATCAAAGTTGTGCGTAATGTTTTCAATTTTTGGAAGGTTGTGTGTGCTTACTGTAGCGATCCAAGCCTGAGAAGTCATTTCTGTTTTCCGTGTTTACGAGCATAACAATGCAGACATGCACGCGGTCCTGTTTGCTTCATTCTGGGTCAGCTCTAGCGCTGTTTCTCATGCATGAAACATGTCACCAGTCTACAACACGTTTAGATGTGGACAACAGCAAACTCTCCCAAAAACAAATATTTACACTGTTGGTTTTCCTCCCTTCTTCGCCTGCGAAGTTTTCTGGCTGGAATTGAATCCCCATTAGTCAGCAAATGAGGTTTGCACAGGAAATAAAATCACAACACATTCACTGTATTATCCAAAGCCTGTGTGAAGATGACTCGCATCAAACCCTGTTTCCTGTTTTATGGAACTGTTGGAAATGAAAAACTCTCACAAGGACACATCCACAACTTCAGATAAGCAGCTGACTGCTGCTATTTCAGTAGAACCTGCGCACACATTCGCTCTTCACGACAATGAGACCATGAAGCAGGTGCGGGGTCTTTAATCAGCCATTATAGAGGGCAAAGATGCGCTTCACACCAGAACTGGAGCACAGAGTTGGAAGCAGTTCAAGTACAGAGCAGCAACGCCTTCTGAAGATGAAACGGTGTGGTGGCTCTGAGCAGGCCGCCCTGATTTACACACCCATCAGCACACGAGCTTGTTCGACTGTTGATGTTACTGCTTACTTATCAAAGGAATCACAAACGTTTGGACTTCTGCATTTCCAGCATCGAAGAAGTGGAATACTTGGCCTTCGAGTAAGGATAGACCGATACATCGGCTAGCCGATATTTTAGGCTAATATTTGCATATTGGCCAATATTGAAAAAAAAAAAATCTTTATTGGAAGCAATTTCAGAGATGGCAACATAGAAGTGCGGTGTAACAGGCAAATCTTCCATTCTATTATTTTTAATATTTGCATTTTTTTGCTGGCATTGGCATCGGCTCATGCGTTGGGTTTGTTGGCCGATACCTCCCCCTCAGTATAATTCACAGACGGGCATCTATACAATATATGTATTTTGTATATATATGTATATACACTCACTGGCCAATTTATTAGGTACACCTTGCTAGCACTGGGTTGGACGCATTTTGCCTTCAGAACTGCTTTAATCCTTCATGGCATAGATTCAACAAGGTACTGGAAACATTCCTCAGAGATTTTGCTCCATATTGACATGACATCATCACACAGTTCCTGCAGATTTGTCGGCTGCACATCCATGATGAAAACCTCCCGTTCCACTAGCCTGGTACACCAGCCTGACTAACGCCATGTATGAGATACACGGTAAGTCAGTCTGGATTCCCTCCATTGGAGAATGATTCCACTCCGGTAAAAAATTGACCGGACCAATCACAGCGCAGCAGTAGAATTATTAACAGATGAACGTAAAACTCCGACGTACCGCCGCTGTTTCTGCTCTGTTTTGGTGCGTAACTAACAGCTTCCGGGTCATAGTCACATGACGTGCGACACAAACGCTTTCTCATAATAGTAGTTCAGCAATAAACAATGCTGACATGTAACAGAGTATTTATGATAATAAAACCAAACATTTTATGTTAATATACACAAGAAAATTACATTAAATAGAGAGGGAAAAACAACGTGTAAACGCTGACTTCCGGCATCACCATAGCAACGCCTCTGATCACCTCTGATTGGTTCTCTCCGGTTCACTTTCCTCCTGTTAGTCCCGCCTCTCGTCTCTCATTGGAAATCAGCCTCCAACGGAGGGAATCCAGACTGACCTGCCGTGTATCTCATACATGGCGTTAGTCAGGCTGGTGGACCAGGCTACCGTTCCACCACATCCCAAAGCTGCTACATCAGATTGAGATCTGGTGACTGTGGAGGACATTTGAGTACAATGAACTCATTGTGATGTTCAAGGAGCCAGTCTGAGGTGATTCCCGCTTTATGACATGGCACGTTATCCTGCTGAAAAATTAACATCAGAAGTTAACATCAGAGGATGCTGCACTGTGGTCATAAAGGGATGGACATGGTCAGCAACAATACTCAGGTAGGCTGTGGTGGTTAAACGGCCACGTTGGTACTAAGGGGCCCAAAGTGGGCCAAGAAAATCTCTTCCACACCATTACACCACCACCACCAAGCTGAACCGTTGATACAAGGCAGGATGGATCCATGCTTTCATGTTGACACCAAATTCTGAGTCTACCATTCCAATTTCGTAACACAAATGGAGACACATCAGACAAGGCAACATTTCTCCATCTTCTATTGTCCAATGTTGGTGAGTCTGTGTGAATTGTAGCCTCAGTTTCCTGTTCTTAGCTGACAGGAGTGGAACCGGTGTGGTCTTCTGCTGCTGTAGCCCATCTGCTTCCAAGCTGGATGTTTTGTGCATTCAGAGATGCTCTTCTGCATACTTCGGTTGGAACAAGTGGTAATTTGAATTACTGTTGCCTTTCTATCAGCTGGAACCAGTCTGGCCATTCTCCTCTGACCTCTGGCATCAACAAGGCATTTGTGCCCACAGAACTGCTGCTCACTGGATATTTCCTCTTTTTGGGACCATTCTCTGTAAACCCTAGAGATGGTTGTGCAGGAAAATCCCAGTAGATCAGCAGTTTCTGAAATACTCAGACCAACAACCATGCCACGTTCAAAGTCACTTAAATCACCTTTCTTCCTCATTCTGATGCTGGTTTGAACTGCAGCAGATCGTCTTCACCATGTCTACATGCCTAAATGCATTGAGTTGCTGCCATGATTAGAAATTTGCGTTAACGAGCAGTTGGACAGGTGTACCTAATAAAGTGGCCTCTGTGAGTGTGTGTTTGTGTGTATATACACATATATGTGTGTATATATCCAACATAGTGTGTATCCAATATAGCATGTGTAATATATACATATATTACATTATGTTTTTTATATTATTACAGGTGTACTGTTTCTTTTTATATATCAATTGCGTTTAATATTTATTTTTAATATTTGTTTACAAGTGCACTGTTTCTCTTTTATATATTTATTTGAAGTGCTTTGTTTCCTTTTTTTTAATCTTGAAGAGTTTTCAAAATTAGTTTTCATTGTGCCCTTCATTTAATAAATTTTAGGGCCAAATGGAGTTTTGGCTCCAAATTTCGGCAGGTTGTATCGGCCATCAGCTGATGCTGATGAGAAAATATCGGTATTGGCCTAAAAAAATCCATCCGTCAATCCCTATTACAGTAGCGTGTGAAAGTTTAGATACCCTCCTAATAAAGATGTGAAAAAAATCAGCTGTCAGCGGAAATACGTTAAAATTGAAAAAAAGTAATAAGTTTTAACGAACTTATGATTTGGAGTTATGGTTCAACAGATATATAAAGAAAACAAACATAATGATGAAATCAAACAAAATATCGATATCAGCCCCCAAAAACATCTGTATCGGTCAATCTTTAAAAAAGACCGAAACACTGAGCCAAACACACAGTTTTATATAACTTTTCCAGCAGTTTTCTACTTTTTCATTCTTTGTGTTGTTTTTCTTGCAGGTCTCCATTCTGTGAGGAGATCGTGTGTTGCCGTGGTGACCATGTAAGACTGGCCGTCCGTGTTCAGGTGTTTGTATATCCTGAGAATGCCTGCGCCGTGTGGCTCATGTTTGCCTGTAAATACAGATCTGTACTCTGACCAGCGGACAGGTGATACCCAAAACTATTACGATGTGTTGCACTATGACTACAGATGATATTTTATATCTTTGGAGGGACGCGACAGGGACTTTATCTCCATTTAAAAAAACAGATTTGCAATAATACTGAACTATAAAACTAAAATGATGCATTTTTTAAAGGTGGCGACTGTGGCACTTATGAGTAGTTGTTTTCTTAGAAGCTAAGAGACTCAAGTGACATACAGTTTCCTAGAAAATGTCCTAAAAAAGCATATAAGAAGCATCTAAAACATCCCATAACGCCTCAGTAAACTCCATAAAAAGTTGTCTGAACGTGTTTCCTGATCAGTGATCGTGCTGCAACATGATCCCTGGTTCTTGTAACACGCTGAGTAGGTCTTAACTCGGTTTCCTGTCCGAATGCCTCCCTGCTTCTCCAAACAGAGAGCAATCGGACCACTGTGGCGAAGAGCTCAACTACTCATAAGTACTTCTTAAAAAAGACAAATAGAGAGAAACACGGAGCCGTTAAGTACAGTTACAGTAAAAGTTTGTTCCTCCACGTTCATACTCAGGCCTTCATGTAGTAAATCAGTAGAATCTTAACTTGTACAGTCTTTTACACTATTTATTTTTGCAAATAAAGTGAATTTTTCCACCTCTGCCCTTTTTAAGAATCTTTATTTAAGACGTCATTTTCTTGTAGTTTATGCTTTTCTTTTCTTTTTTTTCACCCCTTTGATTAAAAATTTCAAAAGAAGCTTTTAGTTTCATGCAAGACTTGTTCTTGATTGCATTAAAATAATTAAAAAAATCCTTTTTTTGTTATAAAAGACGATTTTTTTTATCGTAGAGCTGATTTGACTCAATTTCTGTATCAGTTTGTTGTCAAATTCTCACAGTGACAAGAGAAACCATTTTTACAGAGAGCCATGAAAGCCATTACTTCAGTTTAGGGTACAGTGGTCACAGTTACTACATGTACTACTCTAGGGTTTGTTGCGGTCACTTCTAATCAGTGTACAAATTGTGTTGAGCAGAAAATCAATTGAATTCTGTTTAGATTTTATGGTAAATCTTAATGATGACAGTAACTGCTTCTGTAAAATGCTGAAACAGTGACGATCAGTCAATCATTCGTATTTTCTAGGGATGCACGATATAATCGGCCATGTATCAGTATCGGCCTATGTCGGCCTTAAAACTGAGTATCGAACATTTGCCACCCCACTGATATTTAACTGATCAGGCCGCTGTTTCTAAAGTCAAAAACCAAAATCAACTTCTTCAAAAATTAATTTTTTTTACAGACTTTTAAAACTTCTAAAGACAGTTTTTTTAGGATGTTCTTTGTGAACACTTTATATACGGTCATTTGTGTAAATAACGGAATATCCCCTGTTTTGGGGTATTGTTTTTTTCACTTCTCAGGGAAAAGAAAATCCAGGTGGTTCTAGGATATAATTAGTTGTATAATTAGCATAATTAGTTTTGTTTGAACAACCGGCATTAAGTTTGACTTATACATTAGAGATGCACAATATTGGAATTTTGTCCGATATCCGATATGCCTATATTTTAAAACGTGGCCGATAACCGATATCGATACCAATGTTAAAGCTGGAAAAAAAATGAGCAGTCATTGCAAATAGCAGTTTTGTTATCTGACACTTTGAAAAATAGGGGTGGGGAAAAATGTAGATACACTGAAATATAGCGATATTTTCATATGCCGATATGAAATCGTTATTTAAAACCATGGTATCTATCCATTTCACTTACAAAATCTCGCGAGATTTCATTGTTCTGTTACAAAATCTCAAGATATTTAGTGAAGTCCCGCGAGATTTTATAACAGAACGAACGATGAAATATTGTGAGATTTCAGTAGTAAAATAGATCGATACCACGTTTTTGAATGTCAATATGATATCAGCATATGAAAATATTGCGAAATTTTTGTGAATTCTCGTGAAATTTCATAACAGATTGATGAAATATCACGAGATATCATGAGTAAGATAGATCGATACCGCGTTTTTAAATGTCAATATATCAGCATATAAAAATATTGTGATATTTCAGTATATCAATATCTTTTTCCACCCCTAGTCTTTAGAAGTTTTAAAGTCTGTAAAAAAGAAATGTTTGAAAAGAAGAAAAGTTTTTTTTAAAGACTTTAGAAACAGTGGGCTGATCAGTTAAATATCCGTTAAAATTGGTGGGGTGGCCGATGTCCGATACTCACTTTTACGGTCAATATTGGCTGATACCGATAGGGGGCCAATTATATCATGCATCCCTATGATACATAAACACAAGTTGAGGTATTTTTCTAACTATGCACAAGGAATGAATATTATAGAATTTATTTTTCAGCTTTAATATCTGTATCAACATCAGTTATCAGTCACATTTTAAAATATCGGCATATCAGATATCGACCAAAATTCCCAAATCGTGCATCCCTATTATTTTCCTCTCTGTGTGATAATCAGTTTGGTTTAATTTAAATCAGTTTATCAAACAGGGGTTAGCTTATATGCTTATAACTCTCACATCTATACACTAATTACACTTCATAACACAAATATCTAATCAGCCAATCACATGGCAGCCACTCAACACATTTACCGTATTTTCTGGACTATAAGTTGCACTTTTTTTCATAGTTTGGCTGCTGCTGCGACTTATAGTCCAGTGCGACTTGTATATCAAAATATATAATTTTACATATTTCTAAGTGTTAATTCATATTGACTGATGAGCCAAGGAGTAAACATCACCGTCTAATGTTACATGAGGACGCTCTGAGCTTGTGACATCTACAGTCGTCCTCAAAATTATTCATACCCTCCCTTTTAAAAAAAAGGACCTAATTCACAATAGTAATTCAAACAGCAAGAAACTAATAATAAATAAAGATTTTCAAAATGATAATTTAGTGAAATACAATATTAGACACAGTAGAGCATCTTTTCCATGAACAGTGGACTAAAATACCTGTCAACAGGTGTAGAAGTATTTTTGAACATTACAGAAACACCTGATTGCAGTGATTGTCTCAAAGTGTTACTAAAACAAAGCTAAAACAAAGTTTCAGCTTCAGAGCCCCATCATACTTGTTACTTGTTTTATTTTTTGGGTTTGTTTTTAATATTTCTTTTTAACCACAATTCAAAATCAATGTCATGAGTTTTAAATAATTTTGATTTATTATTACTTTTGTCAATGAGGATGACTGAATATTATGAGGACAAAGATCTCAACAGCTTTGTCTCAGTGAGAGGAGTTTATTTTTAACATCTGGCTGTACTCCTGTGATTGGGAATTTTTAGCGGTAAATAGGATATGAAAAATCTGAAAATTGCCCTGTTTTAAATTAATAAATGCAAATTATAGTCCAGTGCGACTTGTGTCATGAAGAGAAAAAACATTTTTTTGACTCATGCGAATTACATTTCGGAGCAACTTATAGTCCAGAAAATACGGTAATAATGTAGATATGATCAAGACGACTCTGTAGATCAAATTGAGCATCAGAATGAGGAAGAAAGGGGATTAAAGTAAGTGAATGTGGCAGGGTTGTTGGTCTGAGTGTTTACTGGGATTTTCCCACCAACCATCTCTAGGGTTTCCAGAGAAAAGTCTGAAGAGGAGAAAACATCCAGTGAGCAGCAGTTGTGTGGACCAGATTACATTTTCACCCGTATATTTGACACCATCATGATTAAGTACAAACCTTGTTCTTGGAAGTTGCTAGATCCTGCTCATATATAAAAACCCAACCTTTCTTTCTCTCTTTTCTTTTTCTTTAATCCACCTTTCCCCATTTTGCCTCCTTTTTATACATCGCTTCTATCTGCATTTCCATCGTAAATGTTTTCCACTGTAAATACACATTTCACTGTAAATATTGTCACAATTTGCAATAAGAAAAAACTGGATATGCAGCAACTGTGTGTTGCTGTCATGTCAATATGTAGAAAACCTCTGAGGAATGTTTCCAACACCTTGTTAAATCTATGAAACCAACAATTAAAGCAGTTCTGATGGGAAAAAGGGGTCCAGTGGCCCAAAATATTTTTATTTATGGCTCTTTATGCTATAAAAAAAAAGGCTTTTTCCAACATCTGTGTATGTGTTTGTAAAATATCTTGGAAAGAATTAAACTGTATACTTATTACTATAATATCTTGTAATACAGACATCCAGCAGTAGATGGCAGTGTAGGACTGTGGCTGATGATGGCTGACTGGACTCAGCATCTGTGTTCGGTCCATTAGACTTATGGTTTATCTCTACTCTGCCCCTCAGCTTGAACCAAGGTTTAATTAATTTCCCTGATCCTGTCCAAAGAATGAAGTAAATTTGGAAATACTGATGTAATAGAAAGCTAAAGGATAATATTTAACACCATGCATGGTAGAAAATTTTATAAGATCTAAAACTTTTGATGCAAAATCTCCATAAAACATTCTTCTGTGTTTTTCAATTGCACAGAGTTAAAAGACAGCGTTTCGAACAATAATCAGTTTGCAGAAGTGGATGCAGGCGATTTTTCCCCGATTAAATCTCAGTATTTATTCTCCCTTTCATAGCTGTCTCATGAGGAGGAAATGTTGACACATCAGCCCAAATTTTGACAAAAGCCTGTGAAGATGGCGAGTTAATTAATTTTTCCTGGAGCTAATTTGCAATTCCATGGTTACAATTGGCAAAAGGAGCAAAAATAAGTTATTCCTCCAGTTTTTTTTTAAATTTTTAATTAATGTCAGACACACAAATAACACTCCAGTCATTACTGTAAACGGCAGGATGAATCTACAGGAAAGGAAGAGACAACGCCGGTGCATTTTCAGTTTTTAATTAAACCTTTAAAATGAATAAAAAGGTCCTGAAGAGAAGCTGGGATGTTCTGACAGCGACATCATCCCTCACACCTCGTTTCTAGATGCTCCTGCTAACAAGCAAAGTTTCCCTTCAGGTGAGACGTTCTGGAAAACGTCTCACCTGTGTGTTCATGCCACAGCAAGTCTTTAATCTTTCATTTCAATTGTAAGAAAAAAAAAAACAACCTTTGGTCACAGAAAATTATATTTTAAACATCAATTTCACAGCCTAAATGACGTTGATGACTCTAATAAAGTCATTTGTCATGGTGATTACATGAGTGAGGTCAGAACTGCTGTAACTTGCAGGTGGAAGTTGTGTACCAGCTCAGGAGGAATTGACGTGTGTGTGTTTTTCACACTTCTCACTACAATCAACTTCCTCTTCAGAGGAGGCGAAAGCTGATAATGAGAGTTTTTCCTTCCACGGATCACAAGTATTGTCAATAAGTGCATCATCACGTGCTGCGATGGTGTTGATTGGAAGAAGTATGTCGAGGCTCGGAGCCATTTTAAGCTCACCGCTGTTATTACAGCTGGCAGCCCCTAATTTTTAGCTCATTTGATGGTTTTTATGATATACAGTCCTCAAAATTATTCATTCCCTCCAATTAAAGAAAAGGTGAAATTCACAATACAGGAGTAATTGAAGTAACAAGAATCTAATAATAAATAAAAATTTACAAAATTATAATTTAGTGAAATAAAACATTGCTTTTGAATTGTGGTTGAAAATGATAATTACAAAAAAAAAAAAAAAAACTGTCGCAGACACATTAGAGCACCTTTCCCATGAACGATGGACCGACATACCTGTCAGCAGGTGCAGACGTCTTTTTGAGCATCAGAGGAAACAGCTGATTGCAGTGATTGTCTCAAAATGCTTCTTTGTTTTATCTTTTGTGTGTTTGTTTTTAATATTTCTTTAAAACACAATTCAAAATCAATGTTCTGATTTTCATAGCATTTTTATTAGGGATGCATGATATCATCGGCCTATATCAGCCTTAAAACTGAGCATCGGACATCGGCCGCCCACCGATATTTAACCGATCAGGCCGCTGTTTCTAAAGTCTAAAAAAACAAAAACTTCTTCAAAAACCTCTTTTTTACAGACTTTAAAACTTCTAAAAGTTTCTTTTAGGATGTTCTGTGTGAACAGAGTTTATATACGGTATTTTGTGTAAATAACCAAATATCCTCTGTTTTCTGGGTATTGTGGTTCTAGGATATAACGCACATAACATATCACTTCTGTCTGAACAGCCTTCACTAACTTTGACTTGTTCTACATAACACAAGTTGAGGTATTTGTCTAATTATGCACAAGGAATGAATATAACATTATTTATTTTTCAGCTTTAATATTGGTATCCATATCGGTTATCGGCCACATGAGTTTTAAAACATCAGATATCGGCCAAAATTCTATAATCGTTCATCCCTAATTTATTACATCATTACTTTTATTGTTTTCAACATGTTGACAGAAGATTTTTTTTTCTTCTCTAATTAGAGGGTTTGAATAATTTTGAGGACGACTTAAAAACCAGGAAAGAACTGGCTTTGGTCAAAGGCAACCCAAAAATATGCATTTACTGGTTTATCTGTTAGCCTTAAGGCGGTATGGCAATATACTCAGTCCTCTTTTGGCTGGATCTGATGAAGATGATCGACTGTATTTAGATGGAAAACATGAAAATGTGTTGCACATTATGGGACAAATAAAAATAAATAGAGAAAATTCTGAATTAGTGAAAAATAATTCTGGATGTTGGACATTTATATGTGAAATCGCTGTGTTGTTGAGGAATTTCACTAAATACCAAAAACACTGATATGCAAACAAGTTTGATAAGGGCCTTTTTGTGTTTCTGCTTCTTCTACTTTTCTTTTTCCTGTTTTATGAACATGCCAAAAACTTAATAAACTCACATCTTCAGCAGCTTGTTTTCTTTGTGAGAGAAAGTAAATGTAAAGCAGCAAACTCTGTGAATGAACCAAAGCAAAATGTCTTATGCTGCTTCAAATCTCCATTAATACAATATAATAATAATGTCATTTTTGTTTTTGACCAGAGAAATCAAAGTTAAAAAGATATTTAAATGAAATTTCCTGATACTTAAAAATGAGTTTCACCATGAATCCATGATCCAGGTCAGCAGGAGGAAAAAAGGTTCTGGGTATCAGAGGAAATAATGAATTACAATCTTTATTGTCATAAAAACTAAAAATGTAAAGATTGTCCCATTTTTCTGTGTGCAAAGATAAAAAAAAAAGAATAAAGTTACAAATAAACAGTTGAGCAAATCTGTATATTTGTATTTTATGCTTATAGATTAGAAATCTACATTTATCATGTTTAAGGAAATATGTTGCACGTCTCCCAAGTTTTAACTTGGCTTTGGTTTATTTATGATTATATTGTTTAATTTTCAGTTTTTTTAAATAAATATATTTGCATAGAAATAAAAACCAATCTAAGACACTTTACCTGCTGTTTTTAATCATAATGAGGGGTTTATAGCAATGACAATATAATACATGTAAACAGTGAATGGATTGACCGATACATCGGCCAGCCGATATTTGCATTTTTTCTTTTTGCTGGTATCGGCGTCAGCCAATAGGTCGGGTGTGTTGGCTGATACCCGCTCTTGTCATAATTTACAGACAGGTATCTATACAGGTAGCAGTTTCATATATATATATATATATATATATATATATATAACATGTTTAATGTTTCTATTTTATATTTGGTTAAAAGTGCATCGTTTCTCTTTTAGTATATTTATTTGAAGTGCTTTTTTGTCGTAAAAGAGTTTATAAATGTAATTTTCATTGTTTCCTTCACTATGTTACTTTTGGGGTCAAATGCGGTATCGGACCCAAATTTTGTCAGGCTGTATCAGCCGTCAGCTGAGGCTGATGAGAAAAATATCGGTATTAGCAGTAAAAAGAAAATCTTTATCGGTTGATCCCTAATACAGTGGAGTGTGAAACTGTAGATACCGTCTTATTAAAGATGGAAAAAAAAAATCATCTGTCAGTGAAAAAAGTTGAAATTGACAAAAGTAATAATACATTAAAATTTTGACAAAAAAATGATATTGATTTTGAATTGTGGTTCAACAGAAATATAAAAAAGAAATAAAAATAAAACAAGTAAATGAGCAAAATTGGTCTCTGAAGCTGAAATTTTGTTGAGCAACACTTTGAGACAATCACTGCCATCAGGTTTTTTAAACCACAATTCAAAATCAATATTTTCTTTTTGCTAAATTATAATTTAGTAAATTTTTATTTATTATTACGTCTTTCTGTTTCTTGTTATTTTAATTACTGTTGTAAAATCAGCCTTTTCTTTAATGCGAAGGTATGCAAACTTTTGCACCCCACCCTATGTGACCCATCATTGCCAACGGTGTCTAAACCTGCAAATCATCTGAAGAAAAGTCCATCTCTCCTCACGGATCACAGGTGTATCTGAGCTGCAGCTTTTTCCTTTTTCACAGCAACAAAAAACAAGATCCAGCCTCTCATTATGTGGTTGTCACTACATGAACCTAATTCAGCGTACGGGCCTTGGGCTCTGTTCAAGTTTGTCACATAAATGAGAAGACTAATGGCGCATTTCCTTATCGGTGGTGTTTTTCAGTTGTGGCTATATATCTACTGGCAGACACTGATGTATCAACTAATTACTGCGTTTTAGCCATTAAAAAAAAAACAGCTTTAGCTTTTAGCTTTGCAGCGATTCTATGCTCCATTTTTCATCTTTGACATGAAGTCAAATAAAACCAAATTTTTGAAATGACTTTCTTTTTCTCTTTTTCACCCATGCAAACATAAATGACTTGAAAATATCTCTTCAATTATTATTTCTAATGCCATCCTGCCATCTTTCACCCCGTTTCTGTTTCTCTTATTTCTATTAAACCTTTGCAAGGTACATATTCCTGCAGGAGGAGAGGAGAAGTGGGCATTTGGAGAGAAATGCGCTGCATGGCCTGGAGCCTAACGAGTAATAAAGTCATTAATTCAGCTGATTAAGTTGGCCTTTGGGTTAAAGAAAAATCATATCCGTCTCCCTTTGAGATGTGACTGGGGAAGCACAGAAGAGGGAGAAGCCAGCTAATTAGAGCTGAAAAACAGGAGGGGGGCCGGGGAGGGAGACGGGAGATGGAGGGGGAAACAGAAAGGAAATGAAACTGTTTGTGTGTGTAACAGGGAGGAATATGAGGTAGAAAGGGGGGGGTTACAGATAGGTGTTTCGACTGAACTACTAATGAGGCATGTTTGGGGTGAGGGAGTGACGAGCTCATCAAAACGCCCGCTTGCCAGGCGAGCCGTTCCTCTCAAAGAGTTTGCCCGGCTACCTTTGAGCCTGGCGCTGCCACTTAATGATGTGAACAAGAGAGAAAGGGAGACGTTGGGGTGAAATGTCAGTTTGCTTGCAGTTTAATGAGCTTGTTGTGGGATGCAGGAGAGGGAAGCGTCGGGAAGAAGAGCAACAGGAGATTTAGGCAGGGTCCTCCACCCCGCCTCCCCCTCTGAGTGATGACAGCAGCTTAATGAATATATTAACTTGCAGAATTACAAGTTACCGTGTTGAAAATATAACATCTATATAAACTGTGAATGCAGCGCTAACTCAGCCTAACTTGATTGGTTTCCGACAGCTGGGATTCACAGCTGCACAGGAACCGAGCCTTTAATACCAAGCTGGATTAAAGTGCATGAAAGAACTGAAGAGGAAAGTGATTTCTAATGGGACAAATGATGATGCCTTCAAAAGTGGGATTATTCCAAGTCTTTGATCTCTGCATGGTTCATTTAGCAATTACTGCTGATTATGTGCCATGAACGCGTAATATGAACACTTTTAAAACAATGTTGAATTGTAACAGAGAGAAAGCTCATTTATGGATCAAGCCAGACTTGATTTGGGGGTGAATTCCAGTTCCCCCGTTAGCCCCTAGCCCTTCATTCATGTGATGGGGTGGTGGTGTCCCAATTCTGGGTCAGACCAAGGGGGAGGGGGAAATGGTAGGACTATCTGGCCCTCAAAACAGAGATTTTTCAGGGGCACACTAGAAAATGAGCAGTATGTTATTACCCACAATTTCATAAGAAATACGGGCAAAATGGTGAGTAAATTAGCAGCCAAAGAAACGCACAAATATGAGAATTTTTCACGAATAAAATATGAAAATCGCTATCTTCAGGTCGCTTTAAAGACCCACAATGTAACTTTTAGACCTTAAAAATCTGCGTTTCTGACTCGTTTTGATGACACACCAACATTCATTATGTGCATTTTCAAGCCGTCACTACCCAGCGGCGTCCTGAGGCTCAGAAACTGCACTATGTAACTTTTGCATCGGGTGTGACATTGCAGCCGGTTATGCACCGCATCACTTACTAGCAAATGGATGTAAACTAGATATGAACACAGCGGGTGTTTTAAAAGCACATCATGTTGGATTCAACAAAGTAAACATTACCGAAGAAAGAGAGAAAAAGAAAGAGAGGAAGATAAGACTGTCTTTTGCTGCTGGAGTGAATCACAGTACAGGTACGATGGAGATGGATGCTAGTTTAGCCGTCGATTGAGAAAACTGCTAAAATTTCTGTTGTGGGTCTTTAATGTATTACAGACAGTTTTATTACAAATGTGGAAAAAAATTGTAACGTGACGCACGTCTGCTCATGTCTTTAATGTAATATTAAAGGGACATTGTGTAACTATTGTATATCGCGAGCAGCTGCCTCGTACTTTTCATGCTGCATTAACGTGAAACCGGGCAGACGGACGACAGCCGCTGCATGTAAACAGCCTCTATGTGAAGACGTGGTCTGTCAGTTACAGTGACTTTAGTCCACTTTTGATATGTTGTCATGGCGATGTCGTATTGTTTTCCCTGACCCATGTTTTACCGTCTTTCTCTCGGCTTCTGTGATTAAAATGACATCTGGTTTGTTGGTGACGGCTGTCTGCCCGACTGCACGTGAACGCAGCATCAGTGTAACACTCGCTTCCTCCTCACTGCACCGCGGTGACTTTTCAAAGGCAGTACCTCGAACTGAGCCGACAACTCCGGTGCCCCCGGTGAGTTTCTGTGGTTTCCTGCTGTCACGCTTTTACTGAAGGTGAAAATGTGGCGACACGACATGGTAGCCCCCACCGAGCCGACCCGTTCGATGTATAAATGAATGATACGAACAGCAAATTCAGAGCTTACAGGAGCACTTCAGTTTGTTGATGACAGTGATTACTGATTAATGGAAAAACACTTTTGAACCAAATAATCAATTTTTGTGAACAGATAACAGGAGAACTTACACAATATCCCTTTAACGTTAAGCTTGAGTCGAAGGCGTCTTCTTTTCCTTTCATTTTTATGTTTTTTCAGCCCAAAGCCGTGAAAATCATCCAATCTCCCAGATAAGGGAGATTGTTGCTGCTGCAGACAGCATTGCAAACTCTTCCTGAAACAGCCGTGATGTCAGTTTACTGCCACTGATGACTCTTGGTGACACATGAGGATTTTGAAGGGTGGTCCCATTTCTTAGGGGAATAATTCAATCCCTATTGCTAGAGGTAGAGATGAAAATAGGAATTGAAACTGGGCCATATGAATATTTTCTTGAATTGTGAAAACAGTTAATCAAAATCATTGTATGACAGAGGAGTTTTTCTACATTTAGTTTAGATTTAATTGTTTAGATTTTCTTTTAACAAACTCACAATCAGGTCCACCTCCCTAAAACCAGGTTCAACAACCTTTTCCCATCACAGCTGCTCTAATTGTTGGCGTCATAGATTCAACAAGGTGTTAGAAATGTTCCTCAGAGGTTTTGCTCCATATTGACATGATGGCATCACAGTTGCTGCATCTCCCGTTCCACCACATCCCAAAGCACTTTAATCCCCTTTCTTCCTCATTCTGATGCTCAATTTGATCTTCAAAGAGTCATCTTGACCACATTTACATGGCTAAATGTGCTGAGTTGCTGCCTTCTGATTGGCTGATTGGATATTTGTTGAACAGCTTAACATGTGTACCTGAAGTAGATGCTGAGTGTGTGTGAAGCACTTATCCACGCGACTTTTTGACAGGTCCAATACGGAAAAAGCAAATTTTCTAGATGCTTAACCAATAAACAATTTCGCCACTTTCATGAATCACCATGGCAACAATAAACATTTCCCAGCTGTACCAGCTACTTTTCAGGTCCCCCTGGAAACACTTGCACGTGCTGTTTCTTGTGTATTTTTATGTTTGCTTGAGTTTTCTGCATTTCAATCAATTCTCTGTATTCAGCTGCCAAGTGTAGCTTTAATGTCTATAACAGGAGGAACATAAGGGCTTCCAGAGGTTAGCATCCTGTCTGCTGCCCGGGTACATCTGGTCCCATAGCAAACACAGAGAGACTCCTTTGTCAGCTTCTACAAAGGCAGAGAAGGAGAGAAGAGAGAGGGAAAAAGAGACTCTGCTGGCCTTCTTTTATAAACCAATTCAAAGGACTCTCTCTTTTGGAGTCCGTTAGAATAGCAGAGTGTCTTCTTCAGTCTCAGAGAGGGACAAACAAATGTGCTCTGTGGAGGCTGCCAAATAACCTTGGCCATTGCTATTGAAATGGCCACTCAGAAGAAAAGAAATGAAACTGCAGAGGACAGAAAGCTGCGAAGCAGCAGAGGGGAGAAAATGCAGTCGTGAAAGAAGAAGAAATGGTGCAAAAAAAGATTAAAAATGAACGACTGAGAAGGTGACTACAAAAAAAAAAATATACGGAAAAGGTTAAGATAAAAGAAAAACAGAGAAATCTAAAATATTTTGAAAAAATGGTTTGAATGAATGTAATGACTGTCCAACTTGTTGCTGCTGTTTTATTGATTTAATTATATTATCTTGTTGACATCAACCTGCAGAAGGGACTAAAGATGGAAACTAGCTGTTGGCTATAGTCTTACTTACATGCTACATGTTCAGTAATATTCACCTTCTTCAGCCCCGCCCACTTTTTCAACAGAGGCATTTCCACATGGGCTTAGCACTTCCGGAGAGGCGTGTTCTCAATGTTGTCCAATGGAAAACCTGACTGAAAAGCTCCAGGAAAACATGTCTGGTTCACCCAGTTCCCAGTTAAGATGACATTAACAGCAGTCCTGTTTCCCTGAAAACTGTTAGCCGACCTGATCTACCATCTGCTGAACGTGTTCGGTGGCTGTATTAACTCGGCCTTTCTTATGAAAATCCATCCAGGAAAGCTCCACCCAGCAGAACCATCCTAAATCAGCACATACTCAGCTCCACTCATCATCCTGCATCTTTCAGATCAGATGTACTGAGGGGATCAGATCTCTCCACAAATAAGTCTCCAAGCAGGCAGCCGTGATCGCTTTACTCAAGTGAGAGCGAAGCGATCAGCTGATCTCTGGGCGCTGCGGCGGCGGATATAACAGACCACAGTGAAAAACGCCGTCTGATTTAGCTGAAAATAAAAATAAAATCATTTCAACAGCGTAAAAGTGGGCCATGATCTGTTGTATGAAGAACAAGAACATGTTCTTCTGAAAGCTGGAGTTAGTCCAAGTCCAGCCAGCAGCCTCTCACAGGGCCTGGGTGTCGTTACGAGCTAACAGAGCTAACGGGGATTATCACGTTTAGGGGGAGTTCCGGGTTTTTAACTCTTCCTTCTCCAGGATATTTAAAAGACGGCTGTTCTTGTTTTTTTATATTTTTTTATTAGAAAAAAACCAAAAAAACTTAAATTTTTTTTTAAAACTAGAATAAAATGGGAATAAAAATGAGATAAATAGATAGGTTTGAGGTGGTGGGGAGGGGAAAAAAAAAATAAAATAAAATTTTGGTTGGTGGGGGGTGGGAGGGGAATAATAGTATAAGCAGAATGGAGTTAAAGTATTTTTTAATGATTTTATTTTTAAAAATTATAAAAAACAAAAAAGTGTGAAAATAAGCCCGGTCCCTACCGAAAAAATTGGGGAAGCAAAAGGGGGGAGAGAAAAGAGAAGATTTTATAAGATATGCTAGTGTAAAGGCAAAAAAGTAAAGAAGGGATAAAAATAAAGATAAATAAAATAATGAAAGCAAGAAATATGATAAAATAATAAAATAAAATAAGTAAATCGAATAAAATGTTATGATTTAATTTCAAATGAAAGTGAGGAGAAGGTGAAAGGGAAGAGAAGAGTGAGGGGGGAGGGTGGGGGGAAGTAAAAAATAAAAAAATATGATATGTTGGTTTGCAGTCGGTAGTGTCCGGTGGGGTGGATGGTAGTGGAGTAAGCGAGATGATAACGAGCTTAATAATGTGGGGAAGAAAAAACAAAAGAAAATGAAAGAGTTTCTTAATTTGTAGGCTTTAGTGGATCGACTGAAAGGGGAGGGAGGAAAGTGGGTTTGAGAATATTTGGTTTTTATAAAATAATAGGTAAAAGATATGGATAATGTGAGGGTGAGAAATCTATAGTGAGTTGAAGTGGGGGTGCAGTGGTGAGGGCAATAGGAAAAGAGTATGATTTGACGTATAGGAGTAACTATTAGGGGTAGAGGACTTTTTCCTTAGTTCTACTTTTTCTAAATTATAACTAAGATGATAAAATAATATTTTAAGATAATAAATAGGAGAGAGGGGAGTGAACCGACGAGGAGACCCAGGATGTTCCGGTATGGCAGGGATGGGATGGTCCTGCAGCCACGCAGCTGCCATATTGACCCTTTTCCCTGTCGGCTAATACCTGGATGGAGGGAATGTTTATTTGAACAAAAACGGGACTTTATGATCACTACAATTATCATTCTGCTAGGTCGCGATAATCTCTTTGAGCCGATGCTCGGTGTTGTTGTTTGCCATCATGCTAAGTTAGCTACATTAGAACAGTTAGAAGCCAAAGTTGTTTTAAGGACACGACCGTGAATATGATCATGCCTCATCTGAAAGCTAAAATCCTACAAAAGGCGCTGACCTGATTATAAAAGCTGCTTTTAGGGCATACATTGTAAATAAAGAATTTAAAGCAGAGTCCACCACTAAAGAGCAGCTGCTACTGTTAGCAGCCGAGGCTAGCCCTGTTAGCTAGCTCATGTTTGAACACTTATATCATTAAATAGCATTAAATCTATTCATATAGCTCATCCGCAGAACTGCTGCGGAGGCGGTGGTAGACGACCGCTACACTGACTAACCGGGAGTTGGAGGCCAAAATGGTGGCGCCCATCCTGACTTCCTGAATAAGGTGAATATATTGTCCCTATTTTAAATAAATAAACTCAAACACAATCCTGAAGCAAGATTTAAAGCAAGAAATAAAACATTATGGTGTCTAAACAAATGGTTGCGTCATTAACTTTGCAATGTTTAATTCAGTCCATAAAAGAGAAATAAAAAGGAAAAAAAAAGGGAGGAAAATAAATCAGCAATGAAGATTTTATTCAGAAAACAATTATCAAGAAAACCAAAGGAATTGTGCAACATTGTCTGCCTGTTAAAGTATCATATACATTACTGACTTTCTATGCTATGGATCACCGCGAGCCTAGGTCACAACCAGGAATTTAGTGGGCGGGGAGGTGGTGGGGGGGAAAAAATTTGTTTTTTAAGGGGGGGGGGGGGAAGGGGGTGTGAAAAAAAAATTTTTTTTTTTTTTTATTTTTTTTTTCTGGGGGGGGTTTTTTAAATAATATAAAAAAGAAGGAGGGTTAAAATAAAAGGAGTTTTTGCGGAGGGGAGAAGAGGAGATGAGAAAAAAGTAGTATGTGGTGGAATAAGTGATGCATATCTTCTGCTGGTAGAAAGTGGGTAGAAGAACTATCTATAAATAAAATTAGTTTATTTAATTAATTAATTAATTTGTTTGATTAAGTAAGGGTGGTCAAGAGATCAATTTATTTATTAAAAAAAAAATATCTTGGATTTTTAATAAGAGGTGGTAGTTGTTTTTTGTATTTTTAGGGATTAGTATCATAAATAAAAAAAAAAAAAATAGGAAGAGTCGTCTGTTTGAAATGGATAAAGATGGTGATGGTTAATAATGATGAAATTGAATATATTCTTTTTTTTTTTATTTTATTTTTTTATTGGAAGGAGGGAAGATTGAAGGGAGTGATGGAAGGATAAGTTGAGGGGAGGGGGGGGGGGGGGGGGGGGGGGGTGTTGTGATAATAATTAATTGAATTTAATGTTATTTATAAAAAAAAAAAAAAAAATAGAGGGAATAGAAGGTAGATATATTATATTTTTTATAAAAGGAAAGGAATAGAAAGTTATATATGATGTTTGGGTGTAGGTAAAGTGTAAGGGGTATGGGGGGGGGAAGGGAGGGGAATGTGGGGGGTGTTGGGGTTTTTTGGATGTGGAAAAGAAAAAAAATATTATTTAGATGGATGAGAGGTTATAGGGAGGGGGGTTAGAATAAAAAAAAGAGGAGGAGGGAGGGGAAGTTAAGAGGTTAGAGATAGATGATTTGGGTGCTTCCTCTTACAACTTATGGTGCGTTCCTGTTGTCTATGAGAGTTGGTGATGTCATTACCAGGTATTTTGCGTTCCAGTTGCACCAACTCGGGGAGAAAATAGACATCTCCAAAACAGCCTATTTGTGAGCTAGAACAGCTGGAAATTAACAAATTTCTAGCTAGAAAAATAAGACAGACGTTATAACAATGTTACCATGACAACAACAGCCAATTTCAATGTGTGTTTAATAAACAAAACATATTTGTGCTGCGTTTTAAAGGAAAAAAAGACCGCCATGAGACTGTAAAATTCAATAACAACTCGGTGCTGTTTAGCACTTAAAAGTTATAAACAGAAAATATCTGATATAGAAGTTTAATAAACACAACAATGATACTGGACGCAGCCATCTTTAAATCTACAATCTCAGGGTCCTCTGCAAATTCTGAGCTCGTATCTTGGAAAAACGAGTTCATGACGTCACTTCCTCGGAAAATTACCTTGGAAAAATGAGTTCCGAGACAACTGGAACGCACTATCAGAGCTCTTAGCTAACCTAGCGCTCTCAGAAGTAATTCAGCTCCCTAACTGTGCTATAAAGAAGCAAGCACACAGTAAGCTGACTGGAAGCTTGTGTTCTCTGGAAGTGCTGGGCTTACTGGGTGCTGACAGCAAGTCAACCAGGTGATTACATGCAGTGGAGCTCAAAGGCTCTGTCAACTGCAGGATGGCCCAAATCGGACTTTTTGGCCCATATACGACCCATATTGGATTCTTTGTTTTATTTTTATGATTGTTTGAATAGCACAAGTCTGATCTTTTCAAATTCAGCCCAGACTATTTTCATATATGGTCCTAAACTGGATACAGTAGTGATGACAGGTTTGGCTCTTCTCAGATAGCCGGCTCTTTTGGCTCCCAAAGAAAAACTGGCTGTTTCAAATTCTGAATGGCTCTTAATTTAAAGGAATAGTACACCCACAGAATGATGTGCGTTCATGTTCTACTCACCCCCATGCTGAGCAAGACTGTGGAGCACTTTTCTAATATCTCAAACGCAGCTGGAGATCGGACAGGTTTTCGTTTTCCCCCAACTTTCATATAATGGAGTTCACCAGCGACTGAACCAAAAAGGTCCATAAAAGTTCACAAAAACTTGTCAATATTCCTCCATACTGCTCGTCCAATATAATCCAAGTGTCAAGCGTGGGTAATTGCAGTAGAGTAGCACAACAGCGGTTTTTAGTCAGATAATAGCAAGTCTAAGCGTGTCTTCCCTTTACACCGCTGCTTAGGGGCTGATCTTCGTTAGCTCCTGTTAGTTTCAGATTAGCTTAAATTAGCTTAAATTAGCTTGGTTAGCGTTTAGCTCAGAGTACGTCAGCTGTCAATCATTTGCCTCCTGCCCATTTTAGTATTTTCCGGGAGTGATGACTCAAGATGGCGACGGTTGGCCACATCCAACTGGCTTCACTTTTAGCTCTTCAGAAACTAACAGGTGACGTGTCAGAAGGTCCGTCCTCTCTCTTAACGGCCTATGGTCACACTCCTACCCAGCCTGGATTTGCAGAATTTGAAGGACAACTATTGACAGCAGTGAAGGAAGTTGGTATTTGGACTTGTCCTAGTCAAAGTTGCTCCAGAACTGTCTTTGCCCACCACCTAAAGTCTAATATATTTTGTCTAGTACAGACGTACATGGTTCAAAACTGTTGACTCCTGCCTAAAGTGAGAGTTGCACTTAGAAGGAACCAAACACCAAATCTGAATTTAACTGTGCAGATTCTGGGACGTATAGCTTTCTGAGTTATAAAAGATGTGTGCAGATTTGAGATGGAATTGGTGTTAGTAGCTTGAAGGCAGGTGATGTTGCTGCTTGAAAGCTAGAGATATGTCAGTGCTCATAAAGGGTCAAACCAGCAGGGACAGAAGAAAAAAAATCTGTTGTTTTATGTTGAGATTTAGGGCCGTTGACAGAGAAAGACAGAAAGAGAGAGAGAGGATCAGTTGATGGTTTGAGGTTCTGTCGGGAGCTGGAATCAGAGGAAGATCGGGTGATTTGAGGCTCTAATGAGGGCCTCGAAAAAACTTCAGAAAAAGATGAACTGAAAGAGAAGAAGAGACAGGAGGAAAGCAGTGAAGTTAAAAAAGAAAGAAAGAAAAAATCACTGTGACTTTGGGGAAAGTGAAATTTAAAAGCTGTCTCCAACATCCACCGTCCCTCCACCCGCCTCATCTCCCCCCTCCCTCCATGGCAGGAGGGAGTACAGAAAAAAAAAAAAAAAAAAAAAACTTGAACGGATGAAAGCTTTCCAGTGAACCTTTTTACAGCAAACTTGTTTTGCTTGGCCCGGTTTATATCCTCCTCTCCATCCCTGTAAGTGTTTACTACAGCAATTAGGGATTTATATTTTCAAGGGAGATTTAATGCCATTTCAAGGGAAGAATTAATTAATAGTAAGCTGTGCCATTTTTACATGAATTTTACACACCTCCAGTAACACTAAACGCTGCAAGGTTTTATGAGACGTGTTGAAATAAATCTACTTCAGGGTAAACACATAATATGTGTTAATTGATATATTTATATATATTTTTAATGTAAAATCTGGTGGCAATAAAGAAGCTTATAATAAATAAAGCATCGTTTTCTAAAATCGTTTTCTTGCTGTGGAGTGAGGAAAGATGCATCATGGGATGGCATCCCAGACTTAAAGGACTATACTGTAACTAACTGTTAAAAAAAAATCAGTATATTTTACGGTAAACTACTGGCAGCTGTGGTTGCCAGAATTTTAGCAAAATAAAATTGTATTATTCTACAGCTGCTGGTTATTTCTTGTTGTGGAGATGTACAGTGTTAATTGTACTGGAACACATAGAAACAATGAAAATAACTGCTGCAAAATAATCATACCGAGTGGGTGTTTTTATTTCCAACATGTAAATTATATTTATATCCAATACATAAATACATTAATCCAAATGGGCAATCAGGTCATAATCATGTGATCAAAAACAGCTATGGAAGAAAATCAGGAGGAAGAGCATGCAGACAAAAGGCCAAGACCAACGGTAAAGAATAGAAATGATGGCTCAGGTTTGGCTGTTGTGGCTGCTCTGTAACACAAGGAGAAGGAGGAGGAGGCTGTCAAACGCTGCGCCCGTGCAGGTGCATGCTGGGATTTATATCTAGCCAACACGCACGAGTCTCCTCTGATGCTGCTCTGTAAAATCATAGATATCATAATCGCTAGATCTCTTATGGTGACTTGCTGAACGGCATCACCGGCGGCCATCTTACCACAGTCAGGCTCTCTCTCGGGCCCTCTGGTTTCTGAATGGAGGACAGTGATCTGTGCAAACGCTAATAATCATATTTCAGTGAAATCTTGACGGATATACAAACAGTTTGGTTTCTTACAAAGTTATTAATGACTATATCAACATGTGGAAATTACAGCATTTCTTTTTGAAAAACGACTTAATCCTGTAGCACAGTTGTGCATCACAGCTAATATAGCTAACCTACTTGCGCAAGTAATAAAGCTGAGACCACGATAGGGGATTCACGTTTCTGGCCGGCCGGAACTGAACAGCGGTCTCTGGGGTTAATGCCCTGCCTGTCATATAAATTAAATAAACGCCACCCTACTTAAAGGAGACTGAAGGATAGTAAGGAAGAAGTGGATAAATGTCGATAGAGTGAAGGGCCGAACTTTATAATAAAACAACGTAGCACGTTTGGGCTGGTGCAGCACAACACCGGCACTTCACAGTAGCGTTAGCATGCTAGCATTGCAGGCTAGCATTAGCAGGCTAGCGTTAGCTGACGTGCCTAATTTGTGTGTCTTAAAACACACAAACACTGAAAATCAGGTCTGTACCCTCCCGTTTCCAGTGGAACAACTGGGTCTGCAAGAGAAGAGCGTTTAGATGCTTGTTGTTGGCACGCATAAGCTGGCTGGTGCCTGCTACACGCTGTGTGTCGCTGCTACAACGTGCTCGTTGTTTTTTAGTCGTTGTTTTTTAAATCGCGCTTGTCACTTCTTCCTTGCATCCTCAGCGGGAATATGACTTGTTGGTTGGGTTCGAAAAGGGAAAGGAGGGACAGCTGTAAATGGCCCGGAGGGAAAGGCCTAGATTCCGGGGTTCGGGGGATAATCCCCTACATATTTGATCAAATGGCAAAGTTTAAGTACATCAGTGACGATTTTATGATCAACCCTTTTATTTAAATTACCATCTTTGGTTTTTGTGGTTATAGTGTGATTAGCTGGAGTGAGTTTCCCAAAACCATGGTTGCTAACATAATGTAATGTAGCTTAATTTTCCAAACTATGTAGCTAACAGTTTCACAACTATGGTTTTAGTAAACGTTGCCTGTCTTCAGCCTTATTTAAACATTATTTACACGGCCAGCTTTAGTCTGGTCCTCCCGTCTGTCTTTTTTAAAAAAAAAAGATAACGTTTGACTGAACCTCCACCTGGCCAAAAGTAGGTGTATTTCAGGCGAGGTGGAAATCTGTGAGTGAAATCTTATGATTTAATCAAATTTAATTGAATATAACGTCCCTATTTTAGATAAAAATTCAAACTCAAATCTTTTTTCTTCAACATGTTTATATACATATATATAGATATATATATATATATGCGTGTGTATATATATATATATATATTTATTCATACATACACATATCCATTGTGTATGCTAGTTCTAAATACTGATTTGACATAAATGCCTTGGGCGTGTGATATATAAACTAGTGAGCTGTGCAGAGTACCGTCTGATCGCTGGTACAAATACTTCCTGCAGTTTACTCAAAAGACCAAGAATCCTTGTAAATAGAACGTGCAGAACACAACTTAAAGGGGCTACAGGCTTATTTTTAATACTAATGGGTGACAAAGTGCTAAATAGCAAAAAGAACGTTTCCACCCATGTTTCTCTCTGTTGCCTTGAACAGACTGTGTGCTGCAAAATGTGCTGTAATTCGGTGTCCGAATTTCCCGCGCTGCCATGCGGACGTGACGTCAAATGACCTACATCCGCAGTTTTGATACGGGAAGAAGACGGTCGCGGTAAATTTAAACACTGTAAGCGATAGTTATGGATTCTTCTGCCGTCAGCAAACGATCCAGATCAACTGAAAGACACTAAAAAGTGGAACTACGAAGAAAAAGTGTAGTAAACAACATTATAGCTTCAGTTTGTGCTCCCGTGACGGCTTGGCTCGTGGCTGCAGTTACCTGAAGCGCCAGTCGCGTCTTTCGTTTCTTAATCTTGCCTCAAGTCCCTTTAATATTCCTTTCATTGGAGATTTTCCAATACGTGTTTACATGACCAAGTATTCCGGTTAGAAAAGGACTAACCCAGGGGTAATATTCGGTGTTTTTAAAAACACGAATATGAGCATATTCAGGTTTTTGCCGGTGTTTACATGGCCGTGCGCAACCGGCTTATTGCTGATATTCCAGTTATGAAAGGGTTGCTGGCTGCATGTAAACGCAGTGATAGACATCTATGGGAGAAAAATCTCATCTGGGGTTGCCAAGAAGCGAACTTTGAAATAAACCATGACTTGGACCACAAGTCCACGAGCACGCCAGTAACAAGTACACAGATCGAGAAACGGTCCATATTTATAGTTGTTGTTAAAAGAAGTGAACTGCATTGTGGGAAACTTGTTCCCTTACGTTTGCATGTTGCAAAACTTCGAAATTTGTGTCCATTAAACTTAAAATTATTCACACATTTAAATTTTTCTACAAATTAGTAGAGGTGCCGCATACTCAGTAGCTGGAGCGCAGCCTTATTTATTTTAGTACATTTTTATCAAATAGTTTAAGTAAATCTAAAATCCGGGCTAAGAGTGTAAGAGGAGTAGCTGCCCAGAGCCTGGGGGAGTGGCTGTGGAGACCCAGGAGAGCCCATGGCTCGAGGTGCGGCCACCACAGACCCGACCAAGGAAGAACCATCAGCCACTGCAAGCCCTTTCAGCCCCTTTTAAGTCCTTTTTATTACTTTTATTCATTTTGGACGTATTACTGCAGTACTTTTAGTTATTTCATTTCTTTAATAAAGTGTTTTATTGTTTTAACCACTGCTGGTGATGCCTCTCTTTCTTTCCCCCTCCTCCAGCAGTCACCGGTATTTTAAAGAATCACTAACCCAGATAGAGACTGTTTAATTTTGTAACAGTGATGTGGCCTGTGGGAAGTTACAGGTTTAGTGCCCCTAGTGGCCAAAAGTTACACAGTGTCCCTTTAAGCTAATATCTTTAAGTTTTTGAAAACACATAAAAAAGCTAACATGCAAACCTGCCTGTAAATGAGTTCTGAATAAGTGCATGAAGTAGATGGTCCATATGTACGGTCTCGGTGGGTTTCAGAGATGCTGCAGCACAAGTGGATACTTCACTACTGCACTGAATCTCTCTGTTTGCCCAGTTCTTCAACGCTGAGTGACTCTGAACACACATTTCCCAAAACATCTCATTTCTTGAGGAAATATTATATTATCAGTTATTTCACTGGCTAACTTCTCCATATTTATTGTAATAATGAATATTTATCAGCATCTAACCTTTTGAAAGACAAATGATCACAAAATAATCTCATTTCACATCATACATCATAATATAAAACCAAACCTTCATCTATCTGTCAGGTTATCTTCTTGTTTGCGTGTCTGGAGACAAAAAGGACAGCAGTTTGTAGGACATTTTTTTTCTGATCCTCCCAGAAGAATCCAATTACAGCGGTGTTTGGAGATCAGCAAGATTACAGTGTATCTAAGAAAAAACAATCAGAGCCTATCTGATTCCCAGCTTCAGCAGGAGACACACGGCTGTAATGAAGTCTCATTTCTCCCCCTCTTGTATCTCCTTACCTTCATCTCCGCTCTCTTTCCCTTTCTCTGCCTCCCTGATTCTTTTGGTCTTTAATAGTTTTTCTTTAGCTTTTCTTCTGTTTAAACTCAGATTTTCTCCTGATGTCACCATTTTCCCATCTTCTTCTATCCCTCTTCCTTCCTCCACCCCCCCCTCCCGCATCATGCATGACACTACCCCGCAACCTGGCCTGCGGGGACTGCAGCGCCAGGCCTGAAGGTGGTGCACGCACACAGAAAGCCGAGTGGAGAGTGGCGTGTGTGTGTTTTTCACCTCAGTAATGAAAATATCACAGGAGACCCGGTGGGTGGCGGTGACCTTTGGAGAGCGCTGCGTTTTCGCCTCGCTTGCTCGCTCTTTCGTAAAATGCCCGGCCACCCGCCTCCCACCACTCCCTTCCTCCGCCCCTGGGCGATGCGGCGCAGCGGCTGAAATGCATTGAGAGCTCGCAGATCTATACTCTGCCTGAATAATTTAAAAGGAGGACCAGGAGGGAGAACAAACAAAAAGAACAATATGAGTGATGGAGGTGAGATTAAAGAATTAAGCATGAGAATTATGGCTTTATCACAGATGCAAATGTGCAATTAAACATTTAAAGTAGCTCATTACAGTAAACTGATACAGCAGGGCTGTTTGCATCCTTATAAACAACAGAAGAATATAAAAGCTACTTTTACTCTTTTTAATCCTGCGTTTAACCACATGCTAAAAGTCAAACGTTCCCTATCGAAGATTCACTCTCAGCAGCTCGAGGTATCTATCATAATATCACCCCTGGCTGCTGGTCCATAAACACTGAACAGATGAATGCATTATTGGCACCATTATGTTCAAATGTCAGCATGTATCCGAGCCGTACAAAGAGAAGCATCGCAGCACGTCCCGACAGGCATCCTGCAGGTAATGAATTGTTTCTACAGTAAAGATCAGTCACCGTGGTGACAGGAAATATGGACTGATCCGTTTCCTGCATCCCTATATATGATGCTCGTTACACGTGTGTGCTCTTTTGGACCAGTATTTAAATAGATATGCATTTTTATTTATTTGATTCAAACTGTAAACAACAAAAAAAAGAAGCAACACAGCAATTCACAATCAAAGAAGCACATTTTAATCTCAGTGTAATTGGAAATAGTTAAAAAAAACAACAATGATAAAGAAAAATATACATATAAAAAACAGACTTTTGCCCCTTCACATCATTTCTGTCATGTAAATTACTGCAGTTTTCTTGCACCAATCTTTTAAAAGTCCAGTTTAAGAAAATCTCTCTGTTTGTGTCCAACCTCTTCTACCGGTGGAGACTGATTATAGTATTGATGCCTAGTTCTTCTTCTGATCAATATGTTGTACTGTTGATCAGTGGTTTCTATTGGCTGCAAAGATCGGAGTGAAAGTTTGATCATAAATATGAAAAAAAAACAAAAAAACATATTGATAAGATATGTTTTTTTAATTTTTCTAATGCCTTCCTCTTTGTTTATTTCTTTTCTCCCTCATGTTTTGAGAGGCCACATTGAAGTCATCTGCCAGTTTTACAACAACAGTTCACAGATGTATTAAGTAACTGTGCTCTTCCTATCAAGATCAGTCACAACCTCTTACGAAAATGATCTGTATTTACAAATTTTCAGGCAAGTTTTCTCCACAAAACACAATTTGTATTCAAAACTCTGCATAATCAGTTTCCCCTGACATTTAACTGTTTTTTTGGGAAAGGGGAAGACAATCAATCCTGCAATACAAGATCCAAAAATCAACTCAGTACCATCAGTCTGTACTAAGGTTAGACCGATACATCGACCCGCTGATATTTTAGGACGATTTTTGTGGTTTTTGATGGTATCTGCATCGGTCAATATGTCAGGTGTAGTGGCCGATACCCCCCACACAGCATCATTCAGAGACTTTTTAAAAAATATATGAATGTATTACAAGTTTAATTGTTCTATTTGATATTTGTTTACATGCATTCTGCATTTTAAAATTCTCTGAAGTGCCTAGAATATGGCAATATATTGCAATGTCACAATATCACAATGTTGTATCGTACTGAGACCCATTTATCATGATATGTATTGTATTGTGATACATAGGACTGGGGAAAAAAATCGATACACTGAAATATCACGATATTTTCACATGCAGATTTCATATTGATATTTAAAAACATCATATTGATCTATTTTACTAACAAAATCTCGCAAGATTTCATAACAGAACGATGAAACCTCGCAAGATTTCGTTCGTAAAATAGATCGACAGCATGTTTTAAAATATTGATATGATATCAGCCTGTGAAAATATCGCAATATCTAAGTGTATCGGTATTCTAAAAATCCGTGTCGATCAATTCTTAGTCTCAATTTAGTTTTCATTTTAGAGGTGCCAAAGATTATAGTCTATTTCCTTCTCATTTTTTGGGATTTATCATCATTTATGTTAAAAAAAAGCAGTAAGACAATATTTATTTCTAAATTGTTTTGACAATAATAACATAAATATAGCTGAACTTTGCATACCTGTACATTTCCTACTTTTTCTTTTTAGTCATTTATCTAAATCGCATTATCTTGCAAATGTCTACACTTTGTTCATTTCTTTAAAGTTCTCTTATTTATACTAGGACTTCTTCTAAGCCCCTACAGTATGGGTTTTTTATATTATGCTCATTTTGATTATTTTCTAATCCTATATGTAACCAAAAAAATATTGACAAAATCGTGTGAACTTCACCAAGTGGAATAAGTTCATTTTGTACATAAAACATTATAGACATCATTCAAATGAAAAAACAGCAATCTTGAAATATCCCAGATCTTATTTAAGGACCATGCACTGTGCTTTGAAAACCATCCCGACATGCAGAGCGAAACATAATGTGCAACGCGTTATATCCCTGGGTAGTTATCCTGCATTACTATGTAATGATATTCATGAGCTGGGCCCACCATACGGCAGTGTGAGTGTTGTACGTGTTTCATGCTATAGATCCAGCCCGCGTCTCCTCAGGGCCATTTGGCTGAGGCCTAATGACCGAGGCCGAGCTAATCCCCCGAGCGACGTGCACGGCGCTCTCCTTTGTAGGGGGAAAGGCTCTGATGAGGGCTTTGAAGGAATGTCACACTGGTGTCTCACTTTATGTTGCCTCTGGCCCACCCTAACCCCATCCACACGTGCACGCACGCATGCACGGCCTTCCCTGCAGTCGCGTAGCCTGACAGATTCAGACCGGAATATTCTCTGTGTGTATTTGTATCTACGCACATTCAAAGATAACCACACACACACATCTCCTCTGTGGGGCCCTCGCAGTAGGGGCTGCAGTAATAGGCCCCCTGCCATCTGGAGACCCTGTCCAGGGGGCCGCAGACAATAGAGGCCACTCAATATGGCGGAAGACATCATCAGCCTACATGAATACATGTACGTCTGTCTGTGGTTAATTTAACAGGGGACATCACCGGATCTTCCCCACCTCAACCAATGTTTTCTCACCCCCGGTGTCCACCCCGAGGCTGTCAGGTGCCGCTGCCATCGATGCAAGCACAGGCCAGCACATTCTGAATAATGCACAGCGCCTTTATTTGATACTTGAGAGATGCATGATGGGAACATAAGCTGCTTTTACAGTATATATAATAAGGATAGATGGATATTTGTGTTTTTTGCTGGTATTGGCATCGGCCGATAGGTTGGATGTGTTGGCTGACACTCCCTGGCATAATTTACAGACAGGCATCTAAACAGGTAGCAGTTTCATATATATATTACATATGTAATGTTTTATTTAATATCTGTTAACGAGAGCACTGTTTATTCTTTAAATGTTTATTTGAAGTGCTTTGTTTCTTTCTTTAATCTTAAAAGAGTTTTCGTAATTAGTTTTCATTGCGTCCTTCATTATATTTATTTTGGGGTCAAATGCAACATCGGCCCCAAATAGTGGCCCAAATATCGGAGGTTGTATGTGGGAAAATGTTGGTCTATCAGTGGGGTGAGTCTCTCCTTAAAGATGGAAAATAAATAGCTGCCAAGGTAATAAATCCTTATATAATGATTTATTACTTTGGCAGTTAATTTTATACACTATAATATATACACATATATATATATATATATATATATGTCATAAGTTTAATATTTCTATGCAACATTTTATTCAAATACAGAGCCAAATATAGTTTCGGCCCCAGATATCAGCAGGTTGTTTTAGCCACCAGCTGAGGCTGATGAGAAAATATCGGTATCGGCCCTAAAGAATCCGTATCGGCTGATCTCTATTTTATGATGACATGAACTCTCTGGTTCCTCTTTTGAAGTTGCTGTTTTTTTAGAATAAGCATGTAACCAGGGCACGTTGTGTTTACGTCTGCTGCCTGTGTCAGTTTGTTTTTACCTGCTTTTAATAAGGAATCACTCAAGAATGCTGCACTTGCAACACAGAAGCACTAATTAGAGCAAAAAAAAAAGTCCTTTGCAGCATAAGAGCAAAATTTAACTAGGTGCAGACTCAGTCACTTTTCTGTGGATTTTTATTTAAAGAATATGTCAGAACAGGACATTTCACAAACCCATTTTCCCATCAGATCTAATGTTCTGTTTCCCAGAGCCCACCTTGCAGTCCTGCCCCCTGTTATCTGCTGAGCTCCGCCGCCGTCCTGCAAATTCAAAAACCATCACTCCGTCCCAAAAAACAGCAACATCTCTTTGTAATTTCTGAATCAAAGCGAAATCTATTTGCTGATTTTCTTTAAGGTGCAGAATACTAATAACCATTTATCCTTTGTCCCCATTCTATACAGCCTATGAAAAATAATTGTCATAACCCAAACCCCCCCTCGCACCCTCCTTCTCCTCCCCCCAGCCTTTTATGAAAATCAGATCTAGAGAGCGCCTAATTAGGCGTGATTCACGGTAAAGGAAGGGGAAAGGGAGGAATGTGAATAAATTGAGACCAGGAGGAGGAGAGAAAGGAGCGACAGACTGGTGATTAATGTGAAGGCTGTGATGCACGTCAACGGGAGACAAATGAAAGGATGGGAGAGGTTTTCTTTCAAAGGAAAAGGAGGACATATAGTCACATTTGAACCCCCACAACACCAGTAAACCCACATATATATAAAACACACACTCTCATTGCAAACTTTAAGCATATATCATTCCCAAAAGTCTCTTTTCATGTTAAAACCTTACGTCACTTGTTAAATTTATTTCATCTGAATGATCTTTAGGAGCCAGAAATATAGAAAAATAAGGTTTTTTAAAAAAAAATAACATCTTCTCTCAGAGGATTTGCCTCCTTGTCATTTAGGATAATACTCAGCGGATCAATCTGCTAATTGTTTTCTCTATTTAATAAACTGATTGAATGCTTGCTGGCTGGCAGGCAGCTTCACCATGGTTTTCTTAGCCTTGCAGAACAATTGTAAAATAAAATATAAATAAAACAGGTGAATAAATTAATTTGACATTGTATTTCTAAAGTTTTTTAATGCAATTCCCTTCTGTTAAATTTAAATAAATGTATAAATAAGAGACGGAATGACAGGGTTATTTTTGGATGTACGTTTTAAGCACATTATGTTGGGTCACGTTTTGTTTTCCACATCTTTACAGCAGGAAAGGCTGATTAAAATGCCTCGGTGTTACTCTCTGCATCAGACGACTTGCTGTCCATCTCTCATCCTGCCAGACAGCACTGCTGGCAAGCAGCTGACAGTCCTGAGTTAAGTCATCCTGCAGCTGATCAGCCGAATGCACAATCACTGAAAACGGCCTGATTAGGTGAGTAAGCGCACCAGGTTTAGAGAGAAAATGGGTCTGATGAATCTAAAGTTATCTGGCGACTTAACAAGCAAATTGTGGGCTGATTGGCTGCGGCTCCTTCGGCAATCAGCTGCTCTCTGGTTTTGGTGGACTAATTGATGGAAGAAGCGCTGGGGTCCTCTCCCCCACCACTGATGGGAGTCTCACACTCTCACATCATTATAAACGTGGAATTGAGATTTTTGTAATGAAACAATGAGATCTTGTGAGATTTTATTCCATTAGCAGCGGCCGAGCATGTAGAAAAGTCCCTGTTATCCTGGAAGAACTTCATTTCCCAGCATTCCTTTCAGAGTCATGTGACTCCGGTGCAGCTGCTGCTGCTACAGACTGACTTGCTTTGAAGCTGCTGATAATATGTCTGGTTTTAAGTTGTTGGTTAAGTTACCAAGTTGTCAGAAACATTTTAATTAGCCACATGTTGGCTAATAGCTGCTAGTATCTGATATCTGGCAGCCAGATGTCCAAAATGAACTCCTCTGACTGAGTTAAGGATATTTTGGGAGCAGAACATAGTTGTATTTCTCAAAGTATGAGATACAACTTGACAGTTGTCTGCATATATCGGTATCGGTTGATATCAGATATTGAAAATTCAGAGTAAGACAATATTGAATATCGGAAAAAAAAAAAAAAAAAAAAGCCATTATCGAACATCCTTACTTTTTTCGATTTCAACTTATTTCACTGGCAATTGCTTTTTTCCCTTATTTAATGGGAGGGTGTGAATAATTTTGAGGACGATTGTACATCTGCATGTATTTTTGGATGCACTGATTTTAAAAATAGTTTTAATGGGGTAAAAAAATCTACTCTAAAGCTTTAAAAATGCTTTAACATAACAAACATAGTTGCCCTAATCTTAATCTGGAATAGGAAAAGAATAATCAAATCAAATCAAAGATACTGTATTACATACATTACATACTTTGATACATAAATAACATGCAAAAAGACAAAAAAAGCGATAACTGGACATTGATTTGTGGTCTCCTTGGTGATATTGATGGAAAGATAAATAAATTTTCCCCTGGATTCTCTGCTACAACACTTCTTCCCCTTCACTACTTTGGGGGGGTCACATTCGCTGCTCGTGTCTGTCCCACATACACACTCTCCTTTCTTCAGCAGCATACTTGGGCAGAGTGCATTCCTTAAGCGCGAGGCTCTTCTGCCGTCAGCTCCGGGGAGTGATCAGTGTTCCTTTTCTAGGTCACTGGTTATGCGATGCACCGAGCCACTGGGAGCCCCCTCATATTCTTATTTCCCTCTGCAGGAGAAGCCAGCCACATCTCCAATTAAACCGCCCTCCACTGGCTACACCCATCCGCCGTCGGATTTGGAGCAGTCATCTCGCATTCAGATGTCTTCCCTCACACTCCGTACCCACGGTCCCTGAAGATGCCAGGGAGAGACAAGGAAAGATTGTTTCCTGATTGCCGGCAAGAGGAAAAAGGGGGGAAGGTTTTTGAAATATTCAGCAGCAAAGCGGCCCTGGTGCAATGAGGAGGTTTTGTTTTGTTTTATATTTGATGCCGGTAAACTTCAGAGGTACACCGGTCTTCCATTTAAATCACAGAGATGTCACAGTCAATGAGAAATCATCGTTTCTCACCGCATGATTTTTTCAAAGCTATTACGACTCGGGAAAGTTGAGGAGCGTTTACATGGCATCTGGTCATATGGGAGAGGTCTAATTTATGCAGCAAGCTACTGTTTAATTTAAGGATCACAGCTTTCAGACTTTTAAAATCCATACATCAGGTTTACATTGTGTCCAAAAGCATCAAACCCCTCATACAGTTCAGCAGACTGACCTGTCACAGCAATGCATCAAGACTGAGACTAAACCAGCTGGTAATGTCGCTGAGATGCAGTTTAATGACATCATCAAAACTATGTACTCAAATATGAAATGTACTGTTAAAATAAACAATATGGAAACAATATGTTTAGATTTTCCCCAACTTTCATGTAATGGAGTTCACCGGCAACTGAACCAAAAAAGGTCCAGAAAAGTCCAGAAAAACTTGGATATTCCTCCATACTGCTCGTCCAATGTAATCCACGTGTCCTGAGAGGGCAGCGTTCATAATTTACTGGAAATAAAATAATTCAGTATATTTTTATAGCCTAAACAGTAGAACATAGCAGTTTCTATTTGCGCGTTCATGCGAGTTCACGACACTACGGAAGCCGTGGCGTTCAGCACCTACTCTGCTGATAATGTATGGGATAAAATCATGCCAGAGAAATTTTGTGTGTGAAAAGATTTTTTATTTAAAAAAATGTTTTTGAAGTGTATAAAAAAAGTGGGTTTTATAAAAAAAAAATAAAAAACATAATAATTTTTGTGGGTTTTAAAAGTTTTGTGTTAGAAATATTTTTTGAAAAAATGATTTTTTTTTTTTTTTTTTTTTTTTTTTGTTTAAATAAATTTTGTTATAAAAAATCTCCACAAAAAAATTACTTGGGATTGGGGGGGTGTGGGCTGTGGTCTTCTGGACATAAACATAACAGAAAAAAAAAAACAAAAATATGATTTGTGTGGAAGGCGAGCCGGCAGGTATTGGGCTCGGTACACTGAAAGAGAAGAGGAGGGGTGGGTGGGTGGGGTGTGGGTGGGGGGGTGGGGGAGGCTGGGGGGGGGGGGGGGGGGGGGGGGAAGATCGGGGGGGGCGTCGATGTGGGTCGGCGAGGTGTTAGAGGCGGGTTGGGGGGGGGGGGGGGGGGGGGAAGGGTTGGTGGGTTGTGTGGTGTTGTTGGGGGTAGTGGTGTGTGTTTTGTTTGTTTGGGTTGGGTGGGGGGGTGCTTACGAGGTTGGATATTGGAATGGTTTGTGTGTTTTTCTGTATGATTGATGTGGGGTGGGGGGGGGGTGGTGGGTGGGGGAGGGGGTATGGGCATGGTGCTGTGCGTGGGCGGGGAATTAGTATTTTTTTTTTTTATTGGGGGGAGGGGCTGGTGGTGTTCTTGTGGATTTTGTGGGTTTGGTTGGTATAGTTGTTTTAATAATTTTTTTTTTCGTTTTGTGTTTTAAAGATTTGTGGTTTAATTTTTTTAAACTTGGAGGGGTTTATTATTGTGTCTTTTCAATAAAAATAATAACAAAAAAACCTAATATCCATCTCGGCGATGCGGGGTATTTAGTTGTGTTATTTTTTTTTTATTTGTTTTTAATAATTTTTATTTTTATATAAAGTTTAATTGTTTTTCTTTTTGAGGGGGATTAAAAAATTAAATAACAAACAATTTCGAGGGAACGGAGAAGAAAGAAAAAAATTTGGCAAAAAGCAAAAAAGGGGGGGGGTGGGGCGGGGGGGGCGTCCTCGGGTGGGGTCCGGCGGCCGGGGGGCGCCCGGGGGCTCTTGTGGGGGGCCGCTCCGTTCCGCGTGCTTGCCTCTGCCCCTGGGGGGCTGGGGGGGGGAGGGGACGCGCCCGGTTCTGGCTCGGGGCTCTGGTCTTTTTATTAGTAAATTTAATTATTGAAAATATAAAATAAATAAAAAAACCCCCTCGCCTCCGACGAGGTCACCGAGTCAGGGGATCGCGGGGCGGAGCCTGGAGAGGGGGAATTGTATCAATAAAAAACGATTTTTCATTTTTTATGTGTTTGTGTGGGGTTTCGGGGGGTGGGCGCGGTGGGGGGGGGGGGGTGGGGGTGGGGTTTGTGGTGGTGAGGGGCTGGGTTCAGTGTGGTGTGTGTTGTTAGTGCTTGTCGCCTTTGGGGGTGGGGGGGGTTTGTGTGGTGTTGTGTTGTTTGTGTGTGTTGGTTTGTGGGTGGGGGGGGGGGGTGAGTTATGTTTACTCATTAAATCTGGGTGGGATTTTCGGGTCGGATCGTGCGGGAGGGGCGGCGTCTGTCATGTCTTGAAGTTTTGGGCGGGAAGGGGGGGGGGGGGGCAGGAGGGGAGGCAGGAGTGGTGTGGGGGTGTGCGGGGGGGGGGGGGGGGGGGGGGTGGGGGGGGGGGGGGGGGGGCGGTTCGGGTCGGGGGGGGGGGGGGGGGCGGGGGGGGGGAGATGGGTTCGATCGGGGGTGGGGGATTATTTATCTCTCATCACACATTTTCTTAAGATTTGGGGTCGGGGGAGGGCGTGGGGAGGTATGCTTTGGGGTGGGGGTGGGGGGGGGGGAAAGGTGGGGAGGGGGAGCTATAAGATAAGTGATCAGAACATCAGAATTAAGGGAAAGTGCGAAGCGAGATCTTTAATTTGGGATGGAGGATATTATTTGGTGGGTGGGGGTGGGTGGGTGAGGGGTTGGGGGTTTGGTGTGGTGGTGGGGGGGGGTGTGGGCGTTGGTGTTGTGGGGGGGGGGGGGGGGGGGGGGGGGTGGGAGAATTCTTTGTTTGTCGGGCGGGGGGGGGGTTGGTGATGGGGGGGGGGATAGGGGCAGGGCGGCGGGTGTGGGGCGGGGGTAAGTGGCGTGGAATCGATGCCTTAGTGGTGGTGGGTGAGGGGGGGGGGGGTGGGGGAGGATCTATTGAGGAGGGAGAATGGGGGGTAAATAATTATATAGGAGGATGAAATATGTGAATGTGTGTTTATTGTGGTTTGGTTGGGGGGGGGGGGGCTGGGGGGGGGGGGGTTTGGTTTTGGGTTTTTTGGTGTTGGTGGCTTGGCCTAGGGGCTCGGGAAGAAAGGTGGGTGGGGGGGGGGGTGGAATGAACCGGGAATGAAAGAGAAAGGGGGTCTGGAGAGAGAAAAATTCAATTCATTTTCATATACCATACACCGCGCATGATATTTGTCTAGCTTTGCGGTGCGTTGTCGTGTTCCCTTCGTGGGGAGCGCGGGGAGGGGGGCAGGGCAGGCAGGCATCACGCTAAGAATGTTGTGTGTGGTTTTTTTTTTTTTTTTGGGGCGCGCAAGGGGCGGATGAGAGATCGGGGTCGGCGCGCGGGGGAACCGCAGGGGCGGTCGTTGAGCTCAAGCGCGCGCAGGAAATCAAATTGAAAGGGGGAAGATAATCACCAGGAGGGGCCAGGAGCTGGCGGCGGGGCGGGCTCCCGGGGCGGTTGGGGGGGGGGGGGGTGACGGGAACCGAGAGCGCGGGGGCGAAGGGGCTCGGACGGGGGGCGGCCGGGGGTGAGGAGCGCCCAAAATAACCGAAATAAATATCATCCCCAATATTCAAAGTGGGGGTGGGGGGGGGGGATGGGGGGGGGGGGGAGGAGGGGATGGTGAAGTGGGGAGTGTGGGGGTTGTGGTTGTGTGTGGTGTGGGGGGGGGGAAGAGCGAGTGTGGGGGGAAAGAATTTGAGAGGGAAAAACTTACAGAAACAATTAAATCAGAAACAAAAACAAAAATAAAACAGTGCAAATATTGAAGAAATAGGAATTCGAAACGCATCTAAAGTTCCAAGGGATCTTAGTGTATGGGGTCATATTTTTTTAAAATTACAAAGTGTTCTTTACTTTAAAAACATTCTTTACTGAAAAAACTTGCAAGACATGATGAATGATAATGCAAGCGTAGAAGAAGAAATGTGCTGTTTACATTGTAATAAGAAGGAACGAACTGCGGACAAACTGGGACAAATACAAGAGGGGTTGGCTATTGATTTAAAACAAAGAAAGAAAAAAAGAGAACGTGCAATCTCGTCTACAACGTCTTCCGTAGTGTCATGAACTCGCAAGGGTGCGCTTCAGGGCAGCAAGATGTAGTACTGTTAAAGCTATAAAAATATACAAAATTATGTCGTTTCCAATAAATTATGGACGCTACCCACTCAGGACACTTGGATTACATTGGACGAGCAGTATGGAGAATTATTGACAAGTTTTTGTGGACTTTTATGGACCTTTTTGGTTCAGTCGCTGGTGAACTCCATTATGTGGAAGTTGGGGGGAAAACGAAAACCTGTCCGATCTCTGGCTGCATTTGAGAAATTAGAAAAGTGCTCCACAGTCTTGTTCAGCATGAGGGTGAGTAGAAAATGAATGTACATCATTCTGTGGGTGTACTATTCCTGGGCTCAAATATTCAAATCCGTAATTGAACCAATTATTCTGTATGACAGTGAGATATGGGGTCCTCTTGCAAACCAAGATTATGAAAAATGGGACAAACATCCCATAGACACACCGGACAGACTGCCGACCATCACGGTCGTCGCCAGAAAATGGGGTTGGGCTGATCAATCGGCTTCAGTCTCGCCGTCACGGTGAGAAAAGTGCCCAAGAACACATCGAACCGACTCCAGACTTCTGTGTACCTGCTGCGCATGTGCAAAATATAATGTTGCCACAACAGCAGGCAGCGCTGATCTATATTATGGCCCCAAAAAACAAAAACTGGACCATTTCTCAAGACGAAAACACGTAAAAGCTGCTGTTGTTAGCAGAAATGCTCTTCATCTGGTTTATTTACCTTCACTTCGGGTTTTCTTGTTTGCTGATTTGCCAGCAAAGTCAAGTCTCCTCCAATCTGATTGGTCAGCCCATTGCCGGCTGAACGACTGGCCGACGCCGATTAAACATGTTCAATCAACTGAAAAGAACGCCAACGGTATTGGCGACGGCTGCAGACGGCCGACGACACAGAACACACCAAACTGTCTGATGGCAGACGGCCGAAAATCAGCCCGGTGTGTCTCTGCCTATAGAAACCCTGCACACAGATTTGCAAAAGCATCCTGAGTCCACAGGAACACACCCCCATAATGGATGCTGAGCTGAACTAGGACAGTTCCCCTTTTTTAATTAGAAATCAAAAAAGAGCCATCAAGTTTTATAAACACCCTAAAACAAACGACCCCAACTCTTACCACTATAAAGCTCTGCAATGCCAAGAGAGACCAGACAGCTGGTCCTGAGACTCAGCCCCTCCAACAGCAGACCTCTGGACAACCCTAACACGATCTGGACTAACCAAATTATAGAAAAAAAAGAATATTGTATTAACTATTGGACATCAACCACAAAAGCACAAAGCAAACTGCAGTGTTATAAACAGACTACACAGTAGCAGAATATCTGAGCGCTGTGACTGGTGAGAAACTGAGGAAAACACCGACCATGTACAGACTCAGTGACCCCAGCTTGGCCATCGAGACGGGCGGACACAGGCAGACCTGGCTGCCCGGAGAGGACAGGTTGTGTCAGCTCTGTCCACATGGACAGGTAGAGACGGAGATGCACTTCCTGTTACACTGTAACACATACCAACACGACAGAACCCAGTTCTTCTCAAAAATAAAACAAAGTAATTGACTTTGATTCTCTTCCTGATCAAACCAAGATGCAACACATCCTGGAAGAAAACACAACCAGCAGCTTAGCAGCAGCTAAATATGTCAGATTATGTCACAACCTGAGACAAAACCAAAAACACCTGATAGGCCTACATCTGCTTCTCTTTTTTTTGTTATTTAATTCTTGTTCTTTTTCTTTCTTTTACACAATGTATGTACTGCTTAAGCTGTATGTGTATGTATATGCTGAGATGTGCATGTATATATAATGTGTATATACAGTGTGTGTTTTCTGAGAAACACAGATACAGGTATATTGTTCATATTGTTAGCATGTTAAAAAACATTATAACAAGTCATATAAGTCAGATTTTTTTTCTTCCCTTTTTAAAAATTGCATTACCAAAACTGTAATGCGACTTTGTATTTGATTTTCTTCATTGTATTTACAAAAATTCTAAATACTTTGTCAATATTGTAAATATACATTCATGCCAATAAAGCTTATTAAATTGAAAACTGATTTGAGTGGAGTGGCCGTCAGGTAAATATGGAGGAGGTGGTCATGTGTTCCAGCTGGGACCAGCTGGATCAGTCCATCCAGCACCTGCTAACAATAGCAGCATCTTTCATGTTACTGCAGCTATACCCAAAAAACATCCCCGTTGATATCAGGTACTAGTGAACTCTATTTTTTTTTTTCTATTTAATCAGTTACTTTCCAAACGATCACTAGCACACGTCTCTGAATGAGTTGAGTTGAACGGGTAACGGTAGCACTAGCAGGTCAAACAAAGATCCTGGAAGATCCTGTTGGATTGAAACATTGGAATAAATGCAGTTGGGAGTAAGTGTGCAGATTTTCCTTCACTTTCCATGTCCACTACAGTAGCCTTGCACCTGTTGATCTACAGTGATGAACAATAGCAGGTCACACCAAATCCAAGATTTGTATGAATAGAAAAACAGAGAGGTTAACTCTTCATTGGAGGCAGAGATGCCTTCATCTTTCTTCACGGGGCTCACATCTCACCAACAGCAGCTTGTACATCTTTTATGATCTATAGACAAATCTCACGGACATTTCCGGTTTATTTCAACAGTTGATCAACTTCTGCAATGCTGGAGTAAGATCTGCGTTCATCCACATTGAATAGTGATGTCTCAAAAATGCTAATATTCTCATTTATTTCTTATTTCTGATAATAGCAACCCCCGCGACCGTGAATAAGTGATACAGAAAATGACAGATGAATTATTTGTCCATGTACTGTAGACGCAGTGAGTGTAAAATACCCTGTAACCACGGTAACTGGAAGTCCTTAGCAGAAATTAGCAGACATGGTGGCTCCAATAGTTCTGTCTGTGAAATTTGTCTATACCAACACAGGTGTACCAATCTGGGAAGAAGAATCCTCCCGCATCCTGAACTCAACACCAGTCCCATCTGCTTCCCTCATATGTCATTATAAACATAAGTTCTTCAAGATTCTCTGGACAGTAACGTCACATTTCCCAGCCCGACTGGGACACATCTCAGTGAGTGGACTCAGGCTGTTGTTCAGGTTCACATTGTGCATCAGACATGTCGCTCATTCGCTAATTATAGCCTGGGGTTTATCAGTGTTTGGGTAGCTCGGGTGAGTCAAGGGAAATCGAACAATGAAGACTAAAGATGGTCCTCCATTGGCCGACTAAAACTGAGTGCAGGTCTTTTTTATGTGACAAATATAACTCTTTCACATTAGTATTTCTAAGACCTCACTAAGATACCAAATCATAATGAAACAACAGAATTTGAAATTCTTTTTTCCAAATCTTATTGCTTTTACAGTAGATATCGTTAAATAGTTAAATCTACCTTTTGGGCAGTGCATGGCTATGAGAAAGCATATAGACCTTTCTACTGTTGCATAAGTCTAATCCTCTATCACCTCAGTCAGCCTGAAGGAACAGATGTCTCTCCTACACACCATTTGGAGTGGGCCACATTTTTCCCCTAAATTGCTTAATTATTATTCATTTTAGGAAGGCTTCAGATGTTTGCTCAGCTTCAGTTCTCTCAAACTACCTCCGCACCAGTAAGTCTGCTTCACACAGTTTGACAAAGCCTGAGGACTTTCTGTGTCTGCTGTCTGTGGCAGAACTTTCTCCTTTGAACTTACCCAGCGAGTCACACAGGGAATCCATTGTGTACGCTGAATTAATGAGCAAACTTCTACTTTACAGCTACACAGAGGTTTGACATCATGGAGGTGAACTGCCTTTGAGTCATAAGACTGATGCATTTATTAACAGAGGACTTTGATTATCCCTCAAAAAATTTAGTGCTATTTTTAAACTGACTTGCAAAATTATGTGATTAGAAATATTAAAACCACCAGAACAAACTGACCACAGATCCAGCCATCCTGCCTTTATGTACATCAATGTTCATGTTACATATTGGAGTTTGGATCATTGTCCAGTTGTTGGGGACGTTTCTCTTCATTTGATGAGGCCATTTTATACATTTGACTACCAAATTCTAATGTCTAGGCAAACTAAATGTAATTTATCAAAGCAAGCAACCATTTCCTGGATGAAATCTTACTTGTCAAACTGAACTCGTTGCGTAACAGTCAGTGGTATCAAATCTACTTTGGTAGACTGCCAACTTGGAGTTCCTCAGGGCTCCATACTTGGACCCATATTATTCACATTACAACTTCCTGAACATCTGCCAACACATGAACACCCAGCTTTGAGCAGATGATGCCGTCATTTTTACGCAGGCAAAGCATGATGTGGAAATTTCAGATAAACTGATGCTGGCAATGACCTACATTGATGAGTGGCTTAGCAAGACATGCCTTTTATCAACTTAAAATAAAGCATGCAGGATCTTTGTAAAAATGCCAAGTACAAGCTGAAATTTATTTTTGAACAGGGAACTACAGATTTTAGATAAATTCAAACATCTTGATGTTACTTTGGACTCAACATTATCGTGTTAAAAAATGAGTAAAGTTGTTAGTTTTAATCACTGTCATTTTAGACAAATTACTACCAAAGATGCTGCTAAAATGTTTCTTTATTGTATGATTTTTTTTTTTCACATATTGAATATTGTGTTACAAACTGGTCACTGACAAACATGGCGACTTTTAAAGGAAGAATTTTTAAAAAAAAAACGTAAATATTTGATAGAAAACAGTTTCTCACATCATTGCTAAATACTAAAATACAATAATAGATAGATTCAGATTTTTTTCCCCCATGAATTATCCACCTATTGCACCTATTACTGTATATGAGCAATTTCAAACAGGCTACATGTGTGAAATGTCTTTGTGACAGTCTCATGTCATGTTATTTTTGTTTATCATGTCATATTTTACTAGGTTTAATCCATTTAAAAGAAGCGGATTTAGTTTCGTTATTGAATACAAATTAAACCAGGAGTTAGATCAATTTAACCAGTACAGCGTTCATGTGTGAATGGACCCCAGACTAGTTTGTATTGAAAAATTGGGCCTCAGCATAAAAAAGGTTGAGAACATCTTGCATAGCGCATATATGATCCATTACCAGACTCACATGCTGGAGTGGAGAAGAAGATCTGGATCATATAGTGCTCACCCCATACTGGCCAAAACCATTTAAACCGGAACAGGCTGCACATCCGTGATGAGAATCTCCCGTTCCACCACATCCCAACGCTTCCCTGTTGGATTGAGATCTGGTCACTGTGGAGGCCGTTGGAGTGCAGTGAACTCATCGTCATGTTGGAGATGATCTGAGCTTTGTGACATGGTGCATTATCCTGCTGGAAATAGCATCAGAAGATGCTCTACTGTGGTCATGAAGGGATGGACATGGTCAGCAATGATACCCAAGTAGGCTGTGGTGGTTAAACCATGCCCCCGTTTCCTGTTCTTAGCTGACAGGAGTAGCACCCGGTGAGGTCTTCTGCTGCTGGAGCCGATCTGCTTCAAGACTGGACGTGTTGTGTGTTCAGAGATGCTATTCTGCATATCTTGGTTGGAACCAGTGCTGATCTGACTTCCTGTTGTCTTTCCATCATCTCCAACCAGTCTGCCCATTCTCCTCAAACCAGATATTCTGGTCCAGACAACTGCTGCTCACTGGATGTTTTCTCTTCTTCAGACCATTCTCTGGAAACCCTAGAGATGGTTGTGTGTGAAAATCCCAGTAAACACTCATTCTGATGCTCAGTTTGAACTTTATGAAGTCGTCGTGACCGTGTCAACATGAATAACTTCAGTGAGTTGCTGCCATGCGATTGGCTGATTGACTGGTCACATTAACAAGCATTTAAACAGGTGGAACTACAAACATAGCCATCGAATGTATAGAAAAATTGTAAAAGATTAATGAAATAATTTGTTTTTAATATGAGAACATTTGGATGATATTTGCACTGTTTGATATTGTTCTTTAAAAAATTACCTCAATATTTCATTCACACTACATTTTCTTCTGTAAGATCTAAATATAAATGTATGTTTTTGCCTGCAGTGAATCATCATTATACGTGCGTTTGAAAGATATCTCATCTCTGTGTCATGTCTTTGCTTCGGGCTGGCTGTGCATCAGCATGGAGAAACAAAACAAAAATGCTCCCCCCACACAGCAAAGAAAATCTGAAACACATGGAACATTTGCAGCATTTTTAATCATGTTGTAGACCTTTAAGAAACCCACACAGCACAACACGTTACAGCTACACTATAAACAGCCCCAGTCCTCGTCTCCCCTGTTAGAGGGGCTGCTCGGCTGAGGCAGCAGCCAAGATGAAGGGCCATCAGGGGAATTCATCCATCCATCTACCCAGCCGCATTAGGGGGAGTCTGTTTTTCGCCAACAGCCTCCGAGGCAGGAGCAGAGGTTTTCTCATCTAAATATTAATAATGCCTTGCTGGTTCACCCACATATACAAAGAAATAAGAGGGGACAAGTGTGGTAGGGGAGAAACTAATTAAAAAGCTGGCTAATAACCCCGGTAGTCTGTTATCATTCTAATGTGACAGCCGTGACAAGTCCGAGCTTGTCCATGAAGGAGGGATAAAAGCATGAGTGTGCTGTCAGAGGCTGAATGGAGCCAAAGGTAAGAGCAATCTTGCATTTACAAACACTTACACTGAGCATGGCGTCATATGACGAGGCTCTGATTAGCTAGGAAGCAGGATATAAAAAAGCTCCAGTCCCTTAAACCAGATAATGACTTTTCCCGTTTGTGAGCAACATTATGCTAATATGATATGCATGTATCTGCCATTTATTTGGAGTGTTTGTTTTTGTACTTGACAGGCTATATGTGTGTGTGTTTGTGTTGCTTCTGTTGCGTGCACACTGCATGCCCAGTTTCACTCTTGTTTTTGGGCCATCGATAATTCCTCCATTTACTAACTGGAAAATAGCTAATTAAAGCCCACTTCAGCTAACAGGCTGTCAGGGACGACGCTAATGTCGCAGTGTGCTAATGCCTGCTTGCCATTTCCGCTCCCCTACACCATTATCAGAGGCCGTTACCCACCTCCTCATGCTGCACATGGTTCAAACATGGTTTTTCTACACTGTATTTAGAGCAAAAACATCCTGGTAGCTGTGTAGTTTCAGAACATCACCTACTAAGTCACAATAATAATCAACTGACTGAGTGTTTAGGGTAGTTATTTCATTATTTGTGTTAAGAATTTATCATAATACAACAAATCAAGGCTGCTGGAAGCCATCTGGGGCCCTAAGCAAGACTAAGCCCCCCTCACAAAGCAGGAACCCAGTGTGAAATTGATAAATTGATGTCACTGTTGTTATCCTCATTTTCGGGACAAAAAAAAAATCACGTTAAACCCATATTTTTTAAAAAAGAAAGAAAGAAGAAACTAACATAATAAAGCATAATTATACATTCTCTGATGTCCAGTTTCTTATAAAAAGATAAATAGTAAAATGAGTTCACAGGTCATTACAGGTCTGTGAAGAGAATACAGCCTGTTTATCCTCAGCAGTATTGGCATCTCTACTTTCCACTATCTTTTTTTATGCAATGAAAACTTGAATTGTAAAATTTGTTTCATAGTTTTGTTTCAAATAGGGATGTGCAATATTATGGGCCGATATCTGCATTAAATGTGATACAGGAAAATATTGGTATAGTTTTTTTTTCAGACCGATTTTTTTTACTAACAAAATCTTATTGTTCTGTTACGAAATCTCATGAGATCTTGCTCCATGAGCACCAGTCCAAAATGTAGACAAGTCCCTGTTATTGTGGAAGAACTTCATTTCCCAGCATTCCTTTCAGAGTCATGTGACTACGGTGCAGCTGCTGCTGCTACAGACTGACTTGCTTTGAAGCTGATTATAATATGTCTGGTTTTAAGTTGTTGGTTAAGTTACCAAGTTGTCAGAAACATTAGAATCAGCCACATGGCTGAGTTAAAGGATAACTTTCTTTTTTTCAACCTGGACCTTATTTCTAGGAGTTTATATGTGCATTTACTCACCGAAAAAAAAAAGTAAAATTTCTGCATCACTTTGAGTCCTTCGGAAGATATTACGTTGACTCGCCCTTCGGTGTACGTCCAGTAAAATGGGTGAGACGGGGCAGCCACTATAGAAGACATTACCTGCAGCAAAACTCCTTAATTTTCGCCAATACTTTAAAGGCATATGCCACCTCAGGGTGAAATTGAGCCTCCCCCCACGTTTCCCTGAGTTGGACAAGTGGGCAGAAGCGTTTTCTAGCCGACCCAGTCATTCTCTTAATCTGGCAGCACTGACTTTAGCTTAGCTTAGCATAGTTGCTGTAATTGGGTGGTTCCAACTTGCACCACTTGGCGAAAGTGAACTAATTAACTCGAGATTTTTTCCAATTACGTTTCATGACCCGCACATTCTGATCGAGTACAAACAAGAAGCTGATTTCACATCAAAGGACTGACAGGCGGCATTCACTAGGGGAACTATGTGCTGTGGAGACACAGGTAAATCACAGGCGAAGCTAAATCTGGAATCAGGGGACAATAGTAGTCGTTTATTCGTTCGTTCTACTTTCAGTATTGACAAAAATCAAGGAGTTTTGCTGCAGATAATGACTTATATAGTGGCTGCACACTATATAATATCTTCCGAAGGAGTCAAAGTGATGTAACAACTTTACTGGTAAGTAAATGCACGTATATACTCTTAGAAATAAGGTCCAGGTTGAAAAAAAGAAACTTATCCTTTAAGGTATTTTTGGGATCTTTGCTCTCGGAGCAGAATATAGTTGTATTTTTCAAAATATGAGAGATACAACCTCACATAGATCGGTATGGGTTGAAATAGCAAATTAAAAGTTGGACAATGTCAGTAAAAAAGCCAATATCAAATATCTCTAGTTTTAAACAGAATAGCATGCTTCTAGAATAAATATGCTAGTGTTAGTTTCTTTTTATTGCACATCTTTTAACATTTCTTAGATGTATAAAGATGTATATGGTCCAGCGTGGGTCTCCAAGAAGTTCTCACTGAGGGCCAAATATGTCCATGCTGCAATTCAAGGGCCAACTTGTCTTTTGGAGGTGTTAAAATGAACGCGAGGGATGTGCTGAAATAGGCACAGTAACATGGTATCCTGTAATAATATAATAACTAAATGTAATAGATTTAACTACACAGTGGTGCGGTGGTTTGCACTGTGGCCCCACAGCAAGAAGACCACAGGTTTGAGCCTCGGCTGGGGAGGGAGATTGATCAGCAGCCTTTCTGTGTGGAGTTTGCAGTTCTCCCCGTGTATGAGTGGGTTCTCTCCGGGTACTCTGGTTTCCTCCCACCATCATGTAGGCTAGGGAAACATGTCTATCACTATCACAGTACAATCTTAGTTTTTCCAAACCAGTGATCAGATTACAGATTTGTCAAAAGGGCTGTGTGTTGTTGTTTCATTATTTTATTATATGTAGATATGATGAAGTATTTTTTTATTTTTAGTCGTTTTTGTTGTAAATATATATTTTTAACTGTATTCTGGCCTCAAATTTGTAATAAAACTGTCTGTAATACATTAAAGCAACTTTAAAATAGCGATTTTCATATTTTATTTACTAAAAAAAATACATTTGCGCGTTTCTTTGGCTGCTGATTTTTCTCCCCATGAAATTGTGGGTAATATAATACTACTCGTTTTCAAGTGTGCCCCTGGAATAATCTCTGTTTCGAGGGCCTGCAGCCCTTCCACCAAAGGTAATCTAAAGTTTTGTGTGAAAGCTTCTGTGAAATCTTTATTAAACTTTTACCTCACATTCATTAAAACAATCTTAGAAAGCAACCTTCTCTTAAATCCCTTTATGTTCCTAGAAAATAATCTCCACAACAACCTCTAATCTTCCCTTATGTTCCTTGTTGTTTTACACATATAGTGCCAATTTTTTTTCCTGATAGAGAAGATTATCTCTTTCTCCATCACACATATCACATTTGTTATAATGATACCACCACTTTACGTGAGAAATGAAGGTGAAAATTTGTAATATATAGACAACACTGCATAGCTGTGAATGTTTTCTGGTTAAACATATGGCATCTGGCTAATTTCCTTTGGAGGATTTTCAGCGGCATCCTCATGCAATCAGCCTGGATTCCAGCAAACAGAAAATCCTCATTAAAATAAATCCTGCTCGAACATACATGAATGCAACTGCTGAGAGAATACATAAACTGTTTGTAAAGTCAGGTATTGTTTTCTGGCATTTCCCAGTTATCACAGCTTGGGCCCCAGAGGCTGTGAGAGGAAATGCACAGAACCTGCGCTGCTTTAGTTAATTAAAGCTGTCAATCACAAATCAGACTCTTTTTTTTTGTTTTCCTGTTATTTATCTCTCTCTGGATCCATTTGTGTCACTTTGATCAAAGCTGTGATAAAAAGAGAAGCCCACTTCTTCAAGTAAACAAGAGATTTTCTTCATGTCTATTTAATGTGAGGATCTTAAATGCAAACTTTTGGAGTTGTTGTTTTCCTCTGCGTTATTGTTTCTTCATCTTTTATTCATCTGTTCTCTCTCAGTAGATTCAGCCACTAACAAAAAACATTTGATTCATTACATCGTACTTGTAGCACAAAGGAAAATTGTCTTCTTTAATTCTCTAAAGAACATAGAAAAAGAAAAGTTTGTTAAAAATCCAATATTTATGAAATGAAACAATGCAATCTTCTTCTGCTCAGAATTACTCGCCACACTTTTCCGCTCCAGTTCACTTTTTTTTTTACTTTAAATTGGGGTCCATTTGCATATGGATGTTTCTCTTCACCTTTCTCCCCTTTTTCATTGCAAGTTGTCTTTTAGTATGCACTGTGGCAAAAGGTGCAAAGGCAGGAACAGACCAAAGTGTTTAGTATTTAGACCAAAGCAAGACAGAGAGCAAATATTGAAAAGAAAGAGGACATCTAGTAGAAGGAAAGGGCATGTAGTTGTGCTGCGAAACACATTAACGTGCACATATCAAAGAATGAATGGAAAATAAATGTAGATATTTTACTTGATCAGATATTTAGATGGATTTAATTATATTCAGATTAGATTTGGGGAGTTTTGCAGATCTTTTATATGGATTTTTGGGATAGTTGGGACTCGTATGAACGTACTTTAAGACTAATTTGCTTTGATTTTTCATTTTGACATGATGGTTTACAGTTTATAGTTGATATGTGGATTTCTTGCTTCTCTGTGTCGGCATCAATCAGGGAGGATGGTTTAGAGAAGTTTAACTTTCCATACAGGCTCTCACCAGTCATTCAAACTGTGTGATGGATCACTTTTGATCCTGTGACATTGCAGCACGTCTTCCATTCAGCCCTAATGTGGCTCGATGGTGTGATTCCTGCCTCACAGCTGATCAGTGCTGATGCAGAGAAAGTTCTTTTCCATCAATATCCATTTTCCATACCTGCTTTGGCCAGTGCAGAGTGACGGGGAACTGGAGCCAAAAAGCAGCTGCCGTTGGTTTGGAGGTGGGTAAATTGATGAATAAAAAGAAATGTATCAGGCTATCTCTGGGCAACGTGGAGATGTTTTATATATTTATAGTTTATTTGCTATTAATTTAATTTAATTTAATCTAATTTAATTTAATTTAATTTAATTTAATTTAATTTAATTTAATTTAATTTAATTTAATTTAATTTAATATTTGTGCACAAATGGTTTTGGTTGGTTGGTTTTTAGTCATGTGATCCCCAAGCAGATCAAGCAGGTGTATGGATGGATGGATGGATGGATGGATGGATGGATGGATAGATGGATGGATGGACGAATGGATGGATGGACGAATGGATGAACGGATGGACGGATGGATGGATCGATGGGTGGATGGATGGATGGATGGATGGATGGATGGACGAATGGAAGGATGGATGGACGAATGGATGAACAGATGGACGGATGGATGGATGGATGGATGGATGGATGGATGGATGGATGGATGGATGGATGGATGGACGAATGGAAGGATGGATGGACGAATGGATGGATGGATGGATGGACAGACGGATGGATGGATGGACGGATGGATGGATGGATGGATGGATGAATGGATGGATGGATGGATGGATAGATGGATGGATGGACAGATGGACAGACGGGTGGACGGACGGACATCCAGAAATTGTCCCGTCCAGTGGTCACATCCTGTAACTGAACCGACCTCCAGCTACTTGCGCTGTGATGTTTGTTCCTGGACTTCTAAACAACAGTCATGCTGATGACATAAAATCTAAAATATTTGGCAGATGACATCTGATTCAGTTCATGAAATGATGATGGAAGTGAAATCTTGAAGCCTGGAGTGTTTCAGTGGAGAACTGTGAAATGGTCGGGCTACTCTCCTGTCAAAGTTGATGACATGGAAACTGTATTACAGCACATGGACAGGTTGGGAGAAACAGTTTTACTCCGGGCCCAGTGTAAAAACTGATAAGCTAGAGGTTGATTGGAGTTCAGCCCATCAACTTAGAAAACTGCTGCCCTGCTACAGCTGCCCATGTACTTTGTAATAACCTCTGGTCATTTTTACACAATTCTGTATGATTGACTTGTAGCACAATGTTGCTGTTACTTGGAAGCTCAAAGTGATGCAAGCTACATTTCACACAGGAGGCTTGACTTCTTTCTGGAGAAAAAGAAAATACCAGAGCTGAGCCATTTTTTCTCATGCACCCCTGAAACTTTGTAGGCATGATTCAGCATGTGAGAATGCAAATATTCACAACACAGTCTCGTTTTTGAGACCAGGCACTGGTATAAAATCTGGAAAATGTCCTCATGTGGCAATAGATGATGTTTTTGCTTCATACTTGTGTTTGGCTGTGTGTTGCTTTACAGTCTTTCTTTGGTTGAAAATACTTCATAGTGTAAGTATTTATAAGTCAAAGTTAAATCATTAAGCTCAATCAGCAGCTATGTCTGCAACCGTCAGCGTGCTGCAGGACAAACACTCGTATTTCATCCATCTATGTTTTGCATCTTAATTTGTCTTGTGCGCGCTAAACTGTGTATATACATAATCCCCGTGTCCAAGTTATGTGGTTTTATTTTCAGCCGTGTGACACACATGAACTGAGGGACAGACTGAGCTGCTCTGAGCTAAGTTAGCTTTTGTATTATCTGCACTAATTATGGTTCTGCTGCTGTTTTTTCTGCTCTTCTTTCTTTCCTTTGTTAGTGACAGACAGAAAACTTCATTTTGGTAAACCTGCTCTGTCCTGTTTGTTCACATCGCATACAGCAGACGCTGCTGCAGCATCCATTTCATCTGGTCGATCACTGTCATTGAGTTGGTCACCTCTCGGAGATCCCTTCTGGCTGGGGAACCAGAAAGGTCCCTGATGGTCTCTGGATGAAGTTTCTATGTGTTCAGAGCCGGCGAGCAATGGACTTCGGAAAAATAACCCAACAATAACCAAATCACTTCAACGCATGATAAAATAATGAATGATGTTAATTAATTGATAGTAACACGATAGTAACACATTAACGTGCCCAGCCCTATTTATATTAGATTTCTAACTGAAAGGGATCCTATTATGCGCTCCTCCCCCCATCTGAAACAATTGTGTGATATCCTAATGTAATACAAGAGTCATGGTTTGATTAAGTCCGTCCTCAGTTACAGCTTCAGCTGTCAAACACACCTCTAAGTGCGTCGCGCAGACAGCCACTGCAGCTTCATTGCTTATTGTCTCTACCGGTGTTGTGCAGGACAGCATGCTAGCAGAGTCCTCTCTGAGGCCAAACATTGTGTCAATCTCGGAAGCGCGGTGGTGCTTGTTAATCTGAAGTGACCAGCCAGTGACATGCTGATGACAACGACCTCAACTTCAAGTAATTTAGCAATACAACAATACAACAAAACAAAATAAGTAGTTCTGTGCAGTTAGAAGTCAATTAGACTTATATTCACGTAATATCCGATGTTAAAAAGATGGCGCTCGCTAGCCATTAGCATTTAGCCTCTCTATGACACGATGTCACGGACAGAAGCAGTTATGGTCGGCTCATTGATTTACATAAAGTGGTGGAAAACATGAAAGATACTCCAAAACATCTAGATTGGAACTGGTTTGTGTGGTGGATTATCAGCCAGTTCAGAAGAGTGTGATGATGCAGACGAAGATGGGGACAACAGACCTTAGACTTGGAACTGTAAGTCAGCTCCAAGACCCTCTGACAGAGCCCGGTCCACTGGTTCAACACCAGAATGTAAGAAACCCACACCAAGCAAACTCAGAACTGTTAAAGAGCTGCTTATATGGACAAAGACCAGCACAGTAGAAGGCTGGCAGCAGTGACGGTGGCAGCCACTGATAACTATTAGCTCACGGCTAACTTGCGGCAAATAATTAGCTTTTAAAAACAAGAAGATGACAACTTACATGGTTCCATTCGAGTTTTAAATAGTAACGTTTATAAAGATGATGACGGAGGGAAGGATGCAGCTTTGGAAGCAGCCAGAAATGTCCTGTGATGTCCAAGAAGACCCGTAAAGTCCAGAGGAGAAGCTGTCTCTGTTCACTGGACATCACAGCTTTGTGAAGCAAACACTGATGAATGAAGACTAATCCGGCAGAAGTGACGACAGTCAGATGTATTAAAGTCTCATCATGTCCAGTAAGATGTGCAGGAGGCTCCTACAGCTAGACACCGGTAAGAGCACCTATTTTATCCCCTTCTAATGTATATAAGATCTGTAGGAAACGTAAATAAACGCCATCCTTATGAGCTTTTAAACATTAACTGGCAATACAACAGAAGGCTGAGCCGTTACTGCCCGTCTGTAAAACTGGAAAAGGAACTTAAAAACTGCAATAAACCCATGAAAATCCATGTTGACAGAGGTGTAGAGCTTCTACCTGCTACGTCACGCCTGGTTTCTGTGAACAGCACCACAGTCTGCTCAGATGTGCTGAAATGCAGCAATGTTTCCTAATAACTAACACGCCTGTTTCTGTTACACAGATCATCATGAAGAACGTTTTGGTGTATGAAACATGGCAAAAAATAGCAAAATAATTTCATCAGTACTAAAAAAAAAAACGGAGCATATGGGATGAAGAGTATTTGTGCAACCTTGTGTATCTAATCGATGCTGTTTTGTTAGATTTCTTTAGGACACTGGGTCACAATGTTTTCTTTTTGGCTAAATGTGACTTTTAACCTGCTGCCGATGAGTAAGATTTGTTTTTAACATACAAATGTTGAAACTTAAAAACAACTGGAAAATACTAGTTCTTTGATTTAGGGGGAAAAATGACAGATTGAGCAGATTTTTTCCATTTTTTTGTGTTACAGTAAATATTTTGTCAATCTTTTCACTCCAACCTCCTCTGTCAGCATATAACCATGGCCTGTAATGAGATGCTGGAAAATTAAATCTGTCGGTTCATTTTATTGGAGGACAATCTCGTAAAGAGTTTTAAAGTATTAAATTCAATAAAATAATTACAGCACAAACAGACCAGACCCACTGACTATGCCGTGGTGTTATATAAAAAACACAAAACATCACAAGTCATTGCTGCATGAGATTATATCAGGATTTTTGGTGAAAGGGTGGAGAATGCTGACTTTTACGGTACTCTACACAGACAATGGCACAATGCCTACATTATGCTAACAGATAGCTTCTTGGTGTCAAGAAGGAATGGACAATGCTGGCACTTAATGTCCAGTATGCTGTTGAGTCGGGGTATTCTCTCAGTGCCCTGTTAAATGTGAACGGAGGCATCGCCGGAGCTGAGATAAGGAGTGAGGAATGACTGCGAGCGAGACACTACGACAGGGGGGGAAAAAGGCCAGAGAAATGCCAAGTCAGGCTTCTGTCACCGAGTGTCTCATTGTTCAATAATCAACTCCTTTCTAAGACTCTGCCAGGGCGGCTCTGAATGGATGCCAATTATCACGCCCAACAATGTTTCTCAACAATACCTTAACAATCTGCCGTTTGTTGAAAAGCCACTAAACTCTCAGGAGTTAATTGGTTTTTAAGAAGCAATATAAAGTCCCATCTCAATAATCAGTTCTCTTTTTCCCCTCCCATCAAACAAAGCTGCTAATTGTTTTAAGAGCATTTCATGTGAAATTACCTCGAGTCTGTCTCATAAAACGCACAGCTTGAATGTTTGGCAGGAGACAGGCGAGACGCTTTTTGGTATTCCACTCAAATTTTCCTTTAACGTTACTGTTTACACAAAGAAAGCTGGAAAAACTGATGACGGCTCTGTTTCTGAGGGAAAATGAGCTCACATGAAATATTGTTAGCTTTGATAAACATTCTTGTTCCGGTACCTTTCTTTTTACAGAAGAAAATGTAACATTTATCTCTAATATCTATATTAAAAGAAGCTCTAACATTTAAATTACTCATAATGGAAGAATACTCGAATAATTGCTACAATATATGTTTAGTTTTGCTGAAGAAACAAACATATATTTTCCTGCCATGTATACTTATTAATCAAGTGTTACAAATTTAAAAGTTATCTCCACACTTACAGACTCATTTCAGCTACAGAATAAGAGTAATTGAAAATTTTTAATGAAAGAATATCCTCCTGAAACTGAGACTGAATTAAAATAATAATTATTCATGATGCAAATATATATTCTTAGCTTACAGCTAAGGTGAACCTGACCAGGAACTACTCTACCCCGCATCACATCTGACATTTCTTACATGAGGAGAGAATGAGGGGAAAAAAGGAAAGAAAGAGAAAATGCATTTCATTTAATAAAGGAAATGAGTCTCACCAGAATTTGGGTGAGTCATTAATCTCTTATTGTGTAGGAAATTACAAATGCAGAATAGATGTCAGATCGTGATGGAAACTATAGGAGGGCAAATAGCACGCAACAATCATAAAGATGAAAATATATATATAAAAATAATTATAATTTTTTAAAAAATCTTGTCCATAAAGCACTTTTTTCTGGTGCTGTTTCTATTTCTGGAAAATTTCTAGGTATTCAAAGAGCAAAAATTTTGATTTCATACTTGATGATTTGGTCAAAACAACAACAAAAAAACTCACTTATATACTTCACATATTTCAGGCCTTTCTGGTGAAATATACACCCAAGTACTAAATAAATCCCAAAAGATATATTATTTTAATTTCATCCACATTGTTTGCACAAATCAAGTTTATTTTTAGGAATAAACCTTTTGTTTTTATGTAAACTCTGAAATTTTGTCATTTTTAAGGCAAAATCTTCAGAAACAGTGGTAGTAATAGTAAAAAACTGAAATGTGTGTATTTCATTCCATTGTGTGAGCAGCTTTTTTATTTAACATTTAATATAAAAGAATAGTAGACACAAAAATAAAAACAGTTTCAAAGTTCTCGAGGATAATTTTTTTACAGTATGTTTATCAATCAGTCTCTAAAATTAAACATACCACCTTAAATTTCTTTCTCCTTTTTAATGATCAGGCTCTGTGTGAAAACCTTTGCTTTGATAACGCAGGTTTGGACGGCGTTATCCCGAGCTGCTGACCTCTGTAACCAGCCTTGTACTGCCATAGAATATCAGCCTGGTGTTAATGCTCATCTCCACTTTAGGGTGAAGGAGGCTGCAGTTGTGATTGTGTTCTCTGACATGTGACATACAAAGGGTTAAGGAGATACAATAGCTCCATCATGTAAGGAAGGCACCGAGGCTGGCTCGGAAATAGAAAGGAAAGAAGTGGGCTGTGCATTAATGCTCTGCACGTATTTTACATTGAAAGCCCGATTCTCCCCCCCTTGTCCTCTGTCCTTCAACAACAACAGAGCAATTACATTTGGGGTGATAATAGAAGCCCTTGCATGAGGCCAAATGCTTGCTGTAGGTGGCTTTGTGTCTGTCATGGGGCATCTTTCCTTTCCAAATCAAAGTCATCTAAAAGCTGACACACTGAATATTAATTTTCTTTGAATAATGAGCTCAAAAATCAACATTATCTCGAGTCTTAAAAGCATTAAAAGTCAAGAGCGTGTGCTGGATAATAATAATATCTGAATATCAAATAAAGCAATGCATTTTTTTTTTTTAGTTTCCCCATTTAAAAAACAGCCAGATTTAACTGCCCCAGACTGTGGTCCTCAAAATCAATTCGTCAGATATGAGCAGAATTAGTGCTGGATCAGACTGAATTTAGCCTGATGAAAAGGCGTCTTGTGTCGCCGCTGCAGGAGCACCGGGGCATGGAGGAGGAGGGGGGACAATAGAAAATGCATAATGCTCAGAACAGTGGGATCCCTGCTCCCTCTCCACCTGGGGACTCAGTGTGGAGGATCCCCTCTGACCACAGCCCAATTAAATCCGGCATATACGCGTACACAACACACACACAAAAATATAAAAAACCCACACATCTCCACACGGAGTGACCCGCTTCCATCATGAATATGGATGTGCTGGAGGAATGCAAATAAACCCCAGCAAAGAGAGACACGCACACTGTAAAAAAAAAAAAAAAAAAAGTATATTTTACGGTTAACTACTGGCAGCTGTGGTTGCCAGAATTTTACTGTAAAAAACTATGGTGACCATGTACAGGACATTAGATTATGGCTTCATAGAACTGTTAATGGTTAAACACAGTGTTATTTACAGAAAATTACTATTAAAAGAATAATATATCGTAAACCAATTTACGGTAAAGTTCTGTAAAAATAACAGTAGAATGTTAGGTATTTTGCAGTAAACTACCGTAACAAATATGGTGACCATGTATAAGACATTACGGTATGACTTTATAGCACTGTGAATTACAGGGTTGAATACAGCATTATTTACAGTAAATTACTATTAGAAGAATGATACATCATAAACCAATTTACAGTAATGTTCTGTAAAAAAAAAACAGTAAAATGTAAACTGTTTTGCAGTTAACTACTGTAATAACTATGGTGACCATGGATAGGACATTATACAGTATGGCTTTATAGAACTGTGAATGACAAGGTTAGTGTTATTTACAGTAAATCACTATTAAAATAATTATCATAAACCAATTTACAGCAATGTTCTGTAAAAATAACAGTAGAATGTAAACTATTTTGCAGTAAACTACTGTAAAAATATAGTGACCATGTATAAGTAACGACTGTACTCTTTTATAGAAACTGTAAGTACACTATTGATGCTTATTAACACAACAACAGATGACTGGGGTAGCGGGATTTAAACCACCAATCCTTCCATGATTGGACAACTTGCTCTACCACCTGAGCCACTGAATTTGGACCAGTTATGGCCACCGTACAACAGTGTTCGGGATCTGAAGTCATTTGAAAGTCAACATCTTCTCTTTATAATACCCACCTTAACCACTAGATGTCAGTAATTCTTACATACTGTACCTTTAAAGTTATTTATCATTTCCTAACTTACGATGAAGTACAATTTGTTTTAATTTCAAACATTTTACCATATTTTAACATGCTATTTCTGTAGAAATTAAGGTGTGTTCTTACTGAATTGTTTACAGTTTTATGCCATAAATTTTAAAGTACTCATCAGCTAAATCTGGAACTTGAACAGCACAATACCGTTAATTTTACTGTCATTACATATGTGTGACATTAGAGTATTTCCCTGTCAATTTTACCACACTTTTATATTTTCCACAGCAAAATTGTCTTTTTTTACATATTGTTACAGTAAGAGGTACAGTTCCACACCATTTCTTAGTTTACTATAATTGCATGTATCTTATACACTGTTATAACTGTCATACTATATTTTGCAGTCTTTTACTGTTGGTATTTAATAGTTTTTTACTCTAAATTTTACAAACATTTCTTACAGTGCAGAAAGACGAGCAGACAGACAGTCAGCCGCACAACAAAGAGCTGTTAGGACAGGAGAACAAAGGAGCGGTCCAGGGTGAGGCTGCGTGGATGCCTTCACTTCCACATGTCACGGCCAGAACCAGCAGCCACATATCTGCAAAACATTAGCAGTCCATTCAAATGGGAGCTTTTCCTGCTCGACGCCTCTAACCTGACTCCTAAATGTCTTGTCATTTGGTGAGTTATAGGCTGAGAGAAGGCAGAGCTGACACCCAAGACGAATGTGGGAATAAATTAATCACTCTAATATGTTTTGTAAATATCTACTGCTCTCAGAGAGCAGATATGCTTGTCAGTCAGAGGCGTAGAGACCCCATGAATATTAGATGAGGCAGTGGAGAAGGCTGCCCAGAGGAAACTAGTGATCCCAGCTTGAAAACACACCAGAAAAATAGCTATGTGAGAGCAGGCAGACATAAGGGAACATTCAACACTGCCTTTTCTTTCTTTTTAAACAGGCTTTAGTTTAATGCCCTGTCGTAGCTAGTTTATCTCATTAATATGGCTTTATTACAAAGAAAAAAAAATGACTGGTCTTAGATGCAAGTAACCATATAAGGGAGTGGGCGGGTGTTGCAACAGATTTTTCAAAGAGCTTGAATAGAATAAGCAATAAAACGGATGCCTTCATAGATAGTGACATTAAATGCAGGAGAAGTGCCAAGCCAGACGTGGTGTACAGGGGTCTGCTTGTAAATAATTAATCTTTGCTCTTCATGTCTTCTTGTCAGTACAGACGAGGGGCTTGTATCCTGGCAACGCGCCATGGTTCCCACATGCTGCAGGGAGAGAGAAGCCCTCAGGGGGAGACAATCTTCAGCCTGCCTGCAGCAAGCACACGATGCACATAAATACACAAAACCGCCCAGCAATCTGCTGCACAGTCACACATGTGTATGCCAGAGCTGATACTAACTAGATGTTTGTGCATGTACATGCAAATCCACACATATGTGTGCATATGTTGGTGCGTTTGCCTCCCCACACATGCAAAATAATTTATGGTTGCATGCATGTACAAGGAGCACGCTTCAGCCAGCACAAGGGTGGAATTACCTGTACACCAAAGAAACAAAAAACATATGCATGTTTTCAGTCATGCATACAGTATGGATGGGAGACACTTGCAAACAGACAGAGGTTCTCATTGTACACACACACACACACACACACGTTTCTCCCAATCAGCGACGCTTTAATTGGCACTTCCAACACCAGACATGCTTCAGTGTAATGTTTTTCTTTTTGCTGTCTTCCTTAACAGCAAACATAACAAGTTTGGAAATTAACTGCACACACACACACACATACATATGTATATGTATATATTATATAGATTCACAGTAAGAGGGTTGCTAGTTTGAATCTTGGCCGGGGAGGGGGTCTGAACATTTCCCGTGTATGTGTGGGTTCTCTCCGGGTTCTCCGGCTTCCTCCCACCGTCCAAAGCCATGCACGTTTGGTTAATTAGTCACTCTAAATTGCCCAAAGCAGTGAATGTGAGTGTGAATGGTTGTCTGTCTCTGTGTTGGCCCTGCGACAGACTGGAGACCTGTTCAGGTGTAGCTGCCTCTCACCTGATGATAGCTGGGATAGGCTCCAGCAACCCCCGCAACCCCGAACTGGACTAAGCGGTACAGAAGACACACACACACACATATATATAATATACATGTATATGACCATTGTAATGCCGATATCTGCCAATATATACAGTTATCTCCAATTTAAGAAAAGGCTAATTTCACAATAGTTATTCAAATAACCGTAAACTTAAGAAAGTAATAATAAATAAAAATGCCCAAAATTACAATTTAGTGAAACAAGTAATTGATTTTGCATTGTAGTTGAAAGGAATTTCTCTAAAAAACAAAACCAAAACCAAAAAACTGCCCCAGACTCATTAGAGCATCCCATGAACAGAGGACCAAAATACCTGTAAACAGGTGCAGAAGTCTTTTTGAACATTAGAGAAAACACCCGATTGCAGTGATTGCCTGAAAGTGTTGCTCGACAAAATTTTAGCTTTGGAGCCCCATCATGGTTGTTTACTTGTTATATTTTTTGTGTGCTTGGTTTAATATTTCTTTCAAATCACAATTCAAAATCAATGACATGATTTTCATAGAATTTTTTATTTATTATAACTTTTGTCAATTTCATCTTATTTCACTGACAGCTGATTTTTCCCTCTTTAATTGGAGAGAATGAGTAATTTTGAGGACAACTGTACATATATATGTATATACACACACACACACATGCATACATATAAAGTATATAAAACCAAGATTTACTCTTGGTTTTGTCATTTTCCAATTTCTAAAATGCTTATAATATTTTGTTTATTATTGCACCTATTTTTAGCTGATATGAATGTGGAGTGGGCACAAAGCAGCTTTTCTACTACTCATTTCAGCACATTAATCTAAATTTGGATTTTGTTAAAGACCTGATTACTTGTGCAGAAAGTCCTCAGACCCAGCTTCTAAATTTAAGATGATTTTTTAAAAAATCAGTAAGCATACATTCACACCATTTTAAAAAATTTAAATCCTTGTTCATTTGCTTGGAAAGTCCACTTTGTTTGGGAAATTGTAAATGGACTGATTCACATGAAGAATCGAACTCAGGTTTGCCTATGAGTGCAGGTTGTGTTTTCAAGTGCACCAAATGCAGAATATGGACAGTAAAGCAAAGCGCTTTGCGGGTTCAGTGCAGGCACAGTGAGAACAAAATCACCTCTGGCTGAGAGAGATGGCTCGCAGTCAGATACAGTAAAAGTTCTAATGGAAATGATCAACAGAAGACCGCTGGGGTCTGATCCAGCTCTTTGTGTGCTCTCTTAAATTTTGGATAAAGCCTCATTGATAAACTACAACAAAGGTGTACTTCGAGTGTAATGCGTTTTGTGCAATATGATTATGTTCTGCTGTGTTTAAACACTGCTAATTATTGGTGATTATTCCTGCCTTCAACATGAAAAATCTCCACCCAGGCCAGTGATTTGTACATTAATGCCATAATGATCCTGGAAATTGGGCACATTAGCACATATCTGCTAAAAGCATGTGATACCCATTTTTCATCCCATTTGCCAGAAGAGCATTCTGCTACGAAGTACAATTAGTTTAGCAATTTCAGGGGGGGGAAAGAAACGAAAAGAAAAAAAAATCATGCACAATAATTACAGAACAATTTCAGACTGTTTAGCAGGTCACATTTAATTTTTTCCTTCAATCTGTTCCAAAACTGCAGGATTTAAAGGTTTCAAATAAAAGAATATTATTCAAAAAGCTTGAAAATCTCCAATAAGAAAACACTCAAGCTCAGCTAAAAAAAATATAGTCAAATCTAGAAGCTTTATTTTTGTAGGGTGACAATGTAGATTCATCGCAGTATTATGTGTTTGCTCTCATTCACCAGCTAAATGTGTGTGTGTGAATGTGTGTGTTCATGCCTTCAGCCCGCTACCTGCTTTAGAGCTGACGAAGGCCTTCCCTCTTCGGTGGGTCAGACTAATTATTATTCTAATGGCCTCTCAGTCAGATGCAAATAGCTCTAATGGCAAAGCTACAGTAGAGTTGGGGGAGGTAGTGGTGTGTGCCTACGTGCGGGTGAGTGTGTTTGTGTATGTGGGAGGGGGTGGGGTTGCTGGTAGGGCATGTTGGGGGAAGAGAGAGGAAAGATGGAAGTGCACAAAATTAAATTAGCATTTTTGTAAGAGAAATATTCTGCTTTGCATGAGGAGGGGGTTGCTGCAGGAATACGCAGGGTTCCTCTGGATCTACTTAACTTCATATTTTTCAGAGCCTCAGGCAGCTTAAATATGTATATTAAGAAACATATGGTATAAAAATCCTATAACATGATGTAATTGCTAGATTTCTGCCCACCCCCTCCATTTTCTTTTCCTACATGCACAAAGGGTGAAAGTGTTTTGTGAAAAACAATCCTGATATTCTGTGTAACAGAAAATCTAACATGGACTGCAGGAAATGCTCGGAAACACTTTGAGCAGATCCACGTTTATTTTCAAACCTGGGTTGACCCTCTTTACAATCGGCATTGGGCTCCTTTCCCACTGGCGAAAAACAGCCAGATGTGATTCCCACAGGCAAGCTGCATGGCCTTAGCCCCCACCGCTGCGTTTCTAGTGGGTTTGCGTAAATAGCTGCGTTTCTGTTACACGTGGAATTTCGCTAAACCTAAATATCGCAATTAAAAGGTGGTAATGGAAACACCTAGCTTAAAAAAAAAAAAAAAAAAACCCTCTCAAATATTGCGAAAAAGTTTTTATGCTCTCATGAGGTGTTTCAATAAGTGCAATGGAAACAATATTTTCACATTTACACGCCATTAGGTGTGACATGGGGGAGTAAAACCAGTTATTCCTTCTTAACTATTATTTTTATGATCATTTACAAGCATTAACTCTGGAATCGGAGTGGGGGGAAGTTTTAACAGTCACATGTAAGCCTATATGAAAAATCCCAAAATTGCCATAACTCAGCAAGCTGAGTTCATTTTGTACAATATGCAGATACACTTTATTGCCAAACGTATTGGCTCACCTGCCTTGACTCACATATGAGCTTAAGCGACATCCCATTCCTGATCCATAGGTTTCAATATGATGTTGGTCCACCTTTGCAGCTAGAACAGCTTCAACTCTTCTGGGAAGGTTGTCCACAAGGTTTAGAATTGTTTATGGGAATTTTTGACCGTTCTTCCAGAAGCACATTTGTGAGGTCACACTAATGTTGGACGAGAAGGCTTGGCTCAGTCTCCACTCTAATCCATCCCAAAGGTGTTCTATGGGGTTGAGGTCAGGACTCTGTGCAGGCCAGTCCAGTTCCTCCACACCAGACTCTGCATCCAGGTCTTTATGGACCTGCTTTGTGCACTGGTGCACAGTCATGTTGGAAGAGGAAGATGCCAGCTCCAAACTGGTCCCACAAAGTTGGGAGCATGGAATTGTCCAGAATGTCTTGGTATGCTGAAGCATTCAGAGTTCCTTTCACTGGAACTAAGGGGCCAAGCCCAGCTCCTGAAAAACACCCCCACACCATAATCCTCCCTCCACCAAACTTTACACTTGGCACAATACAGTCAGACAAGTACTGTTGTCCTGGCAACTGTCAAACCCAAACTCCTCCATCAGAATGCCAGATGAAGAAGCGTGATTGGTCCCTCCAGAGAACGCCTCCACTGCTCTAGAGTCCAGTGGCGGCTACTTTCCACCACTGCATCCACACTTTGCATTTCACTTGGTGATGTATGGATGGATGCAGCTGATCACCATGGAAACCCATTCCATGAAGCTCTCTGTCACTGTTCTTGAGCTGATCTGAAGGCCACATGAAGTTTGGAGGTCTGTAGTGATCGACTCTGCAGAAAGTTGGCCACCTCTTCGCATGATGCGCTTCAGCATCCACTGACCCGCTCCAGCAGTTTACGTGGCCGACCACTTCATGGCGGAGTTGCTGTCGTTCTTAAACACTTCCATTTTCTTATAATACAGCTGACAGTTGACTGTGGAATATATGTGCTTAATTTATACACCTGTAGCCATGGAAGTGATTCGAACACCTGAGTCCCATAATTTGGATGGGTGAGCAAATACTTTTGGCAATATAGTATATGCTTAAAGTTCTTGATGTACACACTAAAAACTCCTGACCCACTGCTGGGTTAAAAAGGGACCAACCATTCAACTATTCAAATATTCAACTTCTAGATCAAACATTCAACCCAAAAGTTGGGTTATAAAAATACCCCAATTTTCTGGGTCGAAGTAACCCGGAAATTAGTTGGTTTTATCGAAAGTCTATACGTTTACTTTTGTTTCTAAGGGTGTGTTCACATTCTGGCTGTTTGGTCCGCTTTAAACGGACCATAGTCCGATTCCACGGATAGTCCACATCGTTAAGCGCAGTCTGCACAACAACCATAGTCTGGTGTGCTCCAAAGAAGTAGACTCTGGTCCATTTGAAAGCCGGGGATCTTGGTCTACTTGCAAACGGACTATCGAACTGTCCAGCACACCTAATGGAAGTGACGTTTGTTGATCGTAATAAAGCAGAAGAAGAAGTAGAAGGAAGTGGGGTAGATTATTGTTTGGGTTGGAGGAAAAACAAAGCAAACAGCGCATTTTTGAAGAAGCAGAAGTCAAAACAACACCGAAAAACAACTGGAAATGTGTAGACAGAGATGAAGTAGCCTAATAAGAAGCAGAAAGATTTCCACTTTAATCACAGAGTCCAGTTTTCTTCTTCTTCCTGCTTTTTCATCATTGATCAGTGGTTGGATTTGGGAGCGTCGCCCCCTAGTGAGCAGTTGTTTTAACTGTGGTGGTTTAACCAGACGGTTTGGTCCACTTTGGTAATTGCAATATGAACGCAAACCAAAGCAAAGAAAGGTGTAAAATTTTTGTCCGTGGACTATCCTGGTGTGAAAGCACCCCTAAAAAAAAGGGGAAAAAAAAGGTATATTACTGGCCTTGCGTGGCTTTCTGGTTATAGAAGGAGGATTTAGCTGCTCTGTGTAGTGAGGTGTGTGTTGCATTTGCACTGCTGTAATTGAAGTGACATTTCAAAGCTGGTCAGCGTCAAATAAAAACGTCTTGGCTTTATATGTGATCTGAAGTGCTGGAGCAGGGCGTGTGTTTATGTGCAATAAAAAAAAGTGAGAAAGAGTTTGAAGTCTCTCCATGCAGCAGGTTGTTTCTTTGTCAGCATTCATTTTGTTCCATTCTTTCAACTCTGAGAGCAAGCCTTAACATCCTCTCCAGATGAATTGAGCTGCACTTGAGAGGAGAGTTGATGGAAATGAAGCTCCTCCACAATGCGTGGGCAACGCTGCCAAGCGCATGACAAAGTGGAAAGTGTTGAATTTAAAACCATATAATGTTTCTCAAATGTGAGGCGATACAGCAAAGAGAGAAAGTGGGAGAGAGAAAAAGAAAGCTGAAGAGGGGGAGAAAATGCAGAGCGAGCCACATAGTCAGCCAGATAATTGACACTCTCAGAAAACAAGCCACCACTTCTCTTCTTCCTCTCGTCGTTTGAGTGCCGTGCCGTTGCTTAAGTTATTGTGCCCATTGTAAGTCACAAAGCGGGGAGGAATGTTTGGCCGGCTCTCTGGGAAACGCCACTCTAGGACCCACAGCTGTCACATCCCGGGGACTTGAATTCTGCCACTGAGAGTTCAATAGTGAGGAGCTGGCAGAGGGAGATATGCTTTTTACTCCTGCTTTGCAAGCTGGGAACGGACTTGATGTTAAATCTGGGCTGGTGCCGTAATAACATGCTCTCGTGTAGTTTCCCTCATGATTCTCCCTTCACTCACAATCTAAAAATCTTCACAACTCCCCACTTATGTCACCTTTCTTCACCCCTCCATCTATCTCCTCACGTCTGTCCTCCTTTCAAAAGCACAGCCTCACTCCGCATTGTGCCTAAACTTGAATAAACAATCGTCTTTCTGTGGCAAAAGCTCCCCATCTCGCCAAAGGAATGCTGTTTCCCATCCTCCGCCTCACCATGGTTACTGGGAAACTACTGAGAATCATATTTTACATGGAGGTGAGCACAGGCTGACAAAAAAAAAAAGGAAAGAAAGAAAAGAGGGCAATTCTTAATCTTGCTTTCACTCATTTTAATTTTACCTTGAATAAATTATCAAAATAGTGTTTTTTTTTTCTTTTCTGGGAATTATTAAGCAGAATGCTTGTGCGGAGTCAATGCCATCCATTTACTGACATAATTGCAAGCAGTGAAAATGAATTTAATTAGATTACTTTTATGAGTCTGTCACATTAATAATCCGTTTTAAACACCCGCCCGTTAATAAAGTGATTAGAATTGTGCTGCTAAATGCAAAAATATGTTGAAATAAACATAATGAAAATGCATTAGTCAAACTCGGCTCTCCCTATCTTTCTTTTTAGACTGAAACAACTTTTCTGTTTAGGGATGAGCATATCGATACCCTGGAGACGATACTTCAATACTTTCGCCAGACAAAATATCAGAATCGATACTTTTTTGACTATCACAAATTTGCGATACCACTGTACAGATACAAAACATGCAATTTGTTTTCACTTCTAAGAGTTTTACATAATGAAATTATGTGTGAAAGCAGCCAGATTCTAGCTTCTGTCACATGATGCTGCTACTGTTAGTGATGATGATGATGTTTTGGTTTCTTTCAGGGCTCATATGCAGGTTATTGCACATGATCTTTCGGTAAATATATTACGATTACATTTTTATAATTGAACATTTTCCATTGAATAAATTTAAATAATCTGAACCTGTGTTGACGTTATTTGATACTTAAAAGATCTTTTAATCTTAATTTTGTTTAATTTCGTCATCAATTTATTTTCTTGTTGTTTTACAAACATTCCTTTTCAGTAGTTCTGTGTTCAAGTTTACTTATATTCAATATTGCCCTTGCATTCAAGATATTAATGCAAACTGTACAATCATGTGGTTTTCTTTTAAAGGGACCAACAGTATCACATCAATAAAAAAGTACGTTAAATTAATGGTATCGTATCGACAGGAAAAATGTTGGTATCGCCCATCCCTAATTCTGTTTTCTTTTTTTAAATAACAGGTTTTACAGTCCACCAAAATGATCTCTGTTCTGTCAAAAGCTGTGCTGAATTACTGCAGTAATTGAAATAAAACAGTCTCTTTTTCCAACAGCACTGACATGAAATCATTTCACAACTTTGCATCAGTCATTATGTAGAAATAATTCTACCACTGAACCCTCCTCTCTCCCTCCGCTGCAGTTTCTACCACCCAGCTTCTTCTCTCACCGTCATCTTATTATGATTATGACCAAACCTTCACATTCCTCAGCAGTGATCTCATTTTGTAGCACAATACAGTACGAGAACAACAATTTACAGGGACCAAAGGCCTTCAGGACTACAAAAGTCTCCCTCCAGGTGGTCCTCAAACCTCAGAGAAGACGGTGGAATTAGAGAGAGCGGAAACAATGCAGCATGCAATCTCCATTCCTGCGTCTCTGCAGCCACACTCTGCTCGTCTCAAGTGACATTGTCTTTCGCAGCTTTAATAGCCTGGCAAGGTCGCTTCCCTGCAATGCTCCCTGCTTTCAACAATTACAGCTCTGCTGCTGGATGTCAGGCGTTTCGTTGTGCCCTGCATGTGTCAGAGAGCGATAGAATTAATCATTCGACGTGAGCTACATGTGTAGTTAATAGAGTATGCTAAAAATGTACAAGATATTTTCCTGGTAGGAATGTTTTTAAAGACCAGGATGGTAATAATGGTGATGATGGCAGAGGAAGGAGTATTTAAATGCATTGCATTTGAAACGGCTTCATATGACAATGATTAGATGTAAATGTGTTATTTTGGACCATTGTGTTGGACTGGTCAGACATAAGTGATGGTGATAATGCAAAGCAATGAAACGAGGCTTACAGTTACATATTGCCTCTTTTTTTTTTTTTTTTTTTACCAATATCTGAGATATCCCAAAATAGCTTTAACTTGGCCAGAGGAGTTCATTTTGGACATCTGGCTGCCAAATATCAGATACTAGCAGGTATTAGCCAACATGTGGCTAATTCTAATGTTTTGGCAACTTGGTAAGAACCAACAACTTAAAGTGCTGATGACACGACCTCAACTTCAAGTAACTTTGCCACACAATAACACACCAAGACAAAATAAGTAGTTCTGTGCAGTTCGAAGTTAATCAGACGTGTATTTACGTAAATATCCTATGTTTAGGAGGCTCGGCTAAACACTAATAGCTTTTCAGTCGTGAACCTAGCCGCCGTGATGTGATGTCAGCAACATACAGAGTTGCGGTCCGCCCATTGAGTTACATGTATGCAACTCGTGGCTGCAGTTACCTGAAGCGCCAGTCGCGAGTTTCGTTTCTTAATCTTGCCTCAAGTCCCTTTAATTGTAAGGTCTGATGTCCCCATATTCCTCAGCATCATCACTTTTCTCAACTGGCTGATGATCCACCACACAAACCATTTCCAGTCTAGCTCTGGAGCATCTTTTGAGTTTTCCACTGCTTGGATTAAACATGTAAATCAATGAGCCAACGATGACTGCTTCACCGTGTGACGTAGTATCATAGAAATGTCTAATTAGCCAATTAGACATTTGATTCAGGATTCACTTTGTCGGTGGTAAGTGGCTTTTCAACATCAGATATTTACGTGAATATAAGTCTGATTGACTTCTAACTACGCAGAACTACTTATTTGGTTTTGTTGTATTGTTGTATTGCAAAATTACTTGAACATAAGGTTGTGTCATCAGCACTTTAAACTACAGCCCCAGAAACATAACAAAAAGGATTTTATTTAAATTTCTGCAAAATTTCTTTGAATCTTTCCAAAATGCGTATTTAAATAATCTAAACATTTTCATTTAGTTTTTTTCCCTGTACATTTGCAGCAGTACTTTTGTCAAGGCTGGTGCTCCATACATTATGTGTATTTAAATGCATAAGAACTCCACAATTCCCAACAAATCCAAATAGTTAAAAAAGGAAAAATTTTCGTTGCACTGTCTTTTCAGTTTGTGTTAAATCCTTTCTCTTGCTTTGTATCAAGACAGTGGCAACAACTAACAGGCTCTTAAACACACAAAATTTCTTTAAACCACAAATCTTTTTTCCTCAGACTCTGCTTATTGGCCTGTGATATCCATATTATTGTATTATTCTGTTTTCCTATTTCTTATCATCAGCCCTCTCTGCTGCAATGACCTCCTCAGATGACCCCCACATCTCACTTTACATTTGCCTTAGAGAAACACCTTGGTCCTTCGTGCAGGATCCAGTCTGTATACCTGCAGTGTGCTAATTTGTCTCTAGGTAACAGGGCTTTTAGAGAGCACGAGGCATGCGCTAGGCAATTTATTAGTCTAATTTAAAATGTCTGTCAGCAAAACGCTATGGGAGGTGGTAACTGGCTCTGTGATGACAGCATTGTGAATAGAGAGTGTCATGCCATAAAAGGGATACATACAGCCACTGTTTATTATGCTAGGTTTAGGACAGTGCGTTGCTGAAGGAGTAGGGGTTGAGGAGTCGCTCACATCCACACATTCATACAGATTAACAGCACTTGAGTGGATTTTTCATTTATTACCTGGCAAACGCAGAGCTGACCTGACTTAGAATTTGCATGCATTTTCCACCTGTATATTAAATGTTTGCGGGCGCGTACAGGTATAACACCGTTTACACATACTTCCACAATGACCCATTCTGGCCAGGGATCAGCACTGTGAAAAATTACTTCACAATAATCAGTCACTTTCCAGCATTAAACTCTCAACTGGATGGAAATCATTGGTATTTCTCCCACTGGCTGCGTTTACATGGACCCAAATATACCGATTGCTTTCGGTTTAAAAGCTCTTTTGGAATGAAAATGTTCCATGTAAACGCCTCTTTCCGAATGAAAAGTGCTGAACCGAATGAATGAGCTTTATGCACAGATCCACTACTTTCTGAACTTAATACTGCACCTTTGTTTCCTGTCTTTCATGATTGGATGAACTGATTAATCCAGGTGTGTCTGATCTCAGCAAATGATCAGACACACCTGGATTAATCAGTTCATCCAATCTTGAAAGACAGGAAACAAACGTGCAGTACTAAGTTCAGTAGGTACTGGAGCTGTGCATAAAGCCTATTATCTTTCGGTTTAACGGGGTAGAATATTCCGTTCCCCAAACCGAACGGGGTATCATGTAAATGCTGAATTGGAAAGTTGTAAGGTTGCACTCTTACAGCGCATGCTTCGACAAGACGTCAACGTGCAACGAGTGGCGCTACGTTTCCTCACTTTGACAGATGACTGTGAACAACGCAATTCCTTGGACAGCAACAGAAAGTTTGTTTTTAATTCAAATTCTGTCTCTATGCCTTTTTCTCTTAGTGCAGCAGGAGCACCTGAGGATCAGCTGCTGGATTAAGAAACCCCAACAACCGTGATGATCAGTTTGTAGACCTTCGTCTTTAATAAATATTTTGATTTACATTATTCTGCGCACGTCGGACAGGATTATTCTGAATAAATGTTGTCGCGCGTACACGCCAGATCCGAATGAATTAGTTCTCATGTGAACGGCTGCCCTAAAATCCTCAATCAGAATGATTTCATTCCGAAAGGAAAAAAAGTCTGCATGTAAACATGCCTGCTGTCAGACCCATTAAACCAGTTCTGGTTGGATGCAATGCGTCAGAAATAAGACAGTAGTTTCTCAAGTTCAAGTTCAAGTTCAAATTTATTTATATAGCACACTCAAAATGTCCTTTTGAAGTTCGAGGTGCTGTACAAACCAACAAAACGATTGGATACTCAATACCAAGACACAAAGAAGATCAAAAACACTATAAAAGATATATAAAAAAGGACAAATATATATATATGACATGAAATAAAAATACAAATGACACCAGTCGTGATAAAAAGGTCATAATAAACCAGAGCTACAAAGATAATAAGAGGAATGATAACGAGGGGCAAAAGGTGGGACAGATGGTCATTTTGATGGAAAGGCCCAAGTAAAGACGCCTCTGAAGGTAAAACATAAAAACTTTTTCTTTGTGGTTAAAGGAGCAAACAGACAGAAAAGAAAAGACATACTGTATGCCCCTTTCACATTAGCACCTACTTGGCTCACCTACACCACACTGCACCCGTTTCATTTGTTCACATTACAATTGGGGGCAGTTGATGCCATCTTCAGTGTGGGCGGGGTCGTCATAGTGAAGTTTCTGGAAGTTATTTGTTTGTGACACAAAACGACAATGGAGGAAGTCGAGCTCATGATTTACCTGCTGTTCGTTCCATCAACCTCGGTGGCTCGGTGTTGATTTTCGGGGTTCCATCTCTCCTCTTCTTGCTGTGCTTCTGCTTTTGCCAATGTTTTCTCTGGTTGCGGCTGGAGTTTTTAAAGATGCTGTGGTTGGGAGTCGCACTTATGACTCATCCCATTACGTTAGATTCTGGCCAATAGTGGCCTGCAATCTGGACACGTCACCATTTTCAGCCCTACTCGGCTCCTTCAGAACCACAGGTACACAGCAAATTGAATAGTGTTAAATTTTCAGAGTTTGTATTTGTGGAGTAGATTTCAAACACTGTGGAGTTGAATGAATGTATTGTACTCTTTCTGTATGCAAACGACAACACTGTGTGGTGTTATTGATCAATGTAGTATTGGTGTACAGTTATTGTAGAGTTCAGTAAAATCCTGCAGTGTACATTTATTAATTGAGTCTCCACGGTCCTCACTTTGACTATCTGACGTGATGACGTCGTGAGACGTCAACACAAGACGTGGGGAGACGACGCTTGGAAAATTTTCAAAATTTTTGGCGGAGATTTTTGGCGAAGGAGACGGAGGACTGCGGCACCTGAAATAAAGTAAGAATTGGTCACTTTTACTATTATTTGATTAAAATGTTCAAGTAAATCATCATATGCACATGTGTTGTACCCTGTTTAGAAATATATCTGTGTTAAAACTCGCGCGGTTAAACTGTGTTTGCCTGGTGATGAATCAGCACCTATTTGGAGGGAAAACTTTCGTCAAATATTTGAATTTTGAACGCGACAGTTATACATGAATATATATAGCTTTCTAATTTCTTCAACCTTTGGCAACTTTTAATTTTTTTTTTTTTTATCTCTGTCGTGCCTACAGTATGGTGCAACCTTGGCTAACGTTACCTCTTTTTTTTTTTTTTTTTTTTTTTTTAAGTTAGCTAGCTTGTTAACTAATTCGGTTCGAACTGGGTAAGCTAACCAGGCAGGCTGGACCTACCAGCACCTATACGTTTAACTGCCAAAGCTTTGTTAGTGGGCGTACATTTCATGACTCCGGTGGCCTGCTTAGTATGTCAACTTGGATTTGGTGTTCGGTGGCATCAAGCGCTCCCGACGACAGGAAATGGGTCTAGCTTCCCTCCCTGCGAAGGAGGTTCAAGTTGACGGGCGGGGGACGACCATAGACCAGTAGCGACGCGCCTACAAGTATGTTATCTTTCTTGACTGGACATGTTATTTCGATGTTAAGCTGTGGTTTTCTGAGACGAGTCAGTTAAGTTTAAGCGTGTGTGTGTGTTCGTCTGTGTTCGTGCTCGCGCATTGAAGCAGCGAGCAGAGAGGGTAGAAAATGGAGCTCGCAAGTGACCGATGGTGATTCATGATTCATAGTGAGCTGCGCCAGGCATTTTCATAAATGTAAGTTATAAATTATTCTTAAGTAATATGCTGATGTGGTGACGACAGTAGAGACGTGTTGTAGCTGCAGCAGTGGGTCAAAACCGTAAACGCTTTGTGTAAAGAGCTGAGAGAAACTTGATGGAGAAATTCCTTTTTCTACACAAAATTGTGCATCATGTGCAATTATGCACATGTGCATTATATAAACAGCACGGTGTCCTGATTAAATGTAAGATGGACGCAAACATTAATAATTTCCATGTGCAGTCGAACCAATAGTCATCGGTGCTTGCACAAGTAGCCGCTAACGTTATTGTAGCTGCTACTTCACGTTTCTGGAGAGCGAGGGTGGCCAATTCTAGTCCTCAAAAGCCACAATCCTGCATCTATTAGATGCATCCCTTCTCCAACATATCTGAACCAAGTGAATGGCTCGTTACCAGGTCTCCGCAGAGCTGAATGGCATGCACAATAGGTAATTCAAGTGTGTTGGAGATGGGATGGATTCAAAAGTTGCAAGAATTGTGGTTCTGGAGGACTGAACTTGGCCACTCCTGCTGTAGAGGTTTCCCGGAACAGCAAATTAATGTTGGATGTCCACTCATTGTGTTCATGAGGGTCCAGCACTTCAGCTCCACATATTTCCTCTTTGTAGCTGTAGTTGTTTTAATTTTTTTTTTCTTTTACGGAAACACATCTTTTACTGCATTCGGCAAAGTTTGTTTTGGTCTGTGCCCTCTTTAACAGCAATGCATTGCGCCACAGGCAGTGAGCATGCCACACAATTGAGTTCTCTAGTAAAGATGTGTCAATGAAGAGACAAGTGACCTGTAAATAACAAAAGCATAATTTGGTTTGTCAAAGTACTAGGTGTTTAGGAAAAGTAACCTTAGGTGATTTCTGTTGTGATTGTTTTTATTTTAAAGGAACAAAAAGAGACATGCTTTTCAAAGTTCAGCACCAAGGAAAGAAGAAGTACATCAAACTAAATGGAATCTCTTATTCTGCATTTCTGAAAGAAGGTAATATGCACATTAATTGAAACAGTATTGATTGTTCATGTTTTTAGTAACACATTGTTAGTAATAACTGTAGCTTATTGACATTACATGATGAAGTTTTTTTAAGTAACGTTCCCAACATTGAATATGCTGTAGGCTATAGGCCTAAATACCTTTATGATAGGTAATTACTTGACAAAGTAACATTAACAAGCCACCACATCAAGCTCTGAATGTCCTACATTATTCATCCTCACATAACATTAGTTTTACCTCTAACAGAAAGCTTTGCAGCTTGATAGAAAACTAAACATAACATAAGTTATGTTTAGATTCCTAGTCAAACTGCAAAAATTCAGATTTTCTAACTGGCATTCAATGTGCGTCATGCGTGTCGAACAGCAAAAAGCTCAAAACGCACTGTGCCAGATGCCAAAAATATGCTGGTAGAAAGCTTGACGTACAGTCTCATAAACTTTGCATGTAAACCTGATGTGCCAGACACATTTGGTCTGAACACACTATAAGAGTTGTGAATGGCATTCCTTGGCACATCAGACAAAAGTATTATTAGGGGTGCACGATAATTATCGGGCCGATAACAAAAATTATTACATCATTTTGATAAGTTTGGTATCTGATATAAAAGATATCGGACTTATCAGACTTATCAGTCCGATAAAACGACTTGCCCTGATAAAATATTACCGGTATTTTTGTCAGTGCTCTGCTTCCGTTATGAGACTGGAATTATTGTTGTTTAAAAATGCTTATTTACATAAACAAGTCTGACCTATCAGTCATTATTATTGTTTACAAATAAACTTTTATGTTAACATACAGTAAATGTTTGAATCTAACTTGTCAGTACATCATTTTCTATGTTTTTATTTTCTCAATTGTACTTTCAATTTATAATCCTGATGCATGTATCTGCATCAGTTCAAGGAGCCTTTATTTTTGTATCAGTAAGCAATGCACCTTATTTAGGTTGCTGTGCATAGTATTGATGTCATGATTAGGTATGTATGTCTGTTATCAGTATCAGCCTTTAGGAGCTGAAATTTATCGGTTATTGATATCGGTTTTTAAAAAAGGTTATAGTGAATCCCCAAGTATAATAGAGCATTAATGTTAATACATTTGTCATTTTCTCTAGCCAAAGAGAAGTGTGGGATACCTAGTGACACCATCATGTATCTAATGGATGAGACGGGTACGGAGGTTGATGAAGAAGTCTTCAGTGATGTCATTGAAGAAAAAATCAGATATCCTCTGGACAGTTGTTGATGCCAATTTTGTGACTGGTGAGTATTACAAATTTATTATTATTATTATTATTTTTTAAAGAGAGAAATTATTTATTTCTTAGTTCTTATTTATCCTTTATCAAATGTGCCCCTGGGGCTGGGTATCTATGGAGAGTATTTTGTCTCTATGGTTTGATCAAATAAAATAGATTCGAAACCAAAAAAGTGGCAATCAAATATTTTTTTTTAGGTCAAAACAAAACAGGTTGCAATTGAAAAATAAAAATATAAAACAGCATATTTCTTCAACTTTAATAAAAAATAATGTTTTAATTTAAAAACAACTATTTTGCTTATGAATCAGTCCTTTTTTATTTCAAGTTTTTAAAAAAATTGGTTGCAAATCAGTCTTCTTTGCGTTAAAGTTAAACTTTTGCTTCCAAACCCTAAAGTTTTGCTTGTGAAGTCAAATGCAGTTGATGGGCGGGGCCTATGCTGGTGGTCGAGAGACAAGTTTTTATTGGTTGGTGTGACCTGGCTCCAGCTTTGCGCATTGCACCCACTTCTCTTTGTGCTGTGGTGCTTGGGCCTAAGCTGTTAGCCTGTAGCTCTTGCAACATTTCCCATAGATAATGAATTGTGGTAAATATTGTTGGCTACAGCCTACTGTACATTCTCTACAACATCACCACAATGAATTATAATGCTCTGCTGCTGCAAACACACTGTTTAGCAGCGACATGGTTGTTTCTGCTGGTCACGGTCTGAACACAGTAGTCGACTGAGCATGTGAATTACAGGGACGCATGTACCAAGTAGGGCTGTGATCACACATATGGCCATAGTATCTGTATTTG